>OY987205.1:40571688-41011688 GCA_963920795.1 Eutolmus rufibarbis
GATTAATCGATCGCATACTATAAAATAGAAAATACATTAACATAAATAGGACGCATAAATTACAAAAGGTATTACAACATTTTTACTTTGTTTGAAATATGTACTAGGTACAACATACAAAAAATGCATATATTGCTTCAGATACAAAGCCTTCCTCTACAAATTTTGTCATAATTTCCATAGTTTCAATTTTATAGCATTTTGAAGAGTGTCTGCAATCGTTTTGAGTAACTTTTACACGTATGCCCGCTTTCAAAGTGTTTTAATAAAAATGGAATATTTAAATACTGAAAAAATTTTTACTTAAAACTCTCAACAATAACACAATTTTTCATTATGATTTTGCTTTATTGACATTATTTAAAAATATTAAAAACTCGGTTGAGCTCCCTTTATGCAAAAGTCTACCCGATAGCACATCTTAAATTTTATATATGAAATTAATAAATAGCAAAAGTAATAAAAAAACAGCCATTTGCTAACCTTATTATTACATTACATTTGTTTTATATCTAATTAAATTAATAATTAGATAAATATTAGTATGGTACTCCTTTTTTTTCAAATTCAGAATTTTCCAGTTCGCTACTTCTTTAAATTTTGTTTTATTAAAATATAAATTGGAAATTATAAATGGACGGTATTTAGCTAACTTGCGATTTATACCGAAAAACCACTGAGGGATAAAATTCGAGTTACGCCACATGTACGAAATTTTCTTTAAAATACAAAGTGGTTAAAATTTCGTATTCCGATTGGAATAAATCTAAAATTTTAAAAAACGGTATTCTTATATATAAGGCTGTATAAAAGACGTACAAGGGTTACGCTTTAAACGTTTTGCTGGGAAGTAAAAGGGCTGTGCGTGGTCGCCTTGCAGGAAAATTGGGCCTTACAAGATTTTACCACATGTGAGGCGCCGCATACTCTATAGTAAGCGATCGTCCGTACAGGGGCCGTTCTAAAAATTACACATAAAATAAAATTAGACAATATTTCTTAAATATAAACCCAGAAACGATATGGTTTATAAACGCCAAATCCATTACATTTTAGATTAGGTGTCCCCAAATGTCCGCTGAGGGTTAAATTTAGTAATTTGGTTTGAACATCCTTTGGGAATCAAATCGAAGTGTTTAATATAAAGAAAAATTAACTGTCTTATGTAGGATTATAACATCATGCAAAATATCGACATTTTAATAAGTACAATTTATCTGTTCAAATGTACATGCAATGCGTGTTTCTGTGCAACCTTATAAGGAATGAAAATTGGCATTGTTCGTTCAACGATATTGAAAGGTATAAATACAAATCTACCAATTCGAAATGGGAGAGAACTCTTTTAGCTGCAATAAAGAAATTACTAAGAAACTGTCAATGAATAACCATTGTAAGACACCACCGTGCCTTGGCCCGTCTGCGCCCAACGAGCGGTTGGCTCATGTTATCCCTTCGGTCGACGATTCATGCATTTTAGAAAAGGCGCGTCCGCCAGCCGCGCAAGATCAACGTCGACTAATTATAGATTGCACCGCAGATACGAGCCGAATCAAGGACACACTAAAAGCGGCCGATAAAGAGCAAAATGTCATCGAGTGAACCGGTTATTCCGCGCACTGCAAATTTGTTAGCATGCAAACAATGGTGGCGCGTATGCTTCTTATACGGCGATCAGCAGAAATACTATCGACAGGTCTACAGCAAGGCGGCCGCGCAGCGCTTGGCTTTGTCTGCGCAGCATAATCGCGGCGGCCCCGCCGCAAAAACATCGCCCGATGGCGCAAGTAGTCCACCTTTGTTCCCGCTCAGGCAGAATTCGTCGCAGAGGAGGAGCAAGAAACTGCTGCGGTCGCCGCGAAATAACGACCTCAGCAAATGCGAGCCGATTTCTAACGACGCTAAGGTCACGGTTCTCGATGATCCGTTTCTGTTCGGGGTGGATGACGCGGATCACCTCGCCCACCCACTCCCACGCCACGAGTCCGATCCGCGACTGAGTGGCGATCGTCAAGGTGAGATGCAGCCAGGTGCAGGCGGTGCGAAAAGTGCAAGTGATGTCGTCGTTAGTGACGGTGACTTGCAGATCAGTGAAAGTGATCTACAGTTTCTCAACGTGAGTCGCACCCGTCGTTCGGTGTTCTGCAAAAACACCGACGCCGCCAACGCCAGCTTCACTTTCAGCGAAATGGAGCCTGAACTGGACCCCAGGGACTGCGCGGGAACACCTCCAGACCTCGAGAGCGAGTGAGTATAAAAATGTGTCACCTTTTTGCCGCGTTTTAATCCGCGCTTGATGATTGATAAGCCGCCTGAAATCGGCCGGCCTAATGAGCCGTTCCCGAGTGAATGCACCGGCACAAAGGAGGGCAATCGGAGCGCATCTCAGCCGAGTGACCAGCACCACATCCTGCCGCGGTCTATGAAAACTCTACGCGGTGGTGCCGTAACTCGATCCTTTCTTTTCTTCGCGCTGACCAGACATCTTAGCTCCGAATAAGCGCGGTGCGATGGCCACCGCGCACTCTCCGGTGGTTTTGTTTGGTCAGTCGCATAATGCCTGGGCATGGGAACGGAACGTGAAAGTATTCACAATATAGCAATTTTTTAGCGGTGTCCTGTTGCCCCTTTGGGCGATTGCAATTTAATACCTCAGCCGGATTTATTTACATTAAGTACATTTTCAAAAAGAGCAACCGAATCAAATGGCATCGAAGGGAGCTAATACCAACGCTTTTAGACGAATAGATTAAAATAAAAAGCAAGAGATCACACACATTTTCAATTCTAGTATAATTAGAACAAATATAATTTTAACATTTGAAATTTCTAATTTTAACACTAGAAAGAAGTATCATATCCGAAAAAAACGCCACAAATTGTTTCAATAAAGTTTTGTCCATAGATTATAAATTCGTAAATGAAATGAATTCTCAATAAACTTCCATTTTTGAGAAAAATAGGTTTAAAAGGTACAAGAACTACATTTTGAACATGAAAAATCATTAAAAAATAAACGATTGATCCAGGAACTTATCTTCAAATGAATTCTGAGCCTGAATCGAATCTTAAGCTATTTTATAAAAATACAAAAAGGCTGTAAGACATTTCGAAAAATTACGTGAATTTTACTTTTTACATAAACCGATTATTTCATACAATAAATTGCAAATAAAGAACATAACAAGCTCACACTTAGGAAGAACTTGTTCGTCAACATGTGTAAAATGGGCCATAGAGATAAGTTTTATTTGGTATTCCTAAATTAGAACTCAGGGTTTCATTTAAGCCACGTTACAAAATTCTAGGATAAACCTTTATATTGTAATTATTTTTCAAAAATAGCTCAAAAACGGTCCTTTGTATTTTTTTCTCAAAAATGGGAGCTAATTGAGCAACAATAACATCGTTTTTATTTAAAAGTGAATTTAATTCGTTAGAAGTTGATACAATTTTTTGTAAATTTTTTAAATCTGTTGAATCCAAGACAAAAAGGCGCAGTATTATAAACAGAATTTAAAAATTCGAAATAAAAACATTTTCTTTTTTTTTTTGACTTGAAACCAATTGCCAATTTTAATTATTGATTATTATCTATAACAAAAAGGCTGTACAATCAGCAGGATTCCTGCTGAAGGAAGGCATGATTATTCGAGATATAAAGGAAAAAAATAATGAAACAACTTAGAAAATCACAAAGACACTTTAATTACTTTTTAATTACCCAAAACATGACATCATTCTTTATAAGAACATAAAATATCCTAAATTTTTGGGGTACCTTGATTTGCGAAGATACATAGAAGTTTTAATAAGGCTTAAAGCTATTTTATCATATTTTATGTTTTATTAAAGTGTTATACAATAGCTTCTAGCCGTAATCAATTAGTTTCAGAACTTAAGCTGTAATATCCTGAATCAATGAGACTGTAGAAGCAAATTAACCAGCAATTGCTTCATAAAATTTAACGTTTAAGCTGTTTATGTCATTATCTATACAAGTCAAGCTAACTAACTAGCTATTGATCAAAGTTCTGAGGGGTTTGAAGGCTTAACCGATAAAATACGCGCATTACCAACTAATGATTACAGGAAGTCGGCACGAGCTATACAAGTATTAGATTTATAGCTTAGATATTCAGATTTACTAGCATTTAATAATCCCGTTTCTGTACGCATAATCTGACAAGATAACCGTTAAGTCTATCAAGTTATTATGCGTCTTAAGATTGTAAAACAAAATAAAAGTTAACGTTGTCTATTTAAATATTTTAAGGCACCTGATTAAGCCTTTTAGTAATATGAGAGGCAAATAATGAAATTAAAGAAATTCGAAAGGGCCTAAAATGTATGATAAATTGGTGGCTTTGAACATTTTAAAGCTCCTTTAAATTATAGAACTTATTATTATTATTAAATTTCTTTATTATATTATTTTATCGATGCTTATTGGAAAAAAAGTACTTTTTCGCAATGTTTGTCTGTCAATATTCACATATGAAGGTTTGGTATCTTATAACTTGAGAATAAGAGGGTAAATTTTGATGGAATTTTAATTGTTATAGCCATGACAAGATCTTGCATAACCTTGAAAATTGATACTTTTAAAAAAAACTTTTCTAAATTAGAAAGAGTATTTTTGAGTAAACCTTTTCTTCAAATGAGTTTTAAAACAAAGACAGAAACATTTTTTATCTTATCTTGTAGAAGGCAGAGGAGAACTTCTGCTAATGACCTTGGAACTCTTTGGCTACAAATTTATAGAACCAAATATTGCTCTTCAGTCTTATATAAAATAAAGTATTTTTGATTGCATTATTATTTTACTCAAATTGGTAAGGACCGTACAACGGGCACACGCACAGCTATTTATTTCCATAAAGTTGATTTTTTAGCAGGAGAAATGCTAACCGGTTCGACATAATTTAAGTATTTGATTTCTCATTTTATGTGTTACAATTTATACATCATTATTTTGGACAAAGTTAAGGAATCATTTCATATACTAATTTGCTTCTCATGCTTTTCCGCTGCTTAATTTCGAAAGATTTGTTTACTTAACGTCGTTGTGAAGTCTTTATTGCATTCGACCCGAAGAAATTAAGATTGCAGGGTGCATGAGATCGTATTACCTGCAAATTCGTGGAAACTCGAGCAATTTGTCCAAAGACACCTTAATAAAAACAGAAAATCCCGAAGGCTCCCTGCGAAGAGTGTAGTCCCCAGGATCCCCGGGGACAGATAAAAAACCATCTGACCAGTGACCATAATTAGTGGAATAATGGAAGAAAAATAACCCTGCAGACGGAGGTATGCCGGCCGCTCTTGGAGCTAATGATCTCATTTCGTGCGTGCTAAGGGAAAAAGTTCCTTCGGGAGGAGACCGATAAAAAATGCGGCCAGCAGCCGCGGCAACGTGTATACTAAGGGCAGATGAAAGACGGCTGCTCTTGCTCGAGGTTAGGGCTAGACACTGCAGCCAAATGACCAGCAGCAACAAAGGAAGAAGAAGTAGCAATCGCCACTTCTGCGGCAAATGCAGCCAATTACCCCCCGAAGAACGCGGGGGAGCGGAAATCCATTTATAAGATGATGGGCTCACCTGAACGCCTCGGGGGAGAAGCGTCTCAAGTTTTTCGCGCGGAATCGTTTCATGGAACTACAGTGGGTTCTGAAACGCGGATTGGTGATCTCGCCGCAATCGGAGAGAGACCGGGAAGCGCGCATTTTAATTAAAACAGAACAACTTGTCCCACGGCTGACATATCGGAGGGATTCCTCGTCTTCCAGAGGTGACACCCTGGAATTGCAAAACATGCCCAACTTTGATTTAGACGAAAAGGTGCACTGCCGGGAACTGTTATGCAGCGAACATAAATCATTGCTGTCGCGAGGCCCCGTGTAAACACGGCCTTATTTGGTGCAAGAAGTGCCAGTGCAACATGCTGGTAGAACAGAGTTGCCCGGCATCGCCACCAGATTCATTCAGCTCGATTAGTTTTTTGCGCGAATCGCACCGAGGTGCATAGGGCTCGTTTTTACTATTCGCTGGGAGCGATTATGCTTCGGCCTCCCTGTGCTAGTCCCCGCCAGTGGCCAGGTGAGGAGATCCCTGATATATTGCCCCCTAGTCTTGTTCAATTATGCTCGGCTGCTTGCCTCTCGGCATGGCCGCGAAGATGCCGTGCTGCGATAGTCGAGCAATAAATTCCCTGGATGGAAAGAACCAAGAACCTTTTCCTTTTCTACTTCAGCTAAATCCGGCCGACCCAATGAATTAACACGAAATTATTAGCCGGCAATAACCCTGCAAATTTTCAAATTACGAAGCAAACGGCAGGCGATTCGTCGAAATCGACCATTGCATTTGCCGCTCAGTTACCAGCAAATGGATGCGATTAGACATAGTCGCGCTTAAATGCATCTACGAGGCCAAATTTGTTCCTAAGGTGGCTCTCATTAGACATACTGGCCACAATCTTGAAAAGGTTTAGCTAATTTTCCATTTCTCCTTCGGGTTACTAACAATAAGAGCAATAAGTTTTCGAAAACATCTTGTAACTGCCATGTCTCAAATTCGCGTCTCAGCCGCGCACCTCCAAATCTGCTGGTAATCCCACTCGAGCACGATCGTTTGCGGATCCTTATAAACAAGTTGTCAAAGTCTTTACGATCTTGTCCGCAGTAATGATCCTCTAACTATCTAAAGATTATCCCAATGGTCAATTTTTAGCGTATTTCTCAGCCAGCAAACCACTGCTGAGGTGGAACCGGTTTGTTGGCTACTCGCGTGGTCAGTTGACGATGCCCCGCTTTTTCGTTTATTTTGCATTCGACTGTTTTTATTTTTTTATTTTTTTGGTTGTTCCTCCCTTACCCGCGTACCGCGGTTTTTTGCCATTTTAAATGGTCGGCCAATTACTACTCTCTGAAGATCGCGGGGGAATTTCTCTTTGCCCTCTTGTAAGAAACTGCTAAGTTCGTGTCGTTTGCATTTATGCGGCGACAATGTCTTCTTACCCTTTTTCGATTTCTCCAGAAAAATGATAAGAAAAATGTTTTTCTTGAGTTATGAAACCGCTTTAGTTTTCAGAAAGTTGAATTTATTTTCAAAGAATTCGATTACTTCGGTTATATGAAAGGTCGATTGAAGCTTTATCGAAAATCGTAATGCTGCATTTCAGATTCAATTCTTCTGGTAGCTCCTTCTTTAGTTTATTTTTATTCTATTTTTTTCATTTTTAAGTTACATATTAGCGGTAAGATAAAAGTGCTAGTGGTCGACAATGACCTTGACCAAAGGTAATAGATATTGTTTAAATGCATTTAACCCGTTTGGGGTCAGGATCTAGTTAATCTTGGATCATTTACAGCTAAACCTAAGCTAATGTTGGCCCAAATTAGAAAAAAAAACGCACAAAAAGGACACATAGAGTTCAAACAGTATACACTTTTCCATAAAATCAGAAAGTTTCTTTAACATTTGAATACTTTTGAAAAAATAACGTCACGAAAAATGTAACACAACGTTTATGTTTACAGCAAATTTATTGTAGTATACCGTTTGGACCTCATACATATATCGTGTTTTGAGGATAAAATAATAAACATAGCCTAGCTACATATATAGACGTAAAACATAAATTGTATGATCCTAAATAATTGTGTTTTACAGCATTTTACTATAATTTATTTGGTTATTTGATTTCTTAATGAAAGATGAAATTCCATTTACTGAAGAAGAACCAAGGTGTTATTTAACGAATTTACGTGTTGCATATTAAAAAATAGTTATGTTATTTTATTCACATAAAGCCTTTTATTTTTAGATTACGTTTTTAAATTCCTTGTTCATAGTTCAAAACTGGTCAAGCAGGAGTTCAACTCTCTTTCCTGTAAAGCTATTTCAAATATATAACTTTTCGTATAGTTTATTCTTGAGGTCCAAGCTAATCTGCTTTTATATGTTGAACTAACATTTTTTCGACCGCAGAACTAATAAAATTCTCTTCCAAAACCGATAGTCAACCTGTAAAGAATACAATGTTTTATAAGGTTTTCTGTACAAACTTCAACACTCTGTTTGAACCACTCAAGAGTTGAATTTCAGAAAACCCTATCTTAGCGAATCTGTACAACATAACAGGAAGTTACTGACCAAATTTCATATCTATAGTTTCGTCAGTTTTGAATTCGGCGGTGGTGAATCAATACATGGGCATGTTTCTTTATATTTAAATTAAATCTAAGATAAAACTGAATTAGTGAAGCAAAAGAGTTATTCTTGGACGTAATTTAATTCTCTCAATAGTAAAATATACTGCGATAACACTTGAAATAACAAAGATATACCAAGAACAAACGAGTGAAAAATATTTACTTACTACATACAATTAAAATATATTGCTATCACTTTTCGTCTTGAAGCTATAAATCGTCAACCTCAAGAACTTTTAGCCACGTTCTTTCCTACAAATTGCTTAAATCTGCAATCCATTTTCTAAACTCAGAAGCGTCTACTACGACTAGATTTCTTCTCCCACGATTCAAAGCAGTCGAGACAATTAGTTGTATTTCTTTTATGAAAATTAGGCGAAACTGACAACTTCGAGTACAATTAGCATAACAGCGCCCAAAATGACTTTATAATGGAACAATCGCCCTGAATATCATGACGAATAATTAGAGTTTGCAGTGGAGTACTTCTGTTTCCCATCAATTACCTGCCGAAGAACAACTTTCCAAAAGCAATGAAACCTCTCAATGACTTCAACTTCCTTAGGAGGTTTGAAAAAAGACAATGAGATGAGCTTCACACCTGCGGGAACAGGGAGTCAATTAAGGTGATCTAGCGTTTGCAGGAGTGCTCGACACCAGCTGTTGTTTTCTTTAACCCAAATCAAGGGAACTGTGTAAAGCGAAACGGTTTGCTTTAAGAAGTCCCTCAAGATTTGTCTAATTCTAGCCATGCTTCCTGCTGCTTCAAAGCAGGTTCCCTAGGTATTCGGGGAACGTTATTAACGCGTTATTTCCAAGAATTACGAGCTCAAAGACAATTTGCCATCCCTTTGAGGACAAAAGCCAAAGGGAGTCCGGGTGCGGCGGGGGTTAGGGCAAGGGCGAAGCAGTTGTTCAAGTTCGTAATGCGGCAATGAGTCTCTCGAGCCAAATTCCGAGACACCGCTTTATGAGCCACCTGTCGCAACTCGGAGGAAGGCGTTCCTGCTTCTTGGAGGCGCCTTCCGACTTTCTTCCGCCGAGGTGGTCGTGTGTCGGCCGCCGGTCGAGTGCCTTCTACGTGAGGCAGCTCCTCAGGAATTCGTCGGAAGGGAAGAAACTGCAGGGAACAGCCGCGCCAGGTGAATAAGTGAAAAACAAGTGCAAATGGCTTTAAACTTTGTTTTTCTGTGGCCCTTAGTCACGGAGCTAACCGACAATTAAGCACTCCATGGCTGAACTGCTCCAGACGGAGGTTGCGGGGAAGAAAGAGCCTTCCAAATCGAAATTTGATTGATGACCACGCCGAGGTTTTCATCTCTTTTTTAGTCGTCGACGCGCGACTACCATTAGATTTTAGATTTTAAACTCTGCTCGACGGACCCGCGATAGTAGCCGCCGCCGCGATAAGCCCACATTAACCACGCCAAATAAATTCACTGCGGCAGAAGGCGGTGATTAATTTACCCGGGGGTACACCGCGGGCTCGGTCATTCGTTTTGAAATCTGTCTGCTGGGATATAAAATCCAACGCCACAATCGCGAGATACGCGGCTGGAATCGCGCAATTTTTTACGGGAGCTCCACCTCGCCGCGGATTACCGATGTTGATTTGGAAAGCGAGGGGCCGGCCCGCGCAAGAAGTCAGAGTGTCTTACAAGAAGCTGCCTAATGACTAAAAAATGACTTTAGCCGGAGGACAGGATCGCGCCGCAAAGTACTACGAGTACGTGGGGTCTAAGGCCAGCGCAGAGGTTCACTAATTGAACGGCTGTTAACCTGGTAATGATTTTTCGCGTGCTTTGTTTGCTTATGGCAGCCTTTCTTCATTTTCGAAAGGCGCAATCAACAACATTCCTCGATTTTGGACGAACCTTTTTCACAGAGCAATCGGTTGTGCCAGAAAATTATATCCAAGTATTCATCCTTTGTATTTACAGAGCTGTTTTAAGAAACACTAGTTAAGAAAACATTAACATTTCAACATACACTTGCATCATATCATAGATTTCTAAATGTATTTCCGGTTTTTTGGTTTTGGTTCAGTCTGTTAATCTAGCGTTTTTCAAGGAAAATGACAAAGTAAACCAATGAATTTTTTAGAGTGAACCAACATTTAGGAGAAATTAGCTAAAATATAGATTTATTTTATTTAAGCTAAAACTAAATTTTCTTATAAATGCTTAAAGAATTCAAAAATAAATAAGCAATAACTTCAAACTTCGTACACACAAAACCTTTTTCCAACTAGAATCAACTAGAATACAACTAGAGTTGGCTTCCTAGGATTTCCAGTAAGTAATTTCTCTAGATTTCAATTAAATTTTAGTGGAAACTCGGTCAGAGTAACTTGTTTCCTAGTAAAAAGCACTAGTAATCTAGAAAAACTCAACACTAGATGCTTTCTAGTAACATTTCCCTAGAAAAAAGATTTAGAGTGTATGAATATTCGTTCTCGAAAACGTCATTATAGAAGAATATATAATGCGAAAGAGGATTACTACAAATGTTATAGATTTAGTGAAAACTACTAAAGCACGATTGGTTCGTTTCTCCATAAACTTCAAAACTTAATTCTTCTTTTAAAACATTATTTTTGTTTCTGATCTTTTCTTAACTTCGAAATTTTTAGATTATTGGTTTTCTATTAGGACTCGGATAATTGTGCATTTGAGTACTGCAAGTTGGAGTATTCACGTAGCAGCTTAGACTGAATGTAAAAAAGTCTTGAATACCCAAGCAGTCGAACACTTCAGACGAAGACTATCCAAATATTAAAGTAAAAGAGAATTTGAGTACTCAATTGAAACGTATTCAAGCATTGGAGTTTGGGATTATTCAGGTACTTAAGTATTTGAATCCTATATCATACATTATTTATTCTTAATTTCTGGACTCTTTGGAGGATTTTTAAACCTAAACGACTTTCTAAAATGTGTTCTGTATCACGCTAAATATCTAAAAATTGCAAAATTCACGAAATTTACCTTATTCTTGTGGGTTATGACGAAAGTTTTTTTTTACGTATTGCATTCTCTTACTTAAGTATTTGAACACTCCAAACTCTAATACTTGAGCACTCATTAATTGAGTTCTCGTACTAAAAACTCCTTTACCTAAACTCGCATCTTCGAACCTTATTACTCAAGTAATTGTGTTCAGAAGTAAATACTTATGCTGAAAAGCTTCTTTCCGTAAAGTTCGACCCACTTTCACTTGCAAGCGGTCAATCCTACGAATTGAAATGTAGAAAGGATTTTGTAGAGAATTCGATGAATTAAAGAAGTATTCCTAACGATTGCTCAAAAAACAAGATATTGAAAAGGTTAAAATCAAATTCCTATAAAATTATATTCTCTAAAAGTTTTGTTTTAATAAGTTTTGCTTTTTGCAATTTTATTTAAATATTTCGTGAAAACGCATTGACTAAATACTATTCTTTTATGTCGTTGTATTAGAAAGTATATGTATTATATATGTATGTAAGGGTATGTTTTTCGAATGCACGTTATTCTCTGTATCAATCAAATTGAATTCGCGATTGAGTAGTTTTATATTAATTTAATTCAGTAGTATATTTTATAGTTGCAACTGGTATTAAAAACACCCACTTAAATTGCTGTACCCTTGAAATAGTTAGAATAAACATCTCAATTGGCAGTTACTGGTTATTAATTTAACGTGAAATGCAATTACAGTGCTAAGGAGTCGCTATTCAAAACCAATACCCACGCCGCGGCTTTTACAATTATTAAATATATGCACCACCGTGGACTGGTCGGAAGTGCAAGATCAAAATATTTTACTGAGTTTAATTCACGTTTACAACTTACATAGAAAATTTATGGTCCTACCGTAGAATTGAATCATTTTCTAAACAAGCCGATAAACTCTGGGAGTCTGAACAAGCTTCTGGACCTTAAGTCGCCTACATAATGCATTAAACACCTCGTCATTTTCGAGACCCCACTCCACTCAGGAATGCATTAGACTTAGACGCTCGCGGTCGTCTGAGTGCTGGAACTATAAAGATAGTTCCGCGGTAAGTGCAAATTTCGCAGGTTCGGATCCGCGAGAATATCTAGCCCTAGTCTGCCGGTTAGGCTAGGCTAGGAGCTTTCCAACAGCTGAAATAATCATCATAAAATATAATTTATTATCAAGACGCCGTATTAAGCCCCAACCAATAGTGCGATTAAATCGCAGCTTCGGCTCCTCTTCGCCGCCTTGGTCGAAGTCCAACGTCGCGTTTTTCACCTGTATTTCAGCGCACACGTGAGGTGGACGGATAACAACTGCTCCGTCGACGGGAGAAGGTATCTTCAGAGTATCTTCTTTGGGCCACGGAAATTGATAGCTCTTTGCCCACCGTTACCACTGTTTTGAATTTAGATGACTTTGCCTTGTTGGATGTCAAGAAACGGAGAAGAAATTGCTCAGAGGTGAGGAGTTAGCTGGCAACATTTGTATCCCGACTGTAGCCAGACGTCGACTTGTGCAACATGTGCGATCACTTATTTATGGGACGCATGAATATTTATTAGCCGTCCCTGTTCGTTTTGAATGACAAACAGTTGAAGTTATTGCGAATCCCATCATTAGAACAGATTGCGGCCTGTGCGCCTAGCCATTGCAATATTTTTGAATAAAAGTCAGATTTCAATTCAAATCATATTCATTAGACAGCGCCGGAGTGCATGTCTTATCGACGGAACTCAATAAATATAAATATCTATAAATTGAAATAAAATTTCACTCTAATTGCGCGAGGTGCATCCAATCACCTTCTGAATTTATTGCCACGATGGTATAACGCATAAAAATACAGATGCAATATCACATCGAAAAAACTTGCACGGTCCATAATTGGCAATTTAAAATCAGCCACTGTTTTCACATGAGCATCGGTTACACATTGCGCCCAATAACGAATTGATTTGTAATTTATAAAAAAACACAAATGCATTATTCCACCCTTTACAAAGCCCTGGAATTATGCCGCCAGCAGTATCAACCCAACGCCCACGCCAGCCTTAAAGCCATGCCTGCAGCTTTAAAAAAGAACGCAACAACGACCACTGAGGGCGCAAATTAACCAAATAAACCAGGAAAAGTAGCGCAACTTGTGTGTGCAATCAAAACAAAAAATTTGCATATCGGCCAGAATATCAAAATGGTACAGGTACTTCGTCGACGGTGCGGGCGTATGTCCCTTCGCCCCAGCCGGAAGGGCTCGCCGCGGATGCGAACTGCACCGAGCCGAGAGATAACCAAAAACCGAAATTGTTTTTGGGTCGGTGGTCATCAAACGCATAGCTGACAAAACCAACTGACAAAATTGAATTAATTTACATAAAAGCGACCACCCAAAGGTTTGTGGGTGTTGCTCGAACGCTAAACGAAGGCTGCGGTCGTGTTAACGACGCAAACGCGAATTTATAATATTTAATTAGCGAAATACCGAACTGCAACTCAAGGGCTGAACTGGAAAGGGAATGGGTTTTTATGGTTCTCGATGATACTTACTTTTTGTTTTTATTGAGGAGTCGTCTGAGAAGACGTCTAATAGTTTAAACAATATTAGAAACAGTCGAAACTCTGACCGGAGCCAAAAAAAGTTGAACTAATCCCATAAATTTTTAAATCGAATATACGAACTTTACGTATAGCAAGATTCTTGAAGAACAATAAAAACAAAAGTCATTTGAAACTTGAAAGTTTTGAAACCATGTAAACATTTACATATAGGAATCCTTCTGAAGGTAACGAACTTCTTTCTTCTTCTTCTTCTTGAATAACTCTTATTAATTAATTATTTTAATGGACTACTCTTTCCATCCCAAACGTAATTAATATTCATGAACATTTATCGAAAATTAAAATGTTCAGTCCAACTTTGATTAAAAGTGTACAGTGTCCGCACTTTTCTAGAAAATTTACCCAAAGTTTATAAGTATTTAAAGTTCAAATCGACGTACCTAGGTACATATAAAAATATATATTTTTTGCTTTTTTGGTTTATTCATTAAGTGTAAAGTTTTAAGAATATGTAGTTTGAGTAATCATTCATTCAAAAATTAGAACAGGTTAAACATTATATGTAATGCTAAAACACTTTAATTTTAAAATTAATCCTATGAGTTCTAACATTTTGCGATTGAAGTTGTATAAATGCTTATTATGTATTAGCAGGAGTTCTTTATGAACAAAGATTTGAAATATTCGTTCACTATGCAAATACCTGGTGAAGTGAATGTGTGAATATTTTTCGTAGCATAGAATTAATATAGCTGCAATTGTTTCCTCTCGGAACATCTAACACTTAACCTTAATTAGCATGATGTGGTATGTGAAATGTAGCCATGTTTCGAGATGATGTGCCATCATTTCCCACGCATTTGATAAGTGCATGCATCTGTCTAGCTGTTAAATAGTCACTTAACTGGAAGGTAGTAAGATGCACGCACGGATTGCACCACGTTAGTTAAAGGTTAGACGAAGATGTGTTTTAACATTCTTTCCAAATCTCTGCTTTATCTGCATAACGTTAATAGAAAATTGCTAATTCTAATATTTCTTCTTTATTAACCTTCTTGAAACTAACTACCGTATTCTGACCACTATGTAAATTAGAAGCGAATTCAAACAGGTTTACACAAAGATAATGTCAGAAAAAAACAGTCAAATTGTGCGTAATAACTACATTAGCCGGTGACTCTGCAAATAGCAGAACGAAAGCTAAAAGTAAACATTTCCTTCTTTTAATCTTAAGCCTCGCAATTGCCTTTAAGAAAAGTACATTATTGTTATCCTCTTTGGCAGAAAGGCAGATGTTAACCATATTTTAATATAACCGTCTCGATTGAAACGAGTTGCACCAAGCACAAGGTAAATTTATTGGCAATTTTAATTAATCTTTTACTTTATTGTTAGTTATGCTTTAAAACACGTAATATCATGTGTTTTGATGCACTCAATTTGTAGTTTCATTCATGTTTTTCGATTAATAGGGTAATTATTTGAAAACTCGTATTGTGCTTGACATCTTTTTATTGAAACTATAAACATTTAATTTTAATATATTTCGTGCAGAAGTAAGCTCTTTCACGTGGACCTTCTCAACTAGCACGTCGATGAGTTGCAATTTTTTAAAGTATAATGGTATAATGAAAGCGATAAACTGGCATTTTTACTAGAAATTTGTCCAGTAGTCTTAGAGATAAAATTAACACTGTTAGGAAACACAAATATATGTAAATATACTGGTATACATTACATTAAATTAATATTGATTTTTATTTATTATTTATTATTTATTTAAATTTAATCATAGTGTCGCAAATAAAAAATTTTACGATTTTAAAAGTAGTTTTAAAACATTTAAGAAATTTTATGAAACAAGAAAATGTTGGGTCATTTAGAGGAAAAATTACTTTTGCCCTCGAATACTTGTGATATAACAAATAAAAGATATAAAATTTAGAATAAATACATATATATGTACATATGTATGTATGTATAAGATTTGGGTATTAAGTAATATCTTTATAAAATATAATATAATTCTGTTCTAGATTTGGAAAAATCATATATGTACATAATATTATAGCGTACCACGAAAATAAATAATTCAGTCAAATCGTTTTACGGCGAGATTTAATAAAAAAAAAAAACTACTTTATAAATACAGCACAGTAATAATAAACATGATATCACCAATTTTCAAAGAGTAATAGTACTAGGCATTTGTGAAAATTTATATTTTAATGAAATTAGTTAAGTTAAAACCATTACTTTAATCGGAAGATGCTCCAAAACTATTTATTACACAACGCAAGCCAAAAACTGAAAAAATTTGTTTCGTTTTGTAGAAATTCCTTATTTAGAAGGAAATTTCGCGCTAGAAATAGTTCGTTTTATGGAGATTTTCGTTCTACAGATCCATTAGCTGTGTGTTTTTCATTTTACAATTTGGTTCAGAATGAATAGCAAATTTTTCATTGAATTGAATGTTAAACTTCACGTATACCAAGATTTTAAAATTTGAGAAAAATGCATGAAATTATCATATTTACGCATCCAAACTTTCAACAAATTTTTGGATTAAAGCGGGTATAAATCCAAACATTTGATTTTATTTTCGCGAAATAAAATTTATTTGATATGGGTAACTACCTATTCATAAATTTCAATTCAGTGGAAAATTTCCTACTAAACCTGGATCCGGAACCAACGTGAAAACAACTATTAAAGTTCATTATTTTAAAATTGCTCATTATATGGAAGGTTCGTTGTGGAGAGATTCAGCAGTACTTTATGTATAATTAATAACAAAATATTTTGTTTGAAAAAATCTAAAAATTTCCCATGTCTCATTCGTGTTTTGACTTATAAACATATTTTGAATAAAACAAAAATGTTCACACGACGGATTAGCAGATCAAGAGAGAATTCCGTGCTCTTACATTCTTTTGCTATGTTTAGTGTCAACAAACACGAGATTTTGTTCATAATCTGTGCGCCTAATGAACTTTCGCTTAAGATAAATCTGACTCAAAGAAAAACGGGAATTTTCAGTAAAGCAAATGTGTCGTATCAAAAGTTATAAATTGCGCAAATCCCGCTGGATGAAGAAGCCTCTCATGACGACTTCGTTAATTACTCCGCGAAAACACGCACCTGAGCGGCACACGGAAATATTTCCCAGGGGAAAAAAAATTCCGATATAATCTTAGCGCATAGTTCGAGCAATTACAACCTGCCAGCGATGGCATTTCTAAAGACATCGAGTCGTCGCCCCGCTGCGAACAATTAAAAGGTGAGCCTGGTACCTGAAAGGCTCCTTTCGTCGCGATTGATTGATGATGTCCCCGGTGACATCTCGCTCGCATTGTGCAGCCGCCTAATGAAGATCCCGCCGCTCGCGGCCTCATTAAAAGCGCTGCGGTGAAGCCGAGCCGATAATTGCGCCTTATTTTGCGCTCAGGTAAATTCCCAGGTATACCAGGTATTTGAGGGGCCGTCGAGCCCCGGCCCATTGATGGAATTCAAAAAGCCTCCCGGTAATTCGCGAGCTAGCCGCGAGTGGATTTCATTAATTAATGCATCATCGCGGCAGCGCGCCCAAGAACGCGTTCGATCGGAAATGAGCGCAAAAGGAAGACGTGGAATTAATTGTAATTATTAAATTGAACAGTAAGTTAATTGTAACTTATGACATTATAACTGTACTCCGCAACATATCCACTCGGTCAGACGGCGGTCATTAGGCTGGAGGCCAATTCCAGGCCAGCTTACGTTTCACTCCTAATTGGAGCGAATGCGCCTCGATGACGCTTTCGTAGAAAGAAGAAATTTCCCTGCATAATTGGATCATAAAATGCGTCTAAATCACGCCGTGAACATTTTTATCTCCGTATAATTAAGCGTTCCAGTTTCACCAGCGACCAAACCCGCGGATTCATTACGATGTCAACTAAGTAGGTTATGCTACGAATTTAATCGAGCAATCAACGCACCGCACCACCACAACGATCGCTGCAATTGCGACAGCGGCGGATATTTAAAACATAAAATTTATTTAATGGCTAGAACTACGAACTACTCTTCGCTCATTTGCGGCTTTATAAATTGCGAGAAATTTAGATTAAAAGTGTCGAAATATTTCTCAGAAACCACTCCTTTTGCTTTCTACTATACACCATCGTTAAACATTTCTAGAAGTAGTATCGTTTCCACATTTAAACTGGTTAGTTAATTATATCTTTCAACAAAATAGTTATCAAAGAAAACATGATATATAAATTAGTTTAAGCTATTCTCAATATTGCATCTGTTTTCTTAATGATTTTTCTGATTTCTGTCATGTATTAGAGTTAATAATTTAAATTAAAATTGGCTATACACTGCAATAACTAACGGCTGCTAAATACTTAATTCTTAATTGTAAACATTTCTTTTTGTCGAATATTTTAACGAATTTTAAACGAGTTTAAAGTTTACAAGATGTTTGAAGTTGTCGCGAAAACCAAACTGATTGCCAATGATTTGTTTGACTGCAAGCTCAAATAATTTATTTGGGAGTAGCATTTGTAACATATACACCGAGGAAAATAATTATGTACATATATATACATATGTGCATGCATAATAAATTTTTATTTCAAGCACAATTAAAAGTAAATTAGTTATATATGTATATTTATAAAAGAAACTGGCAGTATAAGAAGAAATAAAAAAAATTATTTCAGTTATATGAATCCCTCATTTCTTTTTATTAAAAACATTAAGATTTCTTAACTCTGAAGGACATAATTATATATGTGCAGCATACTTCAATTTAATGCAGAAATAAAGACAAAATAAAAAAAAATATGTTAATAATGTTTGCTCTTGCGTACGACTTGTTACTCCTACTACAGAGGTTACTTAAATGCTAAGGTGAATCGGTTTATGTACTGTACATATTTCATATATGATAAGAAAAGCATACATTTTTGCGAAGGAAAATTTGCCTAATACTGGAATAACCTCAAAAATAAAATTATTAGCGAGTGCTTTACATATCAAACTTGTAAAAACTTAGAAAAAATATACCTAGCCTTGTTTAAAATTGTACTAAAACAACTTACACAAAATATACAAGACTTGTTTGTATATTAATAACATTGACCAGGAAACTCTAGTTAAAATAGTAGTTAAAATATTTTCAGTTCAAAATAACTATGAAAATACTCGTAGTTATGTCTACAGGTTCTAGTCATGTTAATTATACAAAACTTTAGTTAGATTCAACAATATACAAATTATTTTGACGTGATAAAACAACTGAAATATCTTTAAATTAAACGGGAATTAAGAAACTAAGAAATTCAACAACAGTGACTTGTTATATTTAGAAGGCATATTTTTTTCGATGAATCTAAGGAAAGCTTAGCTTAATATAAAACAGCTAAACAACAGCAATTTTTACTTATTCATAAACTTATATAATTTTAATTTATGTTAGTTAGTACCTACGCACTTAACTATTCAGAAAATGGTGTGCGCCTGTGCGGTTTAATATGATATTAATACTAAATAAATATAATAATGTAATTTTTATTGTGAGAAGTAACATAAAATATTCGTACAAATATGCAATAAACCGTACAATCCGCATATTTCGAAAAAAGAAAGCTATTTCTTTGTGGTAGAAGAATTAAAGGTAATCGAAACGATTCTATTATAATTACTCGCATACAATTGAATTGTAGGTTACAAAACAGTTGCGAATCGTCACGAACATAATTACCTTGAAACATCTTCAGTTTTCCTGCCAGGCCGGCTTTGCGCCGTTTAACATTGCCGGAAGTTGTTGCAGTCGCATGTTTGTCCATTTGGTTGTTATGTTCTCATAAAACAAAATGTTGATCACGGTTTCCACATTGCCATAAATGCTAATTTCAATCATTTCGCGATCAAGAGCGCTCGCCAGCCGGCCGTGGAAGGCGAGGACTAGGTGCTGGTGCCTGCGTTTGATTCGCGGTGCACTCATAAATAAATCATCGGAAGCAATTATGCCAAATACACGACGTGTTAGAAAACACGGTCGCAATGAATTGGAATTGTTTGCCCCGAGTGGTCGGTAGTCGGCTCATTGAAAAAAGTCTGGCAACGGCCGCGCCGCCCGGGGCCCTATAACTCTAAAATTCCCATTATGCATGGGTCGTAAACCGATCATAAACGCGGAATCCTTCCACGATTTTATTTGTTCGCTGCGCGATTTCGCTGCAAGCCAGCTCTGATTTTCTGAGATTTTCCATTTGCGACGTGCGGTTTCTTTCGTCCGTCCAAGTCGAAGACGACAGAGTTCCGAGGCCTCGACCTCCCGTGTAATCTAGTTCTAGCTCTAGACCCTGAACCGTGGCAGACGTTTCCTGATTTCCTCCTGTTCTTATGCACGTGCTCGCGTTTGAGGCGCGTGATTGCCCACCGATGATTACGTTTATTTGCGGCAATAAACTTTTTCCAAGGTGCACTTGCGACCGGCTCCGCAGAGTTATTGCGGGGCTCGGGCTCCGGCACAAATAAATGACATGCCACCATCAGCGGCGCTCCGCCAGCCGTCTAGAAGTGGACTTCTTGCGGGTCCGAGAAAGACGAATGAGCCGATTCAGCGAATATCTTTCTTCCGAGGAAATCGACTCCGGAGCGATCTGCCCACGACCGGAATTCTTTTCAGATTCGCAGGCCACAAAGTTCAATTAAGGTCCTTTGATTCCCGGCGGCCGCAGGAATTTCCAGGACCAGGGCACAAAAGACTCCTCGCCGAAACACCATTAACCTCATAATGGACCCTTACTAAGTCTCGCGAGCGGCTAAGTGAATTCCTGCGGCCCGCGGACGGTAGTCGGTAGCTAATGCATTTTGGCATCAATCAATCACAGAGTGACGCGTCAGATTTTCTAACGAGGAATTTAATGAATTCCGGGGGAAAATATCTAATTAAGAGACCAGCGGGAAACCTAGCGAGTAAATTGAGGCGAAATTACGCCGCAGATTCGACGATTGTTCGGCTAATTGCTGAGGTGTTTCGAAGATAAACAAAATTTTATCTGAGCGCTCGTCATTTCCTGCCGAATGATGCCGCGAAGAAAAGGTTCGAACCGGGCGCACGAAGGGCCAATTTAATGCCGTCCACTGTTGAGTTTCTCCGTGAAGAAATCAACGAACTGATGGAAGCCTCCAATCTTCTCTGACTCCTTCGACAGACGTGAAAATATGCGGCTGCTCGCCGCCCGCCAGCACTCAGGCGATGCCATAGTCATTAATATTCCTTGCGGTGAGTTATGAAAATGCACTTCGTCAACATCCAGTAAAAAATATTATGGCTGATCAAATAGCCTCTATTTATTCGAAATATTTTTATTGCTAGGGTTTGACAGAAATTGTCAATTTATGTTAACATGATCAAAACTCTATTTATTTTATTTTAAAAGTTTTACAACTCATTAAAGAGGTAAAATGCTACCTATTCAAAGTATAACATATGTACGTACATATATATTTGAAAAATTATCGAAAAAGGCCTAAAAAATAAGTGGAATCTTTACTACTTTGATTTATATTAAAGTATTTTATGAATTTTCCTGCAGCTAAAGCAGCCCCCTTTATTAATTTAATTGTATTGAAAAACTTGTTCTATTCTGAAGCATCGAAAAGGTTAATACATGTAGAAATTGGCTGCATGGCATAGTGTGTGCTTGTAATTTTAACAACTTTGAGAATTTATCTTTACTGCATTGTTACAATATTTTGTATACTTGAAATAATCAAATTATGTAAAAATGAATGTATTTCCTGAACCTAAAAGAAACAGATAACAGTCTATAGGAAACCTTATTGATTAGATACCCATTTTCGATAAAATTGAATAAAATTTAGCTACAAGTTGACATTACCAGAATCTGCAATGTTGATTAATGTTGCGTCATTTTCTTAAAGAGATTGATTTTAAATATTTAAAAATTGGTAAAGAAGTCTTGCGCTTTTGTTATTTTATATTATTCTACATATTTTGAAATATTAGTTATACAATTTTTACATAAACAAACGAAAATTGCGATGCTACAGCCGTTTCCCCAGGACCTCTGCCCTGACGAAACATTGCTGGAAGCTGGATTACTGGAAATCAAAATATCAAGCAATCTTGTTCGTAAACGAAAAATTTTAGGAAAAATTAATTTTTCCTTAAATGGCATTGGTTTAAACGAAGAGGCGTGAAAATGATGTTGGCGATTTTTATGCTTTTGCTAAAAAAAAACAAAAAGAAAACATTTAACAAAACTAAACTAGATATGACCAAATTTTATTTCAAATTGGTTCCATAGTTCTTAAGAAATCATGAATATCGCCAAGCAATTAAAAAAAAAGTATTTTTGTAATTTTTGGAATTTTTTTGTATGAAAAAAAACATCATTTCAAAAATATTTAAATTCGTATTTTTTATGGACCAGTAATATTATCGGAAACGTTGTCATTGAAAACATGAGATCGAGTTAAAAAAGTCAATGGTATAACAACAAAAATAATTAAAATAAGTAATCCTTCCAGCTGAATTACAAAATATAATAGCCTGGTCCAAGGAATGATGATCAGCTGCAATTGCAATTCCTTTCCAATTAAAATTAATCATGTCGATTGTATTTTGAACTGCATCACAATATACCATGCATCCAGTAGTTGTTACTAAAATAAAAACAAACTAATTGTTTTAAAACTTGAGGGTTAAGGTGTAAATAAATTTAAGGAAGTTATTTTTATCTGCTGTTTTTTAAATACTTTTTAATTAAAAATGTAATGTCCACAGTTAATTCATACACATTGGTTATTAATTTGTTTTTAAAATAGTCATAAAAATCGAAAAAATAACCAAACTAATTAGAAGCAGGTTAAATCAGCGGAAGATATAATTAAGAATTAAACGCTTTTTAAAAAATTAATATAATATCGTTTTAACATTTCCTCCCTAATCGTCAGTCTCAAAGTCGCGTTTTTGAGAAAAATACTTCCTGCTAAAGCAGCTTTCACAAAATTTTACTTTTAATGCTTGCGCGGTCGGTTTGAAAATTTGAATTTTGAGAACTTTTCGGTTTTTCGAATTTTTCAAAAATGCCTTCAATATTTTGTTCTAGAAAGATTAATAATCGTTAAAACAAGAAATCGATTTTGAATCCGAAAAAAATTTGAATACCCCTTTAAAGCGTTAAAAAATTAATGCTTACTTAAATTGTGGCACATATCTCCGATTTGGATTAAAAAATTATTATTAATTTGAATGGATAAGATAATTAAATTTAATATTTTTCATTTCAGGCCAATAAAACGCACATCTCAAATGTCATACATACCACAAATGCCCTTGCAGCAACCAAAGGAGACTTCAACGACACCAAGTGCGGGGAGCGGGTCAACGACTGGACTGTTCTCCCCCTCGGGCCCGATCCCCCCGCAGCACCCAGGAGCACTGCCCACCTCCCCCCTGCCCCTGCAGCGCCATCTCCACCCGCAGCTGCCGACGACGTCGAGCGCGATGTGCCTGCCAAACGAAAGACTGCCCCCCTCGGGGTTCCAAGCCGCCAAATTGAGCTCCCAGGCGACGCCGCTGGGCAAGGCCCCGATCACGTCGCCACTGCTCCACCACCAGACGACGCACCCCAGCTACTTCGTGGGGCCGCAATTAGACATCCAGCGACACTCGCAGTCGGACGATGACAGCGGATGCGCCCTGGAGGAGTACACTTGGGTGCCGCCCGGACTGCGCCCGGACCAGGTAAGGGCAATACGACTTTTATTAATATTAATATTTTGGGCCGCCGCAAGTGCCCCACAGACCCAC
Organism: Eutolmus rufibarbis; assembly: GCA_963920795.1. Classification (NCBI taxonomy): domain Eukaryota; kingdom Metazoa; phylum Arthropoda; class Insecta; order Diptera; family Asilidae; genus Eutolmus; species Eutolmus rufibarbis. The sequence goes on from OY987205.1 coordinate 40,595,285, forward strand.
TGGACGGCCGGGGACCCGCGTGAAACCCCAACGCAATCGCTGCAATCGCATACGAGCGCAGCGGCTCCTGACCCGCGGCAGCTCCAGCGGGACCGGGCTCCTATAGAATTTCAGGTCGAGCAGCCCACGGCCGCGAGCACGGCAGCCGCGCTCAATTGAGCTCTATTATGGTCCAGGCCGAGGTAGTTAAGTTGTCAGCATCAGTAAAAACATCCCGCGGGCGAAATATATGAAGGAGCACAATCTCCACTTTTGATCGGAGCAGGCCCCGGACGGTATCTTTTATTTGTCGCTATTTGTCCCCGTACAAAAGAGTCTCAGCCCCATTGAAAGGAGGTTGGCTCCGAGGGCCGAGCGATCGGGGACACCGGGTAAAATGCCGTCCCGCAGATGCATTGTATCGGCACTGTTATCGCGGACAACTGCAAAAATGCAGTAATGCATGTAAATTAATCATCAGGACTGCACCACTTCCAGACGATTACAAGCCGCGGCCCAGGGACTCACTCGCTGCGCCCAGGTCTCGCGTAAAATATAGTCTGACAATTACAGGCGATGCCGGCGACGGCTAGAGCGGCGCAAAAAATTACCAGCAGTAATAGAATAGAAATTGCACTGGTTAATTGTGGTGCTCAGCGATCCCGAACGCGCTGAAAAAAATTAATAAACAGACAGAAACAACTCGGTCTTTATTTTCTAACTCTTGCTCAATTTTGTTATCTTTAAATCTGTATTAGTTCTAAACCTATCTTGATATTAACAAAGCAAAATAATGTCTCAAATTGGCCACCTTAATCCTTACTACAATATTAGTAAAACTGTAGCTGATTTTTTGTCTGTTACTCCATAACTTTTAGACCCTCAACCGATCTTTATATGACATTTTGTACATATATACAACAAATTAAAGGATAAATTATACATAATAAATATTATCCAGGCTTACGTCGACTTATACCGAGCTTAGTCCTGTTTGAGCTAAGACAAGCTAGGGCTAGACTTAGTAGCAATGGGCCAAACTTATAGTCGCTGATGTTGAACACCAGAACTAATCTAAAAATTTGCTTACATTTTTAAATTGATGTGTCTTTTTATGATAGTTAATTAGACCAAAAAAAGAATTTCTTATATTAATTCTAGCCTAATAAACACATTTACTTGATTTTATTTTTAAATTGAAAAGTAAGTACACTTGTCCTTTACATCGTACATGAACGAATTTTACATCAAATTAATAAGTCACAACGGCATAAAACATAAGTACTTACTTTTCAAAACAATGTTTTTGGCCCTAAGAAATATGTGGTCCAATTTGATTTTTGTTTCTTGTGTTGGATTTGAATTTGTTTCGGTTTGATCCTATGAGAAACTTTTTGAAATCGAAAGGCAAGATCACCACAGAAGGGAGTAAAAAGAAATTAATATGAAAAATTGTCTGCTATTTGTACATAAAATGAGTAATCCATTCTATGTTTGATGTTTGAATGATAATTCGAAAGATAAAGTTAAGAATTTGGGATTGATCTCCATTTGTGAGACCGATCTCGCTGTATTCATAAAGTTAGAAGCAAAGTCTCAAAAAATAATTCTAATTTTAGAAATCTGGTATGAAATTATGTGAGAATTCCTGCAGAATCCAAATCTATCATTAGTGGTTTTGTGTTTTTACATCTATAAGAGCGGGATTTAAACAAAAATCGTTTTCTCTGTAAAACTTTAATTTCTCAAAAATGCCTACGATTTAAAAAAATCTAACATTTTTGTTCAGTTTTTTACTTCAAAATGTAATTTTACTTACAATTAGATGTAATTTATTTAGAGGTCGAAAATTCAAAATAACGAGAAAAATAATCAGACAATCTCTTATCTACTATACTGGAACAAGAAAGGAATTTGTAAATCAACGCGCAAAGATAGAACCAGTCCGGAATGTACAATAGATATCGGCTATCGCACTGGTAAATTGCGGCATTCAGCAGTCCCGACCCAATGGGAAAAAATTGTAAGAATTTGCATAATTAAATAAGCAAAGCATTTCCGCGGGAACCCACCGCGTAGATCGGCCCCCAGCCATTGTTTTGCCGCGCAAGGCGGCCGTTTCGCGCTCTTCCACCGCCCCCCATCGCGGGACAATTGCGCTGTGCTGTGACGGAGGAGCGCGTCGCTTCACGCCGGTACGCTGCATTCCATCGCACCGTACGTGATTAAGGAGACGAGGCGCCTCCAAGAAATTACATTCAATTACACACTCCCCTGGATGGAGTTATCATTTCAAATGGGAGCCGGCCGCCTCGACACTGACTAATTTGAACAGCGCGCCGTCTGAAGAAGCGCGCCGTCTTAAGAAGCACGCCACCGCGGTCGCCTTGGACGTCCCGGCGGACTCGGCGGGTTAGTGACTTCCCAATTGATCAAATTATGCTCCTGCTTGTTACCAGAAGCCGGGGCAATTTGCTGAGCCACACCGCTGAAAAGCATCTTCGATCCCCGGCCGAGAAGGTGTAGACGATTAAGTTATTAAAGTCGTTAAGACTTAATCGCTCCGTCGCGAGATTAGCTTCAGAGCGAATCAGGTGCTCCCCTCCTGCCTGGGTTATTTTTGAGTACGTTTCAGCACAATTAGTGATGAGCAAAATCAGTCTTGATCTTGCAGTCTTGGTCTCGGTCTTGCACAAAATGCAAGACCAAGACCAAAACTCGACTTGAACAAGAACAAAAAGCTTTGCAAAAGAATATCATACACATTGAAAAATGAAAATACTAACATTTCCACTTTTAGTAAACATGTCTTACATTTGAAAGAAATCGTTTGTTATGACAAAAATAATGAACAATTAAAAAAACACCGGCCTGTTCCATCCTGTAACGATCTTCTACATTCAACATAAATTTCATTTTGGAAGTGAGTTTTATTCTATAAAAGAAATTCAAATGAGCCACTATTTTATTATTAAAAAAATTAAATTTTACATATTATTTTAATATTTTTCTACTTGAAAAAGACATTAAAAAAACATTATATGATTATTATATATTATAGTTTTTAGAGTTCCGTAGCAGCGGAACCCTCATGAGATCGCTCTTGCGTCAGTCACAGAATTTTTTTTGAAAACGATGTATCGTACTATTATAATTTGAAATTTGGCAGAATGTAAGGTCTTTGTAATGAGCACATATTTCGACAATCAAAAATTATGAATTATTATTTTTTTTTTGTAAGTTTTAATGGGGTGAGTTGGATCCCCCGAAAAAAAGTTTTATATTTTGTATCGTGTAATGTATATTTTGAAAGGTATACTTTCAAGGATTCCAAAATTGTTGGTGAATTGGTTATAAAGATATAGTGCAAAATGTGCGAAAAAATAACGCACAAACCCCGCTATGTGGAATCAAAGTCTTGGTCTTTTTCTTGTTTTGCTCATCACTAAGCACAATTAATTTTCGAATTTTTGCGAGATAAAATATTCCAAATGCACCCTACCATCTTCGCCCTCTCACGGTGGTTCTGCACTTTTTCGAATCTCCTCGGATCTAAAACTCGTCTTCGATTCCCCGTGGCAAAGCAACTGTGAAATTGAATTAGAAATGCATGACGAAACGGAATCATTTCATGTTGCCGCGCACTCGAATTTCGTAGATACTTTTCACATGCTTGTTCCCACTAAAATCCCGCCTCACACAATGCACACTCAATCAGCCCGCCATTCTTAAATATAATTAATTCGTTTCTCAGACCCGCGCAGACGACTATGACAAATTGCTTGCGATTTCTTTCATATTTCCCTTAATTTTCACATTTACCTTCATACCTCGAACAAGGATGAAAATTACACTTGCAAATGTTGAACATGCAACATTTTCACTTGTTTTGTTTTGGTTTTCAAACTTTTATTAAATATAATGATATACATATATTAATATGATTATTATAGGCTCTCGAAAATATTTAAAATTATTGATTTAATACATATTACCAAGCCGTGAATGCTATTTCTATAAAAGTGTCTGAAAATAGCATATTTCGGATTTAGTTTGGCACAACTTCTACCATATATGTAAGTAGCTATCTATAGATAAAAGGACCAAACTTTTCTTTAGTTATGTTGAAATATTTATGATTATTTGGCCCGGAATCTGATCATTTTGAACTTTACATAGAAAAACCACAATATATTGAAGAAAATAAATATTGTTAAAAAAATCAAGCTAAGTTTTATAAGTAAAAGTGCAAGTGCATATTGAAACACGCGAAAGTACAATTCCGCAAATTTACTATTATATTAGCACTATTTTTGCTACAGTATTCGTTATAATTTATAAAGAATTTATATTAAAGGGTTCAGATTCAGAAATTTTTTCAGATACACATTTCATTCAGAGGCAAAGGAAAAAAAATTATTTTTACAAAAATCTCATAATTTCTGTTGTGGGTCCTCAATCTAAATATATGTACCTATACCAAAGTTTATCTTAATTGGTATATAAAATTATTACCATATTTAATTAAATTTGAAATAATTGAGACAAAACTAAGTATACGTGGAAATAATAAAGATAGACATTATTAGTCAACAAGCTTTTCTTAGGATTTTGAACCAAATTTTCATCTTTGTTAATCGTCTAATGAAGTTTAAAGGATTGCAATATGAAGTTATCTTAGAAATGACTCTAATGAAATTTTGAAAGTGCAATCTCAATTTGGAACTTGATTGTGCCACTTCTGCATTTCATCATCCACTGCGACGGTAAAAGCGTAAACAAGAAGCTATCAAAAATCGCTCCAGATCTGGTCCAGTCGTCGTCGTCTAGAATGATTAAGGACATCACTCGGTTCCCGCACATAACACGGGAGCGCGGAGAAATATATTGACGTCATTAATGCCATTCTTATCCCGAGGCGTGCGAAGCCGTCCCGGGCCAATAAATAATCCGATTGTGTTCTACAATCGGGCAAACATCCACACAAAGCAATCATTTTATTTACTTTCGCCCGTGCGAGCGCTGCTGCCGAGCCGCCCCCGCAAATAGCTCTGGAGTGAATAGCGTTTATTATGGATTTATGACCTCACACCAGGGGCTGCCCGGCGTTTCATGTGGTCCGGGAAAACTGCGCCCTGGCCGAAAACAGGATTTGCAGTTTCCCCGGAGGGCGGCCGACGGGACTACTCGCGCCGCCGGACCGCGTCCCGACTAACAAAAGTAAGAGTAATCGGTTTATTCAATTAACTGCGGGGGGAGTAATCTCGCCGTTTTTCCAGCCCGGACGCGGACCAACTCCGCCGGAAGAGTGGCCAGTTAAGGATGATATACGTGTGAATAAATTCCGAATTCTGGCAGGGATTAACCGCTGATATAGTGACTTCGGAAATTGATGCCCGCGCTCTATGTAATCCGATATGAGCCCAGCCTGGGCGCGAAGCTCTGCACGGTGCTAAATCGCATTTGGGAACTTTTTCTGGACGCGTAACAGTCGAAAGGGACTTGGGAACTTCCAGGTGGTTTATTTCTCAGAGGGCTGATTTATATTAAAACGTTCCGAATTACTTTGAGCTCAGTTATTTCACCTCATGTGTTATCTAAAAACAAACAGAAGAAAGTTTCTGGCCTGATTTTCCAAAAAAGTTTATTTACTTGTCATAATTTGAATTCCATCCGTCTTGAAACTCTTGCAATTGATTCCGCTAAAACTCTTAATTACAAACGCTACTTTTCCGCAGAACAAAAACCCACACGATTTACTATGAATTACAAAGATCATAAAAACAAAATATGGAAATTTCGTGATATTTTGATAGTCTAAATGGCCGCTAAAATCTTTGTTTCCACACAAACTGGCTTTAAAATTTTGTAATTCAGATAGATGGTCAAATGCTAATTGTTAATCGATTTTAAAAAAGGCAGTCCTTTGCTTTATATATTATTTGTTAACGGTCAAAATTATTTTCCATGATTTTCTAGCATAAAATTTTTATGTCCGCCAAATTCTTGTGCGCCGATTTTAAACATCTAGTTAAATGTCATTGTAAGTAGCAACGAATAATATCAAAACGGAAGTTGTTATAACTTTGAAGGCTTGCGATTTTTTGAAGGGGATTCTATTAAAAAAAATGTGTTCGCTTTTTAGTTTCAGATTCGAATTAATCTGGATCTATACTTAAATAATAAGAACGAATTTCATACCGATTTTTGGGTTCAAGTTAAAGCTTAAAAGAGTATCCTAAGATTGAGGGGTTAAAAAGCTATCATATTAAATTCACCATTTAGGATTTTTATAATTCGATACTGAATTTAAAATGTGGGGCCCACATAAAACAAACTCAAATTTTCGACAAGAAAATCGGCATTAATTTCTTAATACAAATCGGAATTGTTTATCGATCATAATCTCGAATAAACGGTTCAAAATTTTAAAATGTTTTAACTATATGATATTTTTAAAATAGAGGCTTGCTGATGTTGTTCGATTGTTCTTACGTTATCTAAGCCAAAAAAAATGGGAATAAAATAATTCGAAGAGATATTACCCCTTAAGTCGATTAAAATTAAATATTAAATTTTACAAAAACAATTGGGAAATATTTTTGTAAATAGCCTTTTCCGCCTCATTATTATTTGTAATAGCATTTATTAGTTGTTTAAAATATTATTTTCGATCATTAATGATCATTAAATGAAGTATGTTCATGTTCATGTTTTTATAATACCTTTAAGGATTAATTCTGAGTGTATGGAATCAGATCAATTTTATCAATTTTTTTTTTCGTTTTCATTTTTAAAAGTATATTAATTACAGTTTTTCCTTTCTATATCCAGCATTTTGAGGTGGAAGTTAGACAAAAATTAAAAGTATAGTTTTTATTCATGGTACTGACTTGACTTATCGTTTTCGATGCATTGACGTGTACCAGCTCCTGGTTATGTCTTTGTAAAGCTCGTGATTTTATTTCCCCTTAAAGCTAACTCATGTCTTCTTAAAAGGATCGTAATTCTCGATATCGCCTTCTAGACAGATCTGAACGAAACTCGAAACCCGTGATTGCCATTCACTGCGAGGAAACCTGTCCGCGAGAAAATCCACAGCCCGGGCCCTTATCGGTCCGACCGCATCTAATGATAATTCTAAGTCTGTCTGTTTCCCATTGCAGGTCCGGCTGTATTTCTCTCAAATTCCTGACGACAAAGTGCCATACGTGAACAGCCCGGGCGAGCGATATCGTGTGCGGCAACTTCTCCAGCAACTTCCGCCGCATGATAATGAGGTAAGCGGAGCCCCCGGCCCCACGGCCCCAGCGGTCGATTATCAGATTTCCCATTGACGACTCACAGCTGCATCTTGGCGTCGTTTCAGGTTCGTTACTGTCACTCACTCACCGACGAGGAGCGAAAGGAGCTCCGGCTTTTTTCAGCCCAAAGGAAGCGGGAAGCCCTAGGACGGGGCACCGTCAGGCAACTCATGAACGTTCGGCCTTGCGAGGGGGTTGGTACCAATTCTCACTACTTTTTAAACTTTCCCACACCTAAGCAAAAGGGTATAGTTAGAAAACTAAAAATTTTAGGCTCAAAATACCAATCGATATCGCCACGGAAAGGTAACACTATTTGGTTACTAATTTCCTAATATTTATAATTAAATGAAGAGAAGACCTTCATTATTTCAAATTTTGAATTTCACGCATTTGATACCCGATACTTTTTAAACTTGAAATTTTTTTATGTGAAAAAATTCTTATTTTTCTGTTAACTCACCCCAACACCACCGGATTAATTTGAGTTGAGTTGAGTTGATTTGAGTTGACGAATAGGTATACAAAAAAATTATTTTTATCAGTCACTTATATTTAGTTTCAAAATTTCGTAAGCTAGCATTTTTCTACTAAGATGTTGTAAATTTTCTCACAAAGTGAATTTGAGGATTCCTCAGTTTTGACCTCAAATTAACTTTTCTACACTTCATCAAAATCCTTGACGGGATCGGAATTGTAAATGGAAAATTATAATAGCATATACTTCTTTAAATCGATTTCATAAATATTTCTCACAAACTTTAAATTTCGTTAAATAAAAGCAGTCTGTTTAGGACAGTATGATGTAAAACATAATTCCAAATTTCAATAGAAACTTTCATAGTATAGGTATAGTAATTTTGCATATTCATATTTAGAACTCCAAATAAAATCTTAAATAGTTTTTTATTACCCAGATTTTGCAGATTTATGTTTTCTATATAATAAACATATGATACTGGAACTAGTAATAGCTTTAAAAATTGTTTAACTAATATGCATTTTAAAGAAAATTCGTCTTTTAAGCACAATAAAAAGGCGCAAATTTCCATTAATATTGCTTATCTAAAATCTAGGTACATGAAAACATTTTCTAGTTAAATAAGAAACAGAAAACGCATGAAAAAAGAAAGCGAACGCGTTAATCCAGCGATAGTTGTAATTAGCTAAATTTGTCTCAAGGAGAGCGGCTCGAAAGAAAACATTAATTGTAATTAATTTTCTCGACAGTGTGATGACACCATATCCGCCGGGGATATCGCCGTCTTCGCATCTCGTTTTGGACCGAACGCGACTTGGCATCCGGCCTGCTTTGTATGCTGCGTCTGCCGAGAACTTCTAGTCGATTTAATTTACTTTCACAGGGACGGGCGGCTCTACTGCGGGAGACATCACGCCGAAACGCTGAAGCCGCGATGTTCCGCCTGCGACGAGGTAAGGGCTCCATTTTTTTTTTTTTTTTATACAATACTCGTATACTACTGTCGTTTATAATTAAGAAATCACCCAAAAAATTAAAAAATATCCCGTTTTAATATGCGCTGTATCTTTTAGAAAAATGGCTTTATAAGAAGGGATTATAAGACTCATTTGAAAGGTTGTACTTTCTGCTTTTTAAAATTGTAAATTAATTTTAATAATTTAAAAAGTTAACAGGAAAATAATTACATTTTAGGGCCGTATTAGCATATTCACAGAGAATGATACCAAACTAAAAAGATTGCATAAAGAAACCTTTTCATATGGTACTCCACTTGAATTGACCCAGTAAAAGAAAAAACCGATCAAGTGCCTGTCGATTTTGCACCATTAGTGTTCCGTACCAAAATTGCTCTTAAAATAAAGATATTATATTATTCACAAAATACACAATTTTGAAAGTTCAATATAAAGGATTCGAAAGCAATATATATATATATCGCATATATATTATATCGTATATATTCCAGCATTTTTTTTTAAATTACACTTTTTGAAATAAGGTAAAGGGACAGGATAGAACTGAAAATTGGTACAGACCTTAAATACATATATCATTCATTAGAAATGAAATGTAAAAAATCGTTCCAACTTCTGCTAAGACTTATATTCAAGATCAGAGGTGAAAAAATCTGTTTTTCGCATATACATAGATTACATACATACATACATATGTATCTATCAATGGTAAGTGTTATCATGCTCTACCTCGAAGGTGGTCTTGAAAGGGATGCATATTAAAAAAATATGTAAACCTTTTTGTACAGAATATATTTCGAAGAAAATTGGCTGTTAAAAGCGAACGAACACTAAAGTCATTCTATAAGCGTAGATTATAGTCAAAATTGTCTTAAAATGGTCGGAAAACTTTTTCTATGATACTAATGCAACACAGAGATCCGACTGTCTCAAGACTGCTTTTAGAATAGTGTGCGCCGGCTAGGCCATGCTTGTAAAATTTTATGCATTTTGGTCTATAATTTCAGAAACTGTCAGTTGCATTCCATTGGGCATTACCATTACAAGTACTGGCAAATAAAAGTTACCATTATACAATACTGCTTATAGTAACAGTAACTAAAAAACAAATTATCTTACTTAAAACCATGCAAGCATTGTGAATAATAGTGAGTAATTTCGAGTAATACAAGTAATGCTTGGATGGTTTTAAATAATGTCGTTTTTCATTATTAATAATGGTACTGGTAATTATATTTTCGGGTGATAAGGGTTGTTTATACATATATTTGGCTAAATTCTAAAAGCTATAAAGTGCAGATTGCAAATCTGAACATTTTGCCAAAAACTAGAGAGGTTTTAAAATCAAGGGAATTTTTAAGGTGGTTTCTTAATTTTATTTTTGTTTTCTTTTTTTTTGGTTTTTTTTTTTTATAATGTGTGCCTTAATTATAAAAGCGATTGAAGAAGAAGTTTGTCTTAACGAGGTCTTCCCCTCATCCCCAGATAATCCTAGCCGACGAGTGCACGGAGGCGGAGGGCCGGGCTTGGCACATGAACCACTTCGCCTGCTTCGAGTGCGACAAGCAGCTGGGGGGCCAGCGCTACATCATGCGGGACGGGAAGCCCTACTGCCTGCTCTGCTTCGACTCGATGTTCGCGGAGTACTGCGACTGCTGCGGGGAGGCCATCGGGGTGGACCAGGGCCAGATGAGTCACGACGGGCAGCACTGGCACGCGACCGACGAGTGCTTCTCGTGCAACACCTGCCGCTGCTCCCTCCTGGGCAGGCCGTTCCTGCCGCGCAGGGGCGCCATCTACTGCTCGATAGCGTGCAGTAAGGGCGAGCCCCCGACGCCCTCGGACAGCTCGGGGCCGGGTATGCGGCCTCCGATGCAGCGGGTGCGACCGCAGGCCCGCACTTCCAGCGAACTTGAGTACAACAACGAGTCCACCACCCCGCCCCTCTCCCCCCAGGCCAAATCGAGTCCGGTGGCGCATTTCTTCCACCCCCAGGTGACGCGGAGCCCCAACTTCAGCAAGGGAATCACTCGCCTCGATAATCCTGACATAGTCGACGACATCCACGTTGATTACACCGACAACCTGTCCGCCGTTCCTTCAAACTCGTCGCAGACGCAGAGCCCCCTCACTTCGCCGGGGGAGTACCAGAAGATTGTGGCCCAGCACCGGGCCGCGGAGCCCTTCGACTTCACCGAAATGAGCGTGAACCTCGACATCTGGAATGCGAAGGGCCACGCCAACAATAGTACAAATAATAGTTATAATCCCATTTATCACATCCGCAGCAAGCTGGAGCCCGCGATGACGTCCAGCATGCCCGAACTGTCGCAGGAGCAGGGCCACCCCACCGAAGCAAGAGAAGCCCCCTCACCTGCCGACCTCCCGGAACTTCCAACGCCGAACCTGTCGGTCGCCTCCAACGTACCTGAGCTCCCTGAAATGATGCAGGAGGAGGTGATGCCGCTCCAGGAGAAAAAGAAAGGCGTCCGGTTCGAGGGCATTCCGGACACCTTGCCGCGCTCCAGAAGCTACTCAGGCAGCGGCGGCGGGGGCGGGGGCGGCGGAGGGAGCTCGTCAAGACGCCGACGAAGACGAAAGTCGTGCAAAGGTGCCGGCCAAGGAGCCAGCCCCAATGAGCCCGTGCCGTCGACGTCAGCGCACCTGTCCGCGCCCCGCGACGACGACTCGGACGCCTCGAGCGTCTGCTCGACCTGCTCCTCGAGCTCCTCCAGCTCCGAAGACTACTTGTACCAGCTGCCGCAGCGCAGGCACTACGGCGGCGTCCGCGTCTCGTACGTCCCGAACGACGCCATCGCCTACGACAAGAAGCGGAAGCAGCTCGACTCGGAGAAGGACAAGGACAAAAATTGTATTATATCGTGACGCTATTTAACTTATTGCGCGGTCCGCGCCAGCATAGAACTTTACCTGTAACACCTGTACATAGCTAAAGATCGCCTAGATTTTGTATATTTTTGTAAGACGCCGAAATAAATGTTTCGATTATTTAAAGGAGGCCTTTCAGTCGCTGACCCCAGGCTCCAGGGACCGCCCGAGGCGCATAAATCACGGGCCGCAGCCTGCAGGTCTCGGGCGCAGACGGCCCCAAAGAATTAATGAATGCGAACTTCCGCGGTGACAAGCCTGTGATTTATAGCACTCAGCTGAAAAGGCTCTCGGGCGGGATTTTGGCACCTTCCACTTCATTTTTCAACTGGTGCCCCTTTCGGGGTAGGTGGGCGTGGGTAGGCCTTCTCCGACTCTCACAAACATTCGTTACTTTAAAAGTCAATTTCAGGACTGGGAATTGGAAGAAGGTGGGAATATTTTAACATACCTTTCTCTGCCCTTCCTTTTATCATTAAGGCAAATGTTGGTCCTTTTACTAACATCAGTTAATGAACTTTCAAATAGGTACCAATTAGATTTGTTTCAACATGAAAAACAAGAAGACAAGAAAAGGTAAGTGTAGTAGCATTAAATAATTGCCAACAACTTAGTTTATTTTTAAAAACAAATTATTGAACTTATATTTCCAATTTTGCGTAGGAGCAAATATTTTTAATTATGTTAAAAGCCGACGTAATCTAATATTAATAATAATATTATGTCCTCCAAAGATGATATATGTGTTTACTAATATATCATTCAAAATGGATCATTCTTTACTATAGGGCCAACAAAATTTTTTGATATAGGTACACTGAGAAAATAATAAAATGGAGAAAGTTGTAGAAAAATTTAGATGGTTATTAACAAATTTTGATTGCTTTAACTAATTTTTGTTTTCGATGAACAATTTATGGTTCCTACAACTTTCTCCAGATTTTATTATTTTCTCAGTGTAGTATTGACTTTCTTTTAACCTATAGCAGGCCCAAACACAAAATTGAAAATGTTTTAATCTTTATGCTGATCATATTTACCTGCTTTTCAGTAGAGGGAAGGAAACATAAATTATTTCTTGGTCTTTTCAACGTTAGTCGTGATATCGCCGAATATATTATGCAAAGCGTTCAACCGTATCAGAGGTAAAAAAATATATACGGAATTTGTTATTTATTTATTATTATTACCTTAATTCGATGGAGTTCATTGAAACGTCGTATTGAAAACCATCTCCTATTTCATACCCTACTCAGTGGATTTAGTTTATTTTTTTTGTTTTTTTGAATTCTATAGTTTAGTATAGTCCATCAAAGAGAAAATTCGGTTCTTAATAAAGTAAGCTTTCAAGTTTTAGACATTTACAGGTGAGACATTGGAATGAGTCCTACTGCAACCCAAATATTTTAATATTAAAGGAATAAAATTGGTTGGAAATACAAAATTTGTTCAACCTGAAGATTATTTAGCACAAAATTAGTTGGTACTAACTGTAGGGGTTAAAATTCATGAAATCTCAAAACAATATTATTATATAACAGGTATAAATTTGTAGTTTAGATTTGTTCCAAATAATTACTATAAAATATCCTACTACAATTTTTATAAGAAAACATTTTTCGATTTAGTGTAGATTTTAAAATGACCCAACACTATCTGCTTTTTTGTTTTATTAATATTAATATTTGATTGGAAACAGAGGGCATTTTTAGGTAAAAGCAAACAGTTTGAACATTTGTTATACATTTTTTTATTTCCTTATTTTAATATGCTTCGCAGTGTTTTAACATTAACTATTAACTATTAACTTAGTTTTTCATTTTCTTGCATAGCCAATAAAGATTATTGAATTTTAAAAGTCCACTAAAATTAATTTTAATTTAAAAGGTTAAATTTCCTGAAGTGAAACTTTTTACTACATACGCATATTGTGAGTTTTCTCAAATATTTTTTTAAAGTGATATATTTTATCTTTATTTTTCATTAATTAATTTAAAACTTTGACACACGAAATATATTATTTGGTCATAATTTTGTTTTCTATATAAGCAAAAAAATTAAAAGCTATTATTAAAGGCTGTATGGAACCGTAAAGGAAGGACAGGTATTTAAAAATGTTCAATTGTAATAGGAATAGCATGAAACGACATTCAAAGACGACATCTCTGAAATCAAATGTTATGACCTTGTGCTATAACACTGAATCCATTTCTGAATTTTATCTTTTATGTAATTATAATAAAATATAATTTATAACAGTAATATGCATATAATTTAATATGTTTTAAGGTATGCTGAGTTCAAAATGTGAAACAAGATACCTCTTTTAATTTTAGTATTATTCCCTCTTATCAAATTTTACTAATGAATTGGTTGGCCTTTGAATAGGCTGCAATCAGCCATGCGGTTCGGAACTACGTGCTCCGGTCATCACAGTGACGAGATTCTTAAATAGGTAAAATAGTTAAATTTGCGCATTTAATTGATGAAACAAACCCCGTGGAAACTGCACTTTGCAGACTATCGAAGAACGGTGAAGCCACGAGGGCGATTATTTTGACGATATTTGAAATTTTCGCGGAGCCCTGCACGTTGCGTGCTCCCATAGACGCGCCGACACGGAACATTTTGCGTATCGCCGTGTATCATAAAAGCGCTCCGGCCGCAGATTAGTTTATCGCGTTTTAATGCGGCTTGTGAGAGCGCCCTTAAATCCCGTGCGTATGTAGTCCGACCTTCGGCGTCGTCGTTCCCGTGTCTCATGGATCCCGGCCGCCGTCGCTTGTTCCAGGGCATTTCTGGACAGCTGGCTTGATGGATGGTCCGGCGGCGGGAATTGATTAACAATATTTATCCCGAATAAAGGACGTGCAGTCCACCCGGATGCCTACTGTTCTTTGGCGGAGGGACGCCGCGAATCGTGGCGATGCTCGCTCATTTTTATTTGCGGAAATCAAAACGCATTAGCCGTCCGCCGGATGCCCTCCGGTCATGAGAGTGAAATGAAAACGTGTCCGTGGCCGGCTTGTTTGAAGTTAATTTATTGAGCAATTGGAAATATTTGCGGTGCACACATTGAGCCGCTCCAGGACTCCAATAGAGCGCCAAACGGGCGAAAATTCCCAAAACAGAAATTAATAGATGCCAGGCTAGAGGAGCCGATGTGACTGGGCGGTCCTCCCCAGGACCAATATCAGTCGATGATTTACCGAACACGGCGAGAGGCCAAAAGACGAGCAAACAAGGGTCATTCGAGTGACGTTAATTGCTTCCAACCCTTACAGTGGAAAATTAATATCCGGTAATTAACAGGAGATTGGATCTGATTTTCCAGTCGCCCCACAGCTGCTCTCGCCCGGCCGGGGAGGCCACAGCCGACGTCCAGGGGGCCGATTTCATGAAACGATTTAACATGACGAAGCAAGTCATGCCTCGTGATTTATGGCACGATGTGTCATCTGTCGCTCGTGAAGGGCCCTAGCCCTGGACGCGGCCTTTTAAGCCAGCTTCGTACGTCCGAGGCTTGGGGTTAGCCGAACATGAGAATATTTCTACTTTGGACATATATGGCACATGTACGTAGATAGTGTGCAAGTACGCACAAAGCGCCAACATACAGCAGGAAAATTCATTTCATCATCCATCTACAAGCCATGGACACACAATGTTGCAAAAACATACTTTAATTCAGGACTGCTTCACTTCTTATTTTCCTAAACGAGGAGGAAATATGTACTTTATGAGTTATAGTACGAAGTGTCCACTAAATGATGTGTCAAGAATTCAGCCTTTCGCTAAGTGATAAGCATTTTGAGATAGATGAAAAGCAGTTTACTAAGAGATGGTAGAGTATTGACCAACTTCAAATGAATCTTTATAAAATACTTGTATTAATGCTTATGTATATATTTCTGGGGAAGCTGATATACATCACTACGTAATTAATTACGTAAACTTTGAGTAGTACTAAGAGTAGAAACTATTAATCACTCTTAATAATTGCATGACTTTAGTGACTTTAGTGAAAGTTGTTAAATCAGCTACTTATAAGTTATTAGGAGTTCAAGAGCCATATTGTTTGTTTTTCATTTTATTTAGAAAAGTATTCTATAGCAATTAGCACATTCGCTGGAGTTATTTGAATAGTATTATCTGACAACATTAACTGAATTAAAATTTGAGACATTCAAAGCTCATATTCGAATCTAATTCCTATATTTTGCACACTAACCATTCACAAATGTTTTATATAGGATTTATATCAGTATAACATTAATGATGATGTTATGTCTCGAAAATTAGTTTTCATAGATTTGCTTAAGTTGGTTACGACGTTGTTCTGTTGAAAAACTAAAGTATCTCAAGATAATGCGCTAAATATGCAAAGAGCTTTTTTTCTAAGCACTTCCTGATAATGAACGCAATTCGTACCATAGGAAAAAAGATTAATGACCACATAATTAAACTTTTATTCCTATCGTACGAAAAGTATTTGGTTCGACTTGTGGTCTTAAGTTACTATCAGTTATGAAAGGTCTAAGTACTTGCAGGTAAAACTGCCAAAACTGCAAAGCCGATTTCAAAAAATTCTATTACCTTAATAAACGCATCCAAAAAAATACCAAAAATGGTATTTAAACTCAACCATGTAGACAAATTTAAATTCGCAGGTATTAGGTATAAGTACATACCATACATACATATAATAACTATATTATCAACTTAATCTATATATGTAGGTCTACATAAAATTGTAATTTATTAGATTTTGCAGGCTTACGTACAAATTGGGGAAACAAATATTTGTTTATTGTTAAGAACAATCCAAACAAATACATTTTTCGTTAAATTTTTGTGACTCAGCTTAGGTACTTTACTTTATAAAAGTAAAAAGTAAGGTGTTTGGAATTCAAACGCACTCTGAACTTGTTGTGGAATTAAATGCACAAACACTTTCCCCTCTATTTACGAAGCAATTCAACGAATAATAGCTACTGATGGCGCCAAAAAAAAGTTAGCCATAAACCGGATGTGACGCGTGGCAGTTAAGCCCTCCTTAAAAGGCCCCATGGAAAAGAAAACAAACTTCACCTCCCCTTTGAACTTTGTTAAGATACGAATGCCATTTATTGCTCTGCCGTCGACAAAAGACGCAGCTTCACGGTGACAGCAACTAAGATCTTTACAAACAGAAATAATTTGATTTCATCAGTTCCAGGAAATTCAGAGCAGATGCGCCTCGAGGAGGAGCAGACCACCCTTCGGCCTGCAATAAACTGCGTCAGCCACAGAAGGGCGTTATTTTGTTGCTTTGCCGATTCACGAATTGATTGGGATTGATTTAATGCGTGCTCCACAGATAAGAACTTTACGGAAAATTGGAAAAGAAATGATTTATAATATTTTTACTATTCCCATAAAAGTATCGATAAGGGGCATGTACAATATAAAGAAAAGGAGGAGAAATTCAACTCCTCTATATTTTTCTAAAATACGCTATTATGAAAAAATACTTATTCCCTTGGACTTATGTATAATGAAGACTTATGCATAATTATATATATAATACATAATATATAAAGAGCAATGGAATTTGGACTCGTCATAATGTATGCAAGAAATTGACTTGGTACGAAATCCACCACACCGACTAAAATTTTGGGCATAAATTAATTTTGAAGTCTCCTTACAGATTTTGATGAAACTTTGTAGGAATGTTCGTTTAGAGTCAGAAGTGACGGATATGCAAACAAAATTTGTCGGTCGTTTATATTGCCTGAGATATTTAACTTTAAAATTCTGAAAAGTGATAGTTATCCGCCGCATTTGCTCCATGTTCCCACAATTTTTTGGTGAAGATTATGGATAAACCTTAAAATAAATAAAAATAAAATAAGTCAAAACATATGTTTACCTTTAATTCGTTAATTTGAAAGATTCTTGCAGAATTTTTAGAACGAAATGTCCTTAATTTAAGGTATTTATACATTTCGCTCGACATTTTCTGGGAATATGCAAAAAATCGTGGCGGCAAAATGGCAATTTGCGAAATTTCAAAGTTAGATATCTCAGGAAACAAAGGACCGACCAATTTTTTTTGTTTTTGCATATTTGTATTATAATTTTGGGCTCCAAATGAATACTCCAACAAAGTTTTAAACCTCAATCTGTTCCAAAATTTAAGTTTGACCATACCTATGTAACAAAAAAAAACAGGTGCAAGGCAGAGGATGCAGCTATAATGCAACAACACATAAAACAATAATCCACACTGAAAAGGAGATAACAAGGTAATGGTTCAGGAAAAAAATTTCTTTCTAGGAGTTATCCGAGTTTGAAAAATTTTCATAAAGTACATATAATGTCTCAAAAATGCGTATTAAAAATACTATGTTGATCCGAGTAAAATTAACAAAGCTGCTAATGGTTAAAACTCGAAATCATTAAACTGAACTTTTCAATAATTGACAAGATTATTTAAAAACTGATTTAATTAACTCGAAATGTTTTCATCAAAATTTACCAGATAAATAGCCGCAAGGGGTTTGATTAACTCAATTCAATCAACATTTTGTCCTAAAGATCGTAATTTTATTTGTAAAAAATATGAGAAAATGTTTAACGCATCAAAATTAAAGAATAATTACTAGGAACTCGGTTCACCCTGTTTGTTGCTTGTTATATTTTCACACATACTTCTCTAATTGCTTTAATTGTATACAATTCTGCAAATTCTTACCACTAATGCTTCCTTATAGTAATTTATATAACTATAGACTAGAACTATAGAAATGGGAATGTAAATTTAAATTTTATAGATCATTCATAAGCCGCCTACAATTAGCAAATTATCTCATAGTCTGGAACTTATCTTACGTATGTAGAAAAGTCTTTAATTTCTCCAATCGGTTCGAAAATTCCGTCCTAGATTTTGCAGAATGGATAGATCCGCCTGCGTAACAATTACAGAGTCCGGCTGGGAATAATCGCGCAAATATCATGCATTAGGACGCATTTCAGCGGAAGAGCTCAAAACAATGTTCCCTCAAACTGATTAATTATAACGCCGCTCACCGACATGAAAGTGCGCTTCTATCCGCGGCCATCCTTCGCCGGGAGTCGACTGGACGCATGCTCCAACGGCTTTAAGTAGCGCTGCGTGCCCCGCGTGTTTAATCAGCGCCTAACGAACGAGCAGTCCCGGGGGTAAGTTATTAACAAGAGCTGAAATTATCCCGGGGAACATGGCCAGACGCATTGCGATTAGAGATGATTGCAGCCTCCGCACCGGACCCATTTGGCGGGAACCAGAACTTAGATTGGTTGATGCAACAATAATTTATAGTGCACTTGCTGCCAGACACCACCCATCGTAGTCGGACAAACAGACGTGTTTTGAGCGACAATTAAAATGCCTGTGCGTTTTCCCAGCAGCCATGCTTTGTATATAACACATCAGGGACATTGCGTCGAACTTTCAGATATTTGCTCTGGTTCAGGATTAATAAACGAACAGGAATGTGTATTCAACAATAAAATTCTCATCGTGATTTAGACGCTTTAGGAATGCGGTGAATTCTATGATTTTGCTGCTCAGAATAATTTGTAAAGGATAAAATTGATACAGGTCTAAAATTCTCGATTCGACGGTTTACTGAAAGAGTATGACTTTTAGTGAAGCTTATTTTTGTAATATTCAATTCTCTGTCAGTTTCTAATGTATTGGGGATCTAAATTTAACATAGTTCCACTAAGATCACTTCTGTTCTAAGCTATCCAAATATAAAATATACTACTACTAAGATTTAAAATAAATCTTTAATAGTTTGAGTTATGCTGTATTAAATAGTTTTATTTATATTATATTAATATCTATACATTTATATTTCATAGTTTTACTCTATTAAATATTTAAATTTAAAAATTGTAAAAGTGGATGTTTTAAATTATCTAGAAATGAAAAACAACACATTTTAAAAACTTGAGTTTATTAATACAATGAAAGAGTAATTAGAACTAACATCTCAATCAATCAAAATGTTAGTATGATGAACAGAAAAAAAAAAACTTAATTTTGGAAAAAATATATTGGAAATGTATTCCCCTACGCGAAATGAGTGACCGGCTTCTCCTGGTGCTTCACAGTCTCCTATGAATATGTGAAAACACACAAAAATAAATTTTAGTTTTTCAGAAAATGCCTTTGTAACGCATTAAATATTTTGAACTAACAAGAAGACGAAAAATTTTCAAGATTAGTCCATGATTTTAGTTAGCTGAGTGGCTTAATATGTCTCCAATATGTTCCTGAAATTTCATCTTCATTGAACTAAAACTCACAATGCAGGATTTTCCACCGTAATGCAATACGTTAATTTTCATAGGTTAAAGGTGGTTTGCCCGCATCCTTAAATGTTTTATATGTAGGATATGGTTATTCTTTTACGGTTCTGACCCGGCAGTAATCGGGAAAACTTGATACTGCTTAGTTATTTCAACATTCGGAATATACGACTTTAGTCCTAACGTGGTTCCAATCAGAAAAGCCTTAGTATTTTTAATGGTCTGGATTTCCTACTTTGATCCATACCTTAAGTTAACTAGAAAAACCTCATAGTGCTAAGCTTAGGTTATCATACTCTGGACTCTCTGACTTGTCCCTGAGAAGACCTACATACGTTTAGTGACAAACGCCTTAACAGGTTCTGATTTATTCTAAGGTTTTTTCTGAGATTAATTCTAGTCGAATAACTTATTCATTATTCGTATTGATAGCTTATAGACTTTCTACGACACTAAATATGTATAACTTTACTCGGATATCTATGATATTTTTCATTTGGGACCATAAAAGATGAAAAAAGTTTATCTATTCAAGTCCTTTGTATTTGTTTTTAGCTCCTTCAGTTCTGGTGAGTGAATTCCTTAAAATGTAAATGTGGACCAGTTCCTGTTTTAGGTGGCCCCTGTTACCTATTCAAAATTGGGAAAAAAAGAATAAAAAGTGTATATCTTTCCCATATTTCCACAAATTTTTAATGACTTTCTACCCTGAGGCACTTAGGGCCGAGCAAATTGTCCTCGCTTTGTGGCGCTGATTAGAGATCGAGTAAAATCGCTGTAGAGGAAGTCGCTTAAAGTTTTGTGAAAGGATTTTTTTAAATTAAACGCTAAAAAGAAGCTAAAGGTGAGGAACAATTTGCGCTTTCGCGAAGGCTTGCCCTGTCGTCTAACTGCTGCACAATAACCATAAAAAGTCACCTCAAGACGGCAGCCAGCCCCGCGGTTATGAGTTGGCGCGATGCCCTCCCGCAAATTTAATAATGTCCATAAAGCTGGGAGCCAAGGAATTGGGAGAATAAAACCCACAACCGGAAAATTAACAAACGAAAGCGCCGAGCGCCGGGAAGAAGACTCAGATTTGTTTATTGAGAAGGGCGAGGGCGGGGGCGGAATGAAATGAGGAAAAAGTCAACATGTCATTCTGGTGTAATCACAAGCGCAAATACGCTTTGGGGCTCCCACCGCGATAAGAGGAAATGGAAAGACGGCCGGGGAACGCAGCTCGAAATCCAGGACGTCCTGTTTACACAAAAAACTCGCCCGTTTCATTACGCTGCCTTCGCCTTGCCCGTGCACTGATGCGACCATTCCTGGTCCTTGTAATGGCACCAGGAATCATCCCTTTTCGTGTCGGAAATTCTGTCGCCACAGAGGGAGCCGGGCGTTGGAGCCATCCTGAAAAGCATGACGTTGCAAAATGCAAACGCGCCACTCTGATAGAATCAAACTTTTCGGGCGTCGCTGGCCAAATTAATTCCTCCAGATGACTATTGCATTTCGCATTTTACGCGAAGCAATTTGCATGGAATCATCCCGCACAAATACCTTTGCTTCCCGGGGAGGAGGGCACGCAGTACATAAATCCCCGGGAAAGCACTTCCGCCAATTCCCGAATCAATCGAATTTTTTTATTGCCTTCATCTATTTGTCGAGCGTCTGCTAAATATTTGCGAAAACATCAAAAAGCGTATCGACAGAGCACTCCGGGGCATCAGTTTGATTTAATTAAAATTTTCCCCCAGACCAGACCAAGTTTCTGGTCGAAAAGCGAAAAGGAAGCGTTATCATCACGGCCAGGAATTCTCCCTTAAGTGCCTTCCTCGTTGCAGGCCTTTACGGCACATAAAACGAAATAATGGCTGCGCTTATAATAATAAAATTGCCTTAAAGACTTGCTGGAAAATCCCACTTTATGTTGATGACAGAAACCAATTATTGCCGTCTTCAGTGACCAACAGAAAAATGGTTGAGGGTCCTGGGCGGCCGGCACTTTCGCCTCCTGGATGTCTGGGACGTCTGGGCAGCATCAACGCCAGGACCTCGCCCGGCACGGGAGTCCCACTGCCGCAGAAACAGGAGGATACACTTTCCTCATGTGGTTATCGTTATTGTCGCCCACATAAGGAATTTGTATCTTCTTTTAATTAGATTTTCCCGTCACGTCCACACGAGCTCTAGATTTCGCCGGTGGGGCCCCGTCCGAAGACCGCAATATGAAGGGACTCTGACGATTCCATAAGTCATCGCAGTATTGGCGGCCTTCCACATATTTAGGGCTAATTGAATTTTTTTTCTTGGGTTTTATGGAGCCGTATATTATATTTATTAGATCAAGAGCAATAGAGCTGATTAGAGGGGAAGAGTATGATTACATTCCGGATTATAACATATTAGCCAGTTTTGGGGGACTTCAAATAGAGACTATTGTTTGCATCCCCTGGAATTACGACATACATGTAGGAATTCGATCGCAATATTTATTCTAAAGAACAAGAACGAATGATCAAATTTTATTACATAGTATCACTAACGATGCCTTTAAATTCCGTCTTAGACTTTTGATTTTCGGAACTAATTTCTCTTTCCAACGTAAAATAGCATAAAAAAATTATGCTCTGCTTGAAAAATTTACACTTTATTTAGAAATTTATGGCAACATATAGTATCCCGTCCTAGAATTAGGAACACTGCGCATTTTCAATGCATATTTTTCTTGAGATCATATTTCGAAAGATTAAAATCAAGTAGTAAATTTTTATCATTCATCGTCATTTCGTCAATATTTGGCTTCACAATTTGTACTACGAGCATACACTTTCGATTTTATGTATGCTCAACAGTTTTTTATGGAGTTTATATCAGGAGAATTGCCGGGCCATTGAAGAATATGAATTTCATGATCATTCAAAAACTCAATACTTTTTTTGCATGTACGTACATACATATGTTGGTCCACCTGCCCCATCCTGCATAAAACTTGTTCACTTATACGATGCTGAAGATTGTTTATATACATATACACATACATATATGTATGTAGGTAAATATAGTTACTTGAAAAGGAATATCGTGTGGTGCATCATCCTATTTCTGTCCGATACGACGAAAATTCATAGCGTCCCTAATTTTATAGCGGGGTACTGTATGTAAATAGGTGCAGCACGTATTCAATCAGAAATCGTCATTATTTCTTATTACCTGTATATTTTTGTTTTTTTTGTAATTTCAGTTGATTTCGGCGAATAAAATTTGTCAGTGAGTCGATGAAATCATTCTGTTAAAAACTAAAATAGGCTTTTTGTTAATTGTAAACCCCGCGTGTGTATGCCTCTATTATCGACTATCACGCCAGCCTCAAGTTTCCGCAATAAAACTAATCATATTAACATATATCTTAAGTAATTTTGCATGTGTATCTTAAGTAATTTTGCATGAAACCATCTTTTAATATAGCTTGTTAGAAAGAGGAGAGTTTTCTCTAAAAAAGGATATCACTTATCGATTTCTTGAAATAATTATTATCATTTAAATTTTCCATTCGAAAACGACATACATCTCATCTACCCCATTGATTTTCACGATGTTTGGTCGACTAGTTTAATTTTTATAAGCAATTTTCTACAAAAACGTCCCTTTTCCCATGCGTATTTATTCAATTTTTAATGCTTTATTACTGAGTTTTTTATCTAACTTTTGATAGGATCATTTAATTAATAAAATTCTTGTGTCTATCGAAACTAATATAATATTAAACTTAAATTGACAAATATTTCTCATTCTGTGATATTTAAACATTTTTGTACTGGCATGTGTAAATAAGTTTTTTAAAGCTTATCAAAAACGTATTGCTACTACTAAACTATATTTTATATCAATTTGAAAACCAAAAACATAATCCGTTTACAATTTTTCCAATAATTCTAAATTTAAAGCAAAAATAATAAGGCCGTTCAAATACTACGAAAGTATTTTCAGTCAGCGAGAGGTTTTACTTCTTCTTATACATATGTATTTATTTGGTGGCAAAGGAAGAGAACAGACCAAAAATATTCTTGCATATATATACATCTGATAAAAAATGTAGTTTAGGAAAGATCAAATAAACTACAATATGCAAATATCTTAGGATTATCTACTATAAAGTAACTGTTGTCATGTATTAACTATGTACATCTTAACAACCGCCCGCAAATCATAATAAAGATATTTTGGAACTAAAATGATTACCTTTTTGAGATTTCAATTAGGTATTAAAGTATCGTCTACATATCCCAAATTAAAGCCGGAGTTTATCAAAATCTTCGCCAAACAATTTAATTGCCTGTAAATATTCTAGCAAGTACTTACTTACTTACTAGAGATATGAGGACTGAAACAACTTTTACACTTTGTCACGAATGACTCGTAAACATCTTTCCTCCAGTTCTTTCAAATAATTACGAAAACTTCTGCTGTGATTCCCACAATTTCCGGAATTGAGCAGTTTTCTAGGGACCAAGGAGGGCGGAGGTAACACCAAGGCTAATGTCTGTTTGATCTTCGAATCGCTCAACAAATTATCGCGGGAGTTGTGTGTTCAGCGGCAGGTAAATAAAACGCGAAACCTTTAAAAGAACCTTTTCAGGTAGCAGTTTCGGTAGTGCGGCGCGGCGCGGCGCGGCCTGCACACAGCCGAAAGCAACAAGACGCCGAGTTTACGCAGGACACGGTGGAGATTTTGGCGGCATTCCTGCCCTTCGCGGCAGACTGCTCTAGGGCGGGTGTGCAGTCGCGTGAGTGGGATAATTTTCTTCGCGACTTGCCATAAATTCGTTTTCGCGGTTTCGATGCCCACTCCTCTTCCGCCTTGAGGAAATTGGTTCCTCCCCCTCCTCCTCCAGTTGCTAGGAGATGCGCTCCGCGTCAAATCAGGACAGACTCGAGGCCCAGGGGAGAATTTGTCGTGTTTGTTGCTGGAAACCGCATTATTTGATATTTTGTGGAATTTCAATTAACAGAAAGTCGTAAAAGAGTTTATTCGGCTTTGGAAAATTTGATATTTGGGTCCCCGTATTGTCGGAGGTTTGTTAGTTGCTTTAATAAAATTCCAATGTACTCGTCAATATATTTTTTTTAATTTTATGACAATTTTAATAACATAGATAAATTACCCTTTGTTTATAAAACAGAATAAATTTTCGATTCAAAAAGAAAATCAAAAATTTTTAAATTTGCAAAATTCATAAAATTTTTTAAGTTATTAAAGTTAGAAGATACGCAGTACTTTAAATTGCATACCAAATTTTATGCATCTTTCTCAAGACAATGTGTATTTTTGGAATTAGCGTCAAGAATTATATTATTATCAAAATACTTATATACTTATTTGTTTGCAATTTCTAGAGATCTTTAAAAATAAAAGTAAAAGGCTGAAATGGAAACCTCATTTACAAAGTGCTATTGCTGTTTTTTTAATAAGCTATGCTGTACTGTAGCCATGATGTAGCACAATTCTTGCACTAGAATATCTCCTTAGGGAAATACCATAAAATTTGTTCTTCAGTGGTTTTTAAAGTTGCCAATTTAAAATCTCCTCACATTTAAGCTACCATTTAGTTAATTCTTCAACTTTACAGTGATGATTTAATGTTTAAACTTAGTTCAAGGACCTACATACTAGTTTAAATATATGTAGGTAAATTTAGTCGAGCTAAAATTAAGGAATAATCCGATGAATGGCCAAATAATTGTAATAGTAAATATTTGTAAAATAAAATTATAATTAAAAATGGACAGTGATTTGGAAAATATGAGTGATAACTATAAGTCTTATAATAGGTTTGTTTACCAAGAATAAAAACATTTTTAAAAAGAAAGAACTCTCATTTTTTTAAGGCTGAAGATTTCAAAAGATTTATGATATTTAAAACATCTGTGAACTAAGTCTCAATTTTTACATATAAGAAAAACCAAATTCAAACTCATACATAAAAAATATATCATCAATAAATATTTGTAAGAGTTCGATGATTAATTCTGTAAATCAAACACTTTATAAATGCGAATTTATTGTTTAATTTCTAATTTTCTAAAGTTAGAAATATGCATAAAAATTTTGTTTTTTTATTGTGAAAATGAGATAATTTAGTGATTTAATGAATTGGATATTCAAATATGCATTCTTCACAACAACGAATTTAAAAGCAAAAAACAATAATTGTATTAATTTGTTACATAAATATTTTAACATTTCGAAAAAACAACGATAATTTAAATGTAGTTTTCCTAATGTTATATTAAATTTTAACATAACTCTTGTGATGTGGGCGGATTTTATATTAAAAAAAGTCCCATTTCTTCCTTTTTGTAGATTCCTAAATTAAATTTTAATTTTTGTTATGATATCCGATTATCTAAATTGGCAAATATTCGGAGAGATAAATTCAAAATAAGCAAAAATATGACAAACTCATAAATCAGAGACGCTATCGAATACAAAAGGTCTATAAATTTTTCAAACACGGCGAAAAATCGAAAATCCACAAATCTCGGCTAAAAAATAAATTTTTATGATCACAGAGGCTTCACTTACGCCCGATGGCATCCCATCACCACATCTCGCCGATTATGGGGCGGCCGGGCTCATCATAAAAGCTTCACGTAAAGCGCTTATGCGTGCTTCATATTTTCCAGCGGATCATAATCTCATTGTACGAGCCCGCGGTGGGAGGCGCATAAAAAACATATTTTTGTCTCATAAAATTTGAATAAAATGTCGCATAAAAGTGCGAAGAGGTCCCCGGAGGGAGCCGCCAAGAATCCATTTAGTATTCCTGCAGCGCCACTTGAGAAACTCCGTGAAAATTGTAGCCGCGTCGAGCGAACTTTTGGGACGCATTTTCGCAGTTTTACGACCGGGACCACGGGATTCGAGTTCTGCAACAATGAGATCAACAGTTGCCGGCGACACCGGACAATTCACTCGAAATTATTTCATTCACCCCCGGGGCGCCCTGCGAAGCTCTTTCTAATGACTTTCCCTATTTGGGGGCCCCGAATCACTGTGATGAACGTTTAATTTGATAAAAGTCCTTAAAACACCCGCTCCACCAGAGAAGCGGAGTCCCGGGCCCGGTGATGCCCCGGAGGGTGTAAAACATATGCGCGTTTTGCATCCGCCCGCAAATAAGTGGGCTCACAGCATCCCGGCTCCAGCCAAAGAGCGCTATATTTTTGCTTCCAAGGGGAAATAAGCCCTGCGGCGCCCGGGGAAGTGTACTTCTGTACAAGTCCCATAAATTCCATTATGACAGATTGCAATCGCCCTGCAGCGGAAATTTAACTCGTAAAATGTTTCAAAATTTCTGGATGCTCCTCCAGTGGGGTTCTGGAGACTTCGAGGGGCAGATTGCTATCAGTCAACTTTAGGTGATAGCACTCAGAGATGCTAAAGAGCTCAGGATGCATCAGGAAGGATCTCGGTTGGGATGCGGAATTGCTAGGGCAGTAATGGATTTATTGCCGAAATGTAGAAGTTTGGACCTAAACGAGACATCGTACTGCATCACCACTCTGCTAGTTGCAGAATTTGTAGTGGACTATATAAAATTATATATGACCCACACTGAACTATAGCGAATAATGAATACTTTTTTATAGTAATGAACTTCAACTGACTAAAATATTTATAAAAAATGATAATAAGACCTATATGAAACCTTCAACTCTCAACTCTGTAAATAAAATATAAAACATCTTGAAACAGACCTGAATGGATTTTTGGTTGTAAACTGAAGTTTGAATACATACCTTCTTGATAAATTTGCTCCACGAAAATTAGCAATTAAGTTTTATATATGCCTTTCTTTGGTACATGTCCCTACAGTTCAAAATTTCAATTACAATGTGTATATAATAAAGTTATATGGCATTTCATTAATTCTAAAATGAGTTTCAAAGTATCAAATATAATTTATCTCACTTTTTGATCTATTTTTATTAAAAACTGTCGACTTCGAACATTTTTATATCCGAACTCAAAAGATTTTATCATAATAGATTATCATCCTATACATATGTACTAGTGACAAAAACATTATTAACCAGTGTAATATAATATCTAAATCAGTATAAACTTACATAAGAAAATTTGCATAGCGTGAAGTAAAAGATATCGTTACATAAGAAATTTTATCTAGATCAGATGACTACTTTATATGTATAAAGATAAAGTTGAGGTAAAAAACGCATATGTATTCGATGGTTGTGCTCACTTAAATTTTCAAGTATACTTCCAAAGATCTCACAGGACTTACTAAGACTGAAATTTATGCGAAATCGAATCGGGTCTCGAATTTAAAATTGTAAATAATTATGAATTGAATTGAACTAAGTATTAAGTTTTTATAAAAATAAAGTCCGTGACTTTTGTATCCTTTTTACCCCACGAATAACATTATAATAATGATAATGTTTCTTTACTCTCCTCTTACATAATCTGGCAAATAGTCACTGACTGAACTTTATGAAAGTCACAAGTGTATCAGGAGACGCATGTATTATAAGTAGAATCGATGGGCATACACCTGTTCAGACCTTAACGAAACACCTTGTATACATATACTTAAAACACAATTGATAATTTGAATATAACTTCTAGAAAATTTTCAAGACCCACAATCTATACATCATCTTTTTTACTAACCAGCTTTTCGCATTTTTAAGCATCATACATACATATAATATGTATGTAGATGCAATAATGAGCGTGAATGCATTAATTAATTCTCATTTTATATACCTTTCATAAATTCTTTCGTCTGAAATGCATCAACAAACGCATAAAAAGTTCTAAAATGTATCTTGTGTACATAGTCAGTGATATTCCATGGTTACTGGCATTAGCTAGAACAAAGTTGTGAAAAAGTAGAGCACGTGACAAGGCAAAGTAAGTCATCTGGCCGGGTGAAAACACCTTAAGCAGCGCAAACAAAGTCATTCGTGCCCCTGAACAATAATCGTAAAATATAATAGTAATGGGGCCATTAAAATTTATGTCATTGTAATCGGAAGAGGAAAAAACCTCCAACATGTAAAAACTCCCACACCGGGCCGTGTGGTGGCACGTAACACTTGAATTAAGGATATGCAAATGACCTGAATTACTATCTCCTGCGCTTTTCCGCCGGCAGCCGCCTCTTTATTCATTATCCTTTGCGGCTGACCAAAACTTTCAAGCCCATTTGCATACTGTGAGGCCGCATCTCTGTGCGGGGGCTTGCTTGAGGTGGAAAGCCTCAAGGCGTTCGATTGGGCCTTATTCCAGCGTCCTGCGGGAGGAATTTCCACACCACGCAGAAGGCCTATTACCCTTTGTCTCGTAATTTATATCGTGCCACGGCGTTTCCCAAATGACGAATGGTCCTGCGTTGTTTGCGCTCGGAACGCAGCGCCGAGCGAAGTTCCTTCGCAGATCGCAAATAGCAACGCTGACATTAATATTCATTACGACGCGTCAGGAGTCGGAGCATATTCCGCTCAAGGATCGTTGATAACGTGAATGATGTTTGTTTGCCTCTGATTTATGCCACTTACGGCGAGAGTTACGCCGTGTGTGTTCGTCTCTTAAGTGAATTTAGAGGGGGTCTTATGATTAAGCAGAAACAATTAACTGCCTGGTTATTGATTGCCCGGGTCGGATCTGTTTCGGCCTGGCGGCAATCACTTGCAGCACAGCCTGCCGCACATGTTGCAGCGTATTTAATTTAGCCCAAATTAAGCACGTTCCTCATATGGGTGCGTCTGCAGGTGACGTCCTGTTCTTTCCAATAAATTTTCATACCAAAATTAATAAATTAAATACGGAAATGGGTAAGTGCATAGTCGTGAATCAAGCACTCTTAGTAACCAATAATCAAGACATGCCTACTTTATGTTGGCATACATAAGTTCTGCACAAATAACGTATTATACTAACTTGGTTATCAATCACCAATAGGTAGATTAAGGCAAGGTAATATTGACCACCCGGCTTTTTCCATTGCATGCATGAGATTTCCCGTCATTCATAATTGTTGTGTTCGCCAACTCTCAAAACTTATTTTAGTACGATTCTATGAAGCTGGGTGAGCGTATGTTTGTACGCGACTGATTATATTTAAATAGTAGGTATCTATATATCTTATGCACATGACAAATTTTATGATTTGACTTTGAAATCATCTTCGTTTGAAATAATTGATTAATAATATATAATCAGTATACATATTATTTATAATTTATTAACAAAAATTATTGTCTTATCAATAAGTGTTTTTAATAAAAACTCAATTATTTCACCAACACGTGTTAAGGGTAATATGGACTACCACGATTTTAGGAAAAAGAAAAGGGCCTCAGTAAAAATTCTACTCATCATCCTCTTCAGATGTGGATGCTAATCAAATTTCATGACGAGTCTGATGGTGATGATCTAGGACTCGTACAAACCTGCAAAAATATAGTATATTCTGTAATATCCTTTATTCAGAAGTCCGCCATGGCGAGGTATGAGTTGAATGTGTCTCTTGCAATAATTGGAGTCAAGAAGAATGTGCTGAATGTGAAAGAGACATTTTATCTAGGGTTTTTGTATAAAATAAATATGCATGTCGGCTAATATGGACTAGCTGGTCCTAATTTTTCCTAATGAATTAAATACTAATGATTAAATACACCACCCAAATAATAAATCTATACATTTTCAAGCTGTTATTTTACATAGTGAAAGAAAAATTCTCCTGAAAATGAAAAAACCCATAATAAGACGACCACACACGGGACGGTTTTTGGCGTACAAACATAAGATTGGTCGTATGTGGGCAACTTGGCGTAAAACTTAATACCGTCCAAAAAAGGTCCCAAATATTTCTCGCCTTTGATTTTGCCATCGTTTTACTTTGTTTATAATCGGTCAAGATGAATCGCTCAGACATTAGATTGTGGAATCGCGATTTCTTTCTTGAATTTAAATGTCGCTCTGGAAATGAAAACCAATACCGTTTGCGGGTAAAATAGCGTACAAACAGAGTTTGTCACAAATTTGTACGCCAAAAACCGTCGTCGTGTGTGGCCGGCTATAAATACTCGATGATTTAGAAACTGAAATAAAATTATAGAGTTAATTCGTTAAAAATTTCGACCATATTCAATTGGACAGTGGATACACATATACAATTAAGAAAAACAAAGATTGTAAAGAAAACTAATATTTAATGCAATAAGAAATCTCTTTAAAAATCTAAAACTTTTCACTTTGGTCTAGAATAAAAAAAAAAAAAAAAAATTTTCTGCAAATTTTAAACTAAAGTAATATATTTTTGAAAAACAATAGAATAATTTGGATCTTAAATCCAACATGTTCTTCACAGTACAATCACACTTTTTTAGGTGTATTCTATCTTAATTTTAATGAATGTTAGTAAAAAGAAACTCCAGATAAAAGTAATATGTAAGTATGTAATAGTCCTCTTTAAATTTTTAAAGCCTTTATATCTTTATCTAATCTAAAGGATTCTAAAAGTCTAAGCTTACAATGTAATCTCATTCGGTAATTGTTTATGAGACTAAGGGTCTGATAAATATGACGGCCTGCATTAGAGCTCGCGATATGTTTTAAGGAGTTTTCAGCCCCAGCAAAAAAACCCAGCTATCAGTTTTGTATGAATAGTTTTACAACATTAAATTTCGCACATACATTACTCGCAAAATTAAGAAAACATGTATTTGGAAAGGTATCTTATAAATCTTTTATAGTTTCGTGTTCTAATTAAATTACTATGTTTATTTTATATATTTCTTGAGGCCAATTTTGTAAACGATATATAATAAAAATATATAAAGACCTTACCCAAAATAAATAGCAGATATTAAGTCTGAAATTGTTCATTTAAACTTCCCAAAAATACCACTCGTTTAACAACGTTTTGCAAAGCCATATTTCTTTAAACGCTCTGCTTGGTATCAGCAGTATCACAGCAGAATAAATCTGCTTCAACACTGCCACTCCTCTTAACTTTTTAAATCATTCATTTCCCTCCAAATGATAAAAATATGTAAATTTCTCTAATCCAGGAGTCCCATAATTTCGTAAATTGTCATCCTTCTGAATAGAGTTCTGCCAAGCGCCGGAGTCCTTCAGAACGTCAATTTCCCCTTGCCATAGTAAAATAAAACGTTTTGAATTAAATTTAAAACAATTTTCACTCAATCAAGAAAAACTCATTTCCAGGAGCGGGAGACTCCACTTAATCCCGGCCGGGACACTCCATTATATCCAGGGAGTGCAGACAGACCCGGCTCAGTTTAGCAAACCTTAAGAAAGAGCGGACGGACCACCTTTCTTGATATCCTCGAGGCGAAATTAACGTGGAACATATTTAAGAAAAGATTATCTCCCGCCGAAGGCACTTTAAGGCTACCGGGATCCACCCTTGCCCGAAGTCCCGGACCGAGGCGCACTATAGGGCAACTTAATAAACGCGCTCTAGAAGCTCGAAGAAAGCTAAGTGATATAAAATAAACTCCCACCGCCGCGCCGGGTAGATTTGCCCGGGAATACCTGCACCGGAGACTAACCCCGGAACGGGGCGGGGATCCCGCTGGAATTTATAATTAAATGCAGAGATTATTTCAAAGATATTTAGGGGATTTGTTCCACGTCTGGCTGCAGGCTCATCTCGGCAAAATTTATCATTTAATGCCGAGAGTTCTGTTTACAGAGGATACGAAGGTATTTCACCGGAATGCTGTGTAGACGCAAGTCAATAGGAGCAGAAGGTTGCAAAGGGTCGTACTTCGAGCTTGATTAAGTTTACTTGCGTCATGTAAAGCGTAATCAAGTGTAGGGAAAATAGAGGTTTGCCCCCCTGGATGGCTAATAAAAATCCTTTGCCTGATCAAACAAGATAAAACCGAAGATTATATTTATTTATTAAGTATGTTTTCATTTTATAAAGACAAATGATTACTATTCAGATGAACGTCTATTTACAAAAAGAAGTCGTAGTTATTAAGGGCCTGTCCGAATCCAAGTCTATGTCTACGTCTTCGTCTCGTTATAACAGTTCGTGACGTCACATCGAGCTAAGCTCCGTCCGAATTCATGTCTATGGTTGTGAACTTAGCTACGTAGTATAACAGTTAAGTCAATTGCTTAGCTTGATGAGCGAGTCAAGGCTCGCGTTGACTTCGTGAAGTAGATAACGTGCAATTGCTTGTGAAATATGACTTTTTTAAGAAAAATTAAAAATGTCAGTTACAAAATGTAAGTAAAATGAATTGCAATTGTTGTAGACATGTTCTGAAGAACAATGTTTTTATTGCAGGGACTAATAGCTTAGGTTAAGGTTAACTTCAAAAACGTAAAATTTCAAGCTAAGCAAACCAATTCGGACACGTTAGCTTTGCCTTCGTCTTAATTGTTATAATAGCTCAGCTTGTTCGCTGACATCATAAACTGTCATAACGAGACGAAGACGTAGACATAGACTTGGATTCGGACAGGCCCTAAATCTTAATATGTAGGTATGTAATGTATGACTGAAGATAAATGAGAATTTTTAATATCTATAAGTCCTATAAGGAATTACTCCCTTTTCTTATCATGTTATTTATAGTAGTTGCCAGATGGTTTAGATTTTCTTAGAAGAAATAGTTATTTATATACG
This sequence comes from Eutolmus rufibarbis, assembly GCA_963920795.1. Lineage (NCBI taxonomy): Eukaryota > Metazoa > Arthropoda > Insecta > Diptera > Asilidae > Eutolmus > Eutolmus rufibarbis. Next base: position 40,628,943 of record OY987205.1, read on the forward strand.
TTTCTAGCTTCAAAGGATTTCATTAAAATGTGCCAGAGTTTGATTTTCCCATATTGCTCTTGCGATGCCATATTAATAAAAACTACATGAAGTTGATAATAATTTTGTAACTAGTTAGCAGTTACTTCAGAAGAAAAAGAAACTAGTTGTCAAAATGTTGTCAAGCTCCCCATTTTACCTATTATCAACGTGTCTTATCTATATAAAATTTTACAGAAAATCTTCGAATTTATAGGTTATCAGCTCAGCCCTATAGTTTCACAAATTTAACTTAAAATGTTGAATTGTGATAAGAAAAATTTCAAGAAGTATTGCTACAATTTTAGGCCATTTGATTGCAAATTCATGGAATTGATGCAAAGATTTTTAAGAACTCTAGCCAAACATACAACAAATATTCCGTACATTTTGGTGAAGTAAAGAAAATTCTTTAGAATGTTTATGTTTATTTTCAGCACTATTCGTTGAATTTTCGCGACATTTGTGTAAACCTTTTGCAATAATTGTGGATAACTTATAAATTAGATTTACTTATTTTGGAAGGCGATGAAGTAAATTGTTAACAAAATTGGCGTAAATTTTAAGCAACATTTCCTTACATTATTAATTATATACAGACAAATAACTAGCAGGGATTACGGAAATTTTCAACAATATCTCCTAAAACAGTGCCAGAATGGTGGAAAAATCTTCTATTTTTTGCTATTTATTTTAAATTTTATGTCAGCAATTTCAGAATGATGATTTATTTTTTTGCTATGTTGTGAAATTTATTACCAAAAAAATCGTATATTTGCGAAAAAATTTGTTGTGTATACGCATTATATATTACATATATCTAAGTAAGAATCTTTCAAAAATGTTCCCATTCACTTAATTTTGTAAGTCGTTCTTATTCTGATTGGCTGGCGCTAAATTATAGATGAGAATAATTCAATTTTTGTGATATAAGCCCAGCATGTTTTCATTGTTTTTTTTTGCACTCCGAACCTACCTACTCGTATATTTATGCAAAAATCGCTTAATCTAGACAAGATATTTAAGAAAATATTTCGAAAAATTTCATAGCCTGTTTTGAGATAACAGCTTAATCTTGAGATTTAAGCGTATTATAGGTACTGTTAAAAATTGAAGCCTTCAAGATTTTCGTTTTCGGCATCGTAATCTATGAAGAAATCCTTAATGTAGGTATGATAATAAGTATACTACATATATATGTATATGTAGTAGTGTTATTTTCCTCCTTTTATTATTTTCCCGATGCAAAGTTTTACGAAACTCAAATAATTGTTTAGGTATAGATACAACGCATTTTTCTCCTGGGTTTACTTATGTTTTGAAGTTCCTACAACGTCTTTTGTGTTCGTTTATGTGACAGAAGAGAGACAGTAGATTTACAAATGCAGAAACTTCAATTTTGCGCTATTGTTTCATATAAAGTGTATTGTGCAGAGTTATTTAATATGAAGCTATCAAAATCCTTTCAAGAGCTTTTCTTTAAGATTTTATTTAATTGCAGAAAATCTTTATAGTCTGCAGATGATAGTTCATTTTGTGGCATAACTAAACATTTGAAATGCCACGATTTAGATTGCTTCGCCAAATATTTGTGAGTTATCACCAACTAAATAGTGATTTTGGCAAATTAACAAATTAGACGCAGCAAGGGCGGCGGTTGTCATTCACGTTAAAAAGCCCTCGGGGAGTTGTTCTATTAACTTCTAACCAGCGTGGCTTCGACAAGCGAATTTAGCGAGTGTCCACTTAACAGGCACTTTGCACGGCCGCTCAAAATTGAATTATTCATGTTTTGGAGAGCTGTGGAACGATGCTGCACGGGAGCAGGAGGGCCCGAGGGCCGACCCGCCGCCGCCGCCGCGGCGCGGACATACGACACCATTTGAGGCGCTTTAGAAGCAATTAATTACAGCCAGGCGGCGCAGTCGTGCCGCTCTCGTGCGGCTCTGGAGCATTTTTGCCGCGTCGGTTCGCGATATTATCAAATAAAATTAATTTTCCTTCATTTGGCCGGTAATCGATAATTGCATGCGACGCAATCAATTTCGGACTGCTTTTGCCATTCGTGGCGCTTGCCAGTGGGTCCGCTCGCCCGCCGGTGATGCATAGGATGCGATAGACGCACAGATAAAGGAATTAAATGCAAATGAACTGCATAAACTGCGAATATTATTGGCCGTGGTAGGATGAGTGCATAGTGCAGCACTTTTAATAACTACCTTTTTCTCGGGCGGAGTCTGGAATTAAAAAGATTGCCAGTCTCGGCTGACACTCTCGACCGCACCACCGCTCGGTGGTTCTTCGCGGCGTTCCCGCGCCGCGGATCGAATCAAATATGCAATAAATTGTCGTCGCGCTCGGAGTGCGGCCATTATCATCAGTGCTTACTGGTAACTGCCGCAATTAAAGCTAAAATCGGTCCTCCAGGGCCTCCCGGCACTCCCGAGACTCCCGGCAGTCGGGACTGTGATTATTAAAATCACGTTGGAGTTTTGTCAAAATGGCAAATTCCAAAGCCAAAGAACTCGACTGTGACATTAGCCTGCTCGATTTGCAGGACCGGGACTGGGGTTTCCTACAGTCGAAGTTTTCGGGAATGGAGCTGCCGCAAAGTTTTTGGGGGTTGGAACGCAGCCCCGGTGCCCTATTCCAACCTCGCCCTAGGGAAATCCTCCCCTGGGGAATTATTAGTGCAGAGCCAAATCTTCTCTTTCACAGGACGAGCTAGGAATTTACGAGCTACAAAATTAAACTTTACACAAAGCTTTTGATTTTATTAAGCTGCCGAAACGAAGGAGGCACCCAGCTCCCCAGGATGAAGCCGCAAATTGGGGCTGGCATACTTAAGTTGTAGTTTCATAATGAGGCCTATTCTGAAGAAATTACCGCCCTTGCGAAGGGGTAAATGATTAAGCAGCAAGGTAAGATGTTTGCGTGCAACGAGATGGGATCAACGTTTCAATGTACTACTCTCCAAATTAATATTGAAAACAAACAATAACGAAATATTAAAGTAAAAAATATACTTTTATTTACGTTGAAAACTAAAACATATGATCATCTGACGAGCTCAGCAGCTCAATAGTACCAAAAATTTCAGCTCAATCAATCATCGCAGAAATAAATGCATACAAATTTCTGTAGAATGTGCACGTAACCAGAATGATTCAAAAAATGTCTTAAACTGTACCGATTTACTAAATTCCATACAAACAATATGTAAAATTTACCCACCCGCACGAACGCTCTAAGAATTAAAACATTAACACTAAAATCTAAAAATAAAGTGTTCACCCTAATATGTATTCCAGGACACAAAAATGTAGCAAAAACAACGAGACAGAGTATTTGGCTAAGAATTCTATCATACTACCCTATGACTGACAATACATTTCGATATTTCAATTTCGATTCAATTAAAATTGCAAGGCTCAAAATTGAACACTGCCTGATGACCCACAGTAACATATTCAAAACGGAACAACATAGAACATATTTTTGACTCCTGCAATATATGTATGTATGTATGTATATGTATGTAACAATAAAAGATATAAATTTAATATATCAATGACATATGTATGTATGTAAATCGGAATGAGTCAAAGAAATAAGACAAATAATATTTTTTCTTAAGCATATAAAATTTTCTGATAAAATGTAAGCTAATAATTTTTATTCCTAAGTATTTATATGTATGTACGCATACTAAAGATTAGTATTAACCATATATTATACCTAGAATATTATATAAGTAAAATAAAATAGTGAAAGAGACAAATAGATAGTGCCTCATAAAACCTAATTATATATTGTGCTGGTAGCCCTATTGTACCTATAATATATGTATAATAAACAAATAAAAAAATAAACAAAAATCATCAAAAAGTGGATTAAATCAACTTAAAGGTGAAGTTAAATAAAAACTTTTAAAATAGGAACAGCTTGAAACAGTTTCCGAATCTATTCACTCCTCAAAAACATCAATACCAAAGACAAGTCCTTCCCGAGAAAAACCTTTTGCTATACCTAGATTTATAAAATAATATTATAATTAAAAATATTACAAAAGTTTCTTTTTACCTAATATTCCGGGTGAAAAAATAAAGCTGAAAACAGACCTATTTTATCTGTAATAAGGAACAGTTGCAAAACGACAAAAAGTAGACTGAATCAGTGAACAGGAGACGAAAATTGTTCACTGATTCAGTCCTACTTTCGAATCGTTTTCCTACTGCCTTACATACATATAATAGAGAAAATGATTGTTAAATGGTTTGTTCTGATTTCACCCGCACTGGACTGAGAACTTTTTTAATAGCGAAAAAAAAATCTCTAGTCTAGCAGTTCAAAAATATCTAAGTCCAATATTTAAAAAATTTCTAAGTGCTATGGCGAAAAAAATGTCCAATATTTGAAAATTGTCGAACTAATTTCCGTTTGATTTCTGTCCCTTCGCAGTTTCTTGCTAAATCCATTATTTGAAAAATTTCCCACTGATTTCCGAATGGATTCCGTCTAAAATTAAATTTTCAGCCTCTTTACCGTGTTATTTTTTCACCGAGAAATAATTTAAATTGCAAACCAATTGAAAGAAAACTGTAGGATTTTTACTTTCCATAATGACGCACACATACATATCGTAGAAAGTCATAGAATTGAAATATTTTGCCATTTCATTTAAAATTCCACATATCCTCCTTATTAATAAATTTGTAGCATCGTAAAAGCTACTGCACGAAAATTATGCTCAATTAAGTTGAATAAGTCGTTCTTTTAGAGGTGCCTATATAATTTAGCAATTTTGCGACAATTATAGAATAACAGGTGATAAGCGAATATCCATTTCTCTCCATAAATGTTGAATGAATTTATTACCCGTAGTTTATATAAGGCATCTTCTTCCTTTATTTTCACAAGTCACGTAAGAGCAATTCCTTGTTACGGCAAAATGATAGAAGACATTGCCATCTTTTCGGTGAACGTTAAAATTTGGAAGTTTTGTTCATTTATATTTTCCTATAATTGGAGACGTTATGTGTTTGTAATTCCTGTGAGCATTATGAACGTCCTTCAGTTTATTTACGTGCTAAAAGAATGGGGTAATATAGATGTTTTCATTCTTCACATATTTTACACTGTCGCAGTATTTAATTCACTTTTGAGAACATTATTGGTAATTCAAAAGAAAACCGAATTTGAAACGTTTATATTCGAATTGGAAGAATTGTACAATGAAGTTCAGGTAAGTTGCGCCAATTAAAATTTATTAGTTTAACTATTTGCATACAAAACTAGATAGGAAATGATTACGTAAAAGGTTTACTAGAAGATGTTGCTGATCGAGCTCGAAAGATTTCAATTTTCAACATAACAGCATCAATTTTGGACATTACATGTGCTATGATGTATCCTCTTTTCTCAAGCAATAAAGGTAACAAATTTTAAGCAGCCGAAAATTATTCTCAGTCTATGAATCTTTCAGTGCATCCCTTTGGACTGTCGTTTCCAGGGGTTGATATGACTGCTTCTCCTATTTATGAAATCGTTTATATCCTGGAGTTACCCATGCCGTTGTTGCTTACTTGTATGTACATGCCATTTGTGAGTCTCTTTGCTTCTTTCGCGATGTTTGGAGTTGCTTTGCTAAAAAATCTGCAGCATCGCCTCATTCATATTTACAGTCCTAACAAGACAGATGACGAAATCTACGGGGAAGCTGTCTCTTGTGTTAAATATCATTGGCGAATAATAAGGTTTTCTTTCTCAATGCATAAGTTTTAACTTAAAAAATTTACGGTAATTCATACTTTTCAAGATACGTCCAAAAATTCAACTCTTTGGTGACGTACATGTGCTTTGTGGAATTTGTAATTTTTGCCACGATTTTATGCTCACTTTTAGTTTGCCTAAATATTGTAAGATATACTGCTAAGAACATTAAACTTGAATTGCTGTATCTGCCATCGTTATTCTTTTAAAATAAAAGGCTTATTTTTACGATTAAATTGTAATTAACTTCCTCTAAAATGTAGATATTGCAAAATAGTAAGAACATCATACAGCAGTTCTGTTCTTTGTTCTTAAATTATTTTCAAAAAGAATTTTATGGGTAATTTGTTTTCCTTTTCTCCTTAGATTCAGACATGGATTCACTTTATTAACATTGTCATGTACATTACAACAATGCTCTACGTGCTTTTCACGTACTATTGGCAGGCGAATGAGTTACTTGATGAGGTAAGTAAAACATCGAGGTGAATGATTTAATACATAATATAAAATTATGATGCTATAATTTCAAATCGAGACCAAAATTTATTATCTTTAGTGCAGGAATATAAATGAACAATGAAAGTATGTCTAGCAAATTTAAATGTAATCGGTGACGACAATTATATGGGTTTTATTTCATGTTAATAACCATATAATCACACAAACTTATAAAAATATCTTAATATGAAATTACAGAAAGACACTTCAATTTTATTAATATAATAATAAATAATTTTCCGGAATATTACTTTAATTAATTAATTATGTTTATGATGAAGAATCAAAGTTACATCTGTTATAATTTGTTAGTTTAAAACAAAAAAATTGCACAAATTACGAAAGTAATACCTGTTCTGATTTTCCTATTTTACTCACAAATTCGTTATGAACATTTTCGTTTCAAAATTCGTATTTGGAACGCCAAATTGCATGTAAAAATTGTAGAGTATTGATTAAATAAATAAATAAAAACTACAAAGGTAATTTTTTTCTTTTTTGCAGAGTTTAAATGTAGCCGAAGCAGTTTACAATGCCGAATGGTATAATTGCAGCATAAGAGTTAGAAAGGCACTTCTTTTGATAATAATAAGGAGCCAATCTCCACTTCAAGTATTGCTTTCAATAAATTACAAATATACTAAAAGAAATTAAATTAATTACATATCATTTTAGATAATGGTCGGTAACATCTACCCGATGACTCTGCAGACATTCCAGACCATTCTGAATGCTTCTTACTCTTATTTCACAATAATTCGAGAAATCTACAATTGAAATAAAGCGGCAAGAGAAATATAGCGACGCATAAGAAGAAACAAATATATTGCTTGAATTCATCGCACGCAAACAAGGAACGCTCACTATAAAATAAGGAAAAATCGTATATTGGCTCGTATTCTAAGAAGCTGTGCAAAAACTCAGTCTGGATTTTTATATAGAAAAGATGAGTTCGACTTCAATAAAATTCGATACCGAGCTTTTGCTGTTTTTTAGAATATGAACTATTAATTTCTAGCCTGGATCACGTTAACAAAAGCACTTAAATGTCTTAATTCAAATTTTATTAAGCATGAATATTTAAATAATTTTCTCGTTCGTTTTCTTATTTCTTGCTTTTAGAATACCTAAATTAAAGGAGTGTAGTGGCATATTGCTTTTTTGGAATTCCCCTTCCCTCAACAAACAGAATGCAACTGAAATTCAATTCAATTCAAAATTCGTCAAATTAATAAATACAATAATTTATTAAATTTGTGCTAACATGTAAAGAGGTAACAAATCACAGTAACTAAAATGTAACCAAAAAAGGAGCAATTTCAATCCAAATTGCAGCCAACTTTTCTAATAACTCTGCTTGCGACTTCACAACCGGCCACAAGACATTCCTCCAAAGGTATTTTGTTAACAAAAGCGGCTAAAAAGCCCGCAACTAATGAGTCTCCCGCTCCTGTGGTGTCCACAATTGCTTCCGGTGGGATGTGCTCTGGAGTCAGCTCAAATTGTTGCGTTACCGAATTCAAATTGGAGTACATGCAAATTTTCTCGGCCCCGTTTGTAACCACAATCACCTTGGACTCAGAAGAAAGCCACTCTTCCACCAAACTGGGCACAGAAGAATGTTCCAGTAATTCAGCTAGAACTTTAAATTCCCGCTTGTTTCCAAAAATGAGAAAAGCAGCTCTTGTTAGTTGCTTAATTTCATCGAGATTTTCTCGGACGATGTAGCCAGCATTAAGGTTTATTGCGAGCTTCTTACTCCTCAAAGTGCAAAGGTCAACAATGTACCTACAAACCCCAAACCTGTGCGGAACAAAAAACCCTTCTATGTATATAATTTGTTCTTTATCGTTTTTTAAAAGGGATTCAAAATTCGCGGCCTTCTCCAGGAGGAACTCCTTGTTAAACATTCCGGAAGCCCCAATGTTCGCGTAAAGAGCTGTGCGGTCTCCGTAGACGAAGCAAATGCATTGTCCAGTCACTGCGTTATCCACAACCTGCAACCTGAAAGTAGAGAAATTGCAATGAATACGTGAGGCTCCACTACTTCTAATTCTCATGAAACTCTGTAAAAATCTTCGTTAAGCGCCAATGGGGGATTCCGGTATTATTTTAAAAGATATAGAACGTCAATTCAAATGTAAAGAAAGCTGCAATTAAGACGCTGTTGAAAAAATGTTGGTCATATTTTGTAACAGGTATCCTCAAATTCTGAAAATTTACTTAACCAATCGTACAAATTTTCTTAAACATTACGTCTGAGTAAAAATTTATTTTTATTAGTTTTAAATCACTTTTAATAACAAAAATCATCGCAAAAATCGGAACCTTATTATTAATTTTGCTATTATATTTTTCGAAATATTTTTTTAATTTTAGTTAAACGATAACTATGAAAATATATTTAAAGAAACTCTTTGGATATTTTGGTTAAGATAAAAAGAACTGATTACTTTATTTTTAACATGAGACACCTTGGTATAAATAATTCTAAACAATTTTGCATGAAAAAATAGTAAGCCGCAATCCTTAAGATGTCGCAAAATAGAATTTACGCATATTACTTAAAGGAGGTAATTTGGACTGACTGGCGTTGTCAGTTATTTTTTAACTTTTGCTTTATTTTATTTATTCATCTTTCAACTACATTAACATAAATAAACTTAAAAATGGCTTCTCCATAGTCTTTAAATTCAGTAGAAAACAAGGACCAAAAAAAAAGATCATGTTACACTTGAAGGAACTTAGTTAAATTGATAAACGAAAAACTGTTGTTCCTTCCTCAGTAAGCAGAATTATTCTTAATTCCAATCGGAAGAATCATTCTCAAGTCCAATCGGAACGTAGGATATTCGCAAGCAAGCTGGCACTGTCAGAGAGCTCGAGTCTTACAAATCTTTTTAAATGTTTTACTCCACTTAAAAATCTTCTTCTTAATATCACCCTTTATTTAATAAATTAAATTGAGTTGATATAAACATTTAAAGTACTGTATAAATATAGATAATATAGCAAATATAGCGCACAAACTAAACACGTTGCGCCCTTGATAAAATCCTTTGAGGATTCTAAAATATGTCATAATAATAATAGTGATTCTTCTTGAAAAAATCTGTATTTTCCTTAGCCAAAAAACATTTCCAAATTTTGCAAATTCCAAGGCTAATAACTTTCCAAGGAGAAGAAGAGAACAATTTAGGCATTGAATAAAGCAAAACGCGCGTCTTTAAAGTGATTAATAAGAAGGTTGAAGGTTATTTAAAAATTCTTAAGGCCCAGTCACATTGAGACAATACAACTAGACTAGACAAGTCTGAGCAAGTCTAGAATACAGGACACAAAGAAATTAAATGAAATATACTTATAAACTTCAAATTTAGATCCATTAAATGTTTCACGTATTCAGGCGCGTATGCTCAGATTGATGAATATTGTGCCACTGTCTTGTCTCCAGCTTTTCACATTGAGACAAGACAGTGAGGCGAGCGGACATTGTCTTGAGTAGTTAGATCGGCATTCTATCTCTAAGGACAATCGAAAGACAATTGTCGTGTCCCGGTATATTATCTTGTCTCATTTTAATGTTTTCCGTATTGTTCCGTGTGACGTGAACGCGACATTACCCAAAAATCTTAAATAACGTTTATATTAAATAGTGTTTCAGCAAATTCGCCTTGGCGAAAGAAACTCATTAACAAAAATAAATTTTGATTTTACCTCACGGACACATCCTGTCTCTGGAGCTTTTCCCTGAGAATGGAGGCGGTTTCGTCCTTTCCCACAGCACCAAAGAAGACAGCCTCGACGGTGGCCAATTTCCGGATGATCCTGCAGGAGTTCAAAGCACTTCCTCCGGGGTTGAAGCTGACCACGGCCGACCTACGGCGATTAGTTCCGCGCTAGTCACTTGCACCGCCTGAGCGAATACGCACCTTTGCCTCACGTGCTCCGAGATCTCGGCCAAAGCCTCAGCGCTTATCTCGCCCTGTGCCTCCAGCGAAAGGCCGTAGCGCTCCAGGAGCTCGGTGGAATCGATTTTCACAGTCATATCGAGCAGGATATTCCCGAAGGCGATTATTTCTGGACTGGGGTCCTCAGAACGCGACATCTTCCTCACGCTGAAGCTGGTGCTCGACTCGTCCGTTCCTGAGGCAAAAACTGCTTGGTAAGATTTATTTTATCTCACGACATCGCTTTTGAGCAAATACTGGTTGCAAAATAAACAGAATTTCCGTTTAAACCTGAGGCGGGAATGTGCTAACAAATTGTCATTTTTGACACTTTTGACATTGAGACAAACCGCCGCGGTTCTTGTACACGGTGAAGTTTCCTAATAAACCCTGCAGATGGCCACTTTATTTTGAATTACGTAGGGATGCTCAAACCGGCGTTTTTCTAAATCGATTGATTTTTCGATAGTTTCCCATGAAGCGTAATTGTAAAATTTTTGCATTTAATTTTATATGATGCAAAATTGGTAAGTCGAGTTCTTCCGAACTACCTTACAATTTATAATCCAGGGTTCCCAGTTCCCATTACTCATTCCGGGTGAATTCAATTCAACATAATATAATTATCGACGAAACCTAACAACAATCTTCGTTTAGAAATCATAAAAAGGAATTCACCGCATTTATATTTTTGAGGTCGTCAGTTCCGATAGCTATCACCAAAATAGTGAAAAAGTCTCCACAAGGATTTTGATGAAAAGTGAAGAATGTACAAATAACATTTGTCGGTTGCTTGTATTCCTCGAGATACTTAACTTTAACATTTTAAAAAATGAAGCCTTCGGCCGCAAAAATTTCCATATTCCCACAATTTTTTCTAAATTGTGGAAAATCCTTAAATTAACAAAGTTTTCGCTTGGTTTCTGTAAATAATTCTGCACAAATCTTGAAAAAACACAAATTGAAAGAAACTTTTATATTAGGGGAGAGCGGGGGAATTGGAGCCTACTAAGGGAAAATGTTGATAAAAACCACATTTGTTTACTTTGTTATAATTTTTAATTAGGAACATAAACCTCGTTTATATAACTATCTTTTCATCACAGTTTAAATCAACTACATCCATGCATTAAGGTACAAAAAAGATTTTACAAAAAAAGTCAATCGCTCCCATTACCCCATACATGCGGGTAATGAGAGCCCATTTAACGCTCATATGGGAAATTGGAGCCATAAGTTTTACTTCTTCCCAAAAATAAAGATAAACATATTTAAAAAGCAAATCTTAGTTGTTAATACAAAGAACTATTTGTAAGACAAATAAAAAAATCAACTATTCAAACAAAACAAAGAAATAAAGATCAAATTAATAAAGGAAAATAAAACTAGACTCTTTAAGGATCCAATCAAAAAGCACAAATATAAGAAGCTGCACTATCGCTGCCAGAACATTCTTTATGGGCCCAGTTTCCGCAACTTCTGCATCGGTACCACATCTCCCCACTCTTTCCCGTGTCTAAACAAATTGCACAGAGAGTTTCCTCTTCTGAATATTCTGACTCATCATCGCAAATTAAATTTTCGTTTAGTTCTTCAGTAGATGAATCTTCATCGTTACTTTTAAATAAATTTTTTTTTGCCCTTTTAACTCTTTGGTTTCTGGTTGTAGTCTGCTTGCTTTTAACTCCTTTATCTTTGGTTAGTTTTCTTCCGGTACATTTTTCTTTGGTACATTTGACACAATTTTCGTTTTTACAGTTTCCTTTATCTTTCTGAATCGCCTCTGTCTTACTCTCTTTTTCAATTCTTTTCCTCTTTTTTTCTTCAAATACGGCTTTCATTGGTGTGCTTGTTAAGATTTCAGAATGCTGTTTGGTCTTCAGTACCTTGCTTTTATTAGAGATGTGCGATTGTAAACTATAACGGGGTAATGGGAGCTATGTCGGGTAGTGAGAGCCATGCAGGCTCCCATTACCCGCTCACCACCATTTTGAAAAATAATAACACAAATATCTTATTCGACTTTCAATCACAATTTAACGAATGGCACTTGAAAGAAGACGAATCTAGGTATGTAATAAGCATAAACATAATACAATAGGAATAATCTTCATGCTTACCTGGACGCTGGCAATCGGCAGTTTTTTATAAGCGCGGAGCGAAAAACACAAAATCGTCCTTCGTGACTCAACGCAGCGCACTAAGGACTCGTGCGCATCAGGTGAACTTTCTCGATGGTTGACAGAAACGGTGGAGTGCTTAAGGTTACCCGAATGTGCACTGTTCCGTCCAATCGCCATCGCTCCCATTACCCGCCCGCTCTCATTACCCCGCGTTCCCCTACTTCAATTCCCCATTTCACAACACAAATGCGTACTTGTCACCGTCAGAAGTCGAAACCTTTAATTCGTTCATTTGAAGGATTAACGAATTTTTTAGATTAAAAAAATCAAAACAAAAATCGCGACCGAAAAATATTATTTTTCGAAAACACAAACATATTTCGCGAAGATTACAAGCAAAGTTCAACCATCTCCTTGCATAAAAGTTATAAGCTATTATAGAATTTGAAAACTTTTCGCATATTTCGAACTTTGAAATTAATATATAGAGTACCTACCTACATATGTATGAGTTAACAAATTGAAATTTTCAAGAAAATGGATTCCTATCTTTAACATTAAGTATCACTTAAGCTCTTTTGATTATTTTGATCTTTTTAGTTTAGAGCATCTACAATTCATTTAGATTTATTTTCTATTAGGCTATTATGCCAAATTTTCTGCATTAATTGTTGTGGCTGTAGCCAATTAGTTTAAAAAATACTAAAAGGTGTTAATAATTTGTTTACGCTCATTATAAAATGGTTTATTATTATTTTTTAAATAGCCTTTACTTTTTTCGCAATAGCTAACTTATCTGGCAAAAAAAATACAAAAAGCCTAAGATAGTCTAATTTTTCCTCAAGTTTTTATAATTTTTTATAGTCAGTAGTTACGCATTATTTGTCGTAAAAGACATCTCCCGATAATTGTTTGCATTATTTAACATGTCAGTTGTATTATATGTACATATGTACATATATACATATGTGTATCTATGTAAAACAAATTAGTAGATACATACATAAAATGCATATCGTAATAATGCACGACAGGATGAACTATTTATAATGAAATATGAGCCCATAATATCTTTAAACGATAATTTATTGCAAGGGTTAAATAAACATTTAAACTATGTTCCTAAAAATAAAAATATAATTATTATTTTATTATAATATATTAGTTTATGGGAACCTTGTAAGAATTATCTCGACTTCGTGGCGTAATTAGCCCTGAGCGGACCCTGTATCAAAATTTCTTGGGGAGCCAAAAGCACTCTAAAAATATATTCTGGGGATCAAAAAGGTAATTTTGTTGCCTTTTTTCGGCGAACGTATTTATTATATCATCAATAGTTGAAGAAAATATGAGTTTCCTAAGTTCTTCTTTTTATATGGACAATATCGTCATACTCAAGAATTGTAAGGTAACGTAGATTTCGAATTTTTAAAGGCATTTTATTATTCATTCATTAGGACTGATTTTTTATTAATATGACTTAAGTATGAATAATTATTACTTTATTTGAGTATTGTTAAAGTATAAACTTATGAATTTTTAAATTAAGTATCAACTAAATTTTTTTTTATTAATCACTCCACATACATTTTACATTTTAACATTTTATGATATTTTGGTTACTCTTGATCTCTAGCTCGGGGATCTGTAGCACAGTTCAGTTATCGATATCTAATATAATAAAACATTTTTTAAAACCTTCCCGGAAGAGACTCAATCAAAATCCATTAATATCGCTAACATAAATATGTATTTGTAGTGTATATACATACATATATGGCAGATAAGAGTCCTATCCAAGCAACATAATTGTTGCCAAGTTGTAGTTCAAATGAAAAGAAGTGCTTGATAAAATTTTTATACATCCGCCGAATTCGATATATTTTTTTTTAAATTTCTTGCTACTATCCCAACAAAATGAGGAGTTTGGCTGAAATTTTTCCGCTTATTTTCCACCTTATCGTGCTCATTCATGCGAACACAGGTCAGCTTGATAAGCAATTGTAGGCACCTGCGTCGGGCGACAAAACCTGGGTTCACAAAACAAAGCATGTACCGACCAAAAGCTAAGACAGAGCGATAAGATCTGGTTGCAAGCAGTTCCTACGCCCCGTCATTATCAGGAACCTTATCTAAAATCGTTTTCTAATTATAAAGAGTTTCCAGCTAATTGCACAACTGCAAGTACAAAATAGACCTATTGTTTTGCGAGCCATGTTCTTCCGATTTATAAAATTATACGAACTAAGAAAACGGGTATCTTTTGAAAATTTCAATTGGCGGAAGTGCAGCTCAAATCGATGTCACAATAAATCCACTATGTCAACAATTCAGTGAATGAATCTGAAGCGCCAGTTGCAACTTTTGGGCAGACGAGATAAGGATAAGAAAGATCACAAATAACCTCGAGTACGCGGAATCGCAGAAATCGCCACTATCTCGAGAACCATTACTAGGAAATTTCGATTTAATTCGCTCAAGTGTTGATTTGTTGACACGAGCATTTTTGGTAATGCCTTTGCGGCAGAAGTTCGCTCTTCGTTTGGGTATTTACCAAAGCTTTCTTTCCTTATACGAAAATGGGAAAAAATAACGAATTTTTAGCCCACTTTCTTAGACTTTTAACAATTTTTATGAAATATGTAAATATTTAAGATTGGAGCTGCTCTTGCTTTTATCAGTGCGGGAATTCAATCTCGTCGTGGACATTTCCGAAATAAAAGAATGTTTCAAAGAAAAACCCCAGATGTCAACAAACAAGATCGTTTTCAGCTTATCTTCCTAGAAGAGCATTGTACCCGGGATTTACTCGCCTCTAAGAGTTCATTAGGAGAACGTAGTTAAAGTGAATTTTGTTTCGTTCAGGGGAATTTAACATCACATATTGATTTGATTGCTGCGTACGATCATAAGAAATCTGTTATCTAATTATTTTGCGTTTACACGAATTATGTCCCGACGACGTGCTTTTCTTTAGATAAGACATTAATACGTTACGGAGATTTTGGAGCTGGCCAAATAAATCAGTCAAGTAAATTTTTCCAAACCGTTTTTCACAGATTATAAGTTTTAACGACCTTTTTTCTCTCAAGGTCTTGGCCTTAATATAGGTTTTGTTTTGGTTTGTGTGGAAACGTCCCATGTCGTTTTCTTTAAAAAGAAAATGAAGACTAAGTAACTGCGATAAAGAAAAAATAATAAATGATAAAATCCCCGAAGTAGAAAACATAAAACATTTGGATTAGAAATAAAATCACCTAAATTACGCTCGTGCGACATTCACGGTTATTATTCAATTCTCTGAAATACTAACGCGATGAGATGATACACAAGCTCGTAAAAACCTGCTTGACAAATTACTCTATTAAGTTAAAAATGTGAATTTGCATATATTTTTTCTATTCCGTAAAATTTCTTTTCCTTTGGCCACTCTTTTTAATTTATTGATATTTAAGTCGCACAGCCGAATCGTTTTTTCAGGAGCGTGCATGTGCGCTGATCTTCATTCACTATTATTTTAATTTGTTTATAAAAAAAGTTAAATTAAAGAAATATGTTCATATGTCGTAAGAGTTTTTAATCTTTCCTTATTTAAGCTTAATGTCAAATGTTTGATCTTTCATTTTTAGCAACATTAAAATCTCCTATGATGTTCCCTTATATTTTAACTGAAAAATTCAAAAATTGACAAAATCTGACATTTTCACATTTTACACTAATTCTCGCAAATGTGATGTGTGGTACATTTTTGATTTCGAATTCGTATTTATCACTTCAAAAAATACATTAAATAATTTTTAAAACTAAAACAGTTTTCATCAGCAAAATTTCGCAAACATATTATTTGGTAGCAAATTAGCATCTTATTAGCAGAGATTAGAAATTAATGAAACTAAAATTTGAAATACAAATCCAGTCCTCTTGCTCAAAATTAAAATGATGAAAATATACTTCCAATTAGGTTGCTGCTTTATTAGTAGGAATGCATTTAATGTGCTGAGGAGTCTAAAGTTTGTTTATGTATTATGCTTGCCATAATACCACTACGTAAATATCACTATTACCAGCAATAATTGTGAACCATAATTATTAATTTATTAAGGAATTTTCCGGCTTTACAAGCCAAAATTTTTAAAAAACGTTTTGTATCGAATTTGATTCAACGAAAAAAATGTCAATACAATCTTATATGAGAAATCGAAATTCCTCTTGGTCTAATCTCATTTAAATTAAATTTTATATAATAATATTTCCCAACCTAATTCATACACAGCATTATAATCTATTATATGGCAGCGTTTGATGAACATTTCGGATGTTACCTGTTTTGTATTGCAAATCTGTCAATTATGTAGTTAATTTATCAAAATCGCACAAATATAATATACGTACATATGTAATATTCACGCATACGACATACGAAATATAATACATTAGCCTCCTTTCGTGTTCAGATATAAAGAACCGATAACGATTCCAAAGTCGCTTTTCAATATACATATATTCAAGATCATTAGATGGAGATGCAAAATATATAAGTATTTCAAATGTTTTGAAGCGTTAGAGTTCTTTTATTTATTACAATAAAAAGTTATTAAGACTTAGTAAGCCGTGTAAACAAAATGAAGTGAGTAAATAAATATTCCTTATATGCCCGAGTAACGACGAGTGTTTTTATATCTAATATTTTATACAAATGTGAGTAGATACGTATGCAG
The DNA here is from genome assembly GCA_963920795.1 of Eutolmus rufibarbis. Classification (NCBI taxonomy): domain Eukaryota; kingdom Metazoa; phylum Arthropoda; class Insecta; order Diptera; family Asilidae; genus Eutolmus; species Eutolmus rufibarbis. The sequence continues at coordinate 40,646,025 of OY987205.1, forward strand.
ATTTTATTCGATCCGTATAACTCGGTTAAAACTGAAAAATAAATAATAGAAATATACATAATTGTATATGGTAGGTAGAATCTAATTGCAGTTGAATGCAGGAAGAATAAAATAAGTTTCAATAACAAATTTTATGAAAAAACTCAAGAGCTTTACTGAAACCGGTATAAAATATTTCACGAAAACAAGAGCAAAGATTTTGCATACATATATTTGCGGATCATGCAGACAAAACTAGTTTTGAGATAAGAAAAAAGGCAAACTAATAATGCATGCAGTTTGTTTCTTAGTATGGTTTTTAACGAAACGCTTATAATTGGAATTGCAAATAGTTCGGGTTAACCGTCAGGTTTGCATAAGAAGTTCATCAAACTGATGTAATTTAACATGTACATAGACTATAATCTTGAAGTTGTTTCTATAAAAGTAACGACCCCTTGGAAATGATTTTAATTTTAAACGTCCCCGATAAGAAAATCTAGCCAATTTAATTACTCTCCGCGGAAACTCCACGATTTCACAAGGTTGGTAAATTTCACATTTTTCTCAGCCACTGCAACGAGGGAGAATCGGAAAGCTTCCCCGCAAATTTAGCTCCACATGTGGTCCACATGTCAGAGAAGAGCGCCGAAAGCTCGCAGCCGAGCATATGAGACCCCACTTGGCGCTCCGCTTAACCATGTTTGTATGCTATATTTATGCGGTGTGTACGACTCCAATTAAAAAGAAAAGGCAATCTGGGGAGCAACGTCACAGAACAGACCCATTGATAATTTAATATGCTATTAATTGCGGATTTCCCAGCTGCCGCTTATTGAGACTCCGAGAGGTTGCGTTCGGGTTCGGACTGTCCAGATAACCAAAACCGGTTATCCGCGTCGTGGTCGCCTTCACACACTTGCTGCAATTCTGCTAAGACGCTAAGCCTTCGATTCGGATGAAATGCCTCAAGAGTCAAGACGCACGAAAGCCCCAATCGCGGGAATTCCCCAGCAACAGACCTTCTTTTCTCGGTTGCTCAATTGAATATTTTATTTCACGTGAATTTCACGAGAGTAGACCAACCTCTCCGGATTTCTTGAGATGGCGAAGCGCTGGGTAAACACAGCCGAGTTGAGTAATTAAGTCGCGGAATGATTTTTTTGTGCTTGATGTCGCGGGAGCAATTTAATTGCATAACAATCGCAAATGCCGGGTCGATGGTAGATTTTTCGTCTGGAAAAACTGAATCGTGATGATTCAGAAGGCACTGGTATACTATAGGCAAATTAAGGATGTATGTAGATACATATGTGTCGTATCTACTGAAATAAAACGATGGTTATTTCTACTGTATCAGCCCCAACGGAAGGTTGCCTTTGCATGAATCACTCTGTCGGTTCTTTTTACAAAATTTGGATGGATTGGGGTTTTTGTAACCTCAAGGTCCGATTGCGGCACGTGAATAGAAATTAGTATACTATGAGGCTGATAAAATTTTGATGACAATCCGGGAACTAAAATGAATGGGCTTGTCTAGACTTGTTCAACCGGCTGAGGGCCTGTCTGGGCACTTGGATGTTTTGCGTTGTACATATGAGGAGACTAGTTAAGAATTAATATATTAACATTATTAATATGTATTACCATATATTAATTGCCATATATAGTTAGTACTTTTAAAATGTAGCCGAACCTATATAACACGAAGCACCTACATATGTACATACATACATACATACATATGTACATCCCAGTGGCTAAACAATTGGAGCCATTTTGCATGATTTTCTTAAGGACTATTATCAACTGTTTAGTAAATATGTATAATATAAGTTTTATGATCTATAGCGCAAGTAGCGATAACTATTGGATTGATTTATAAAAAGTAAGAGTGTAAACAAACGTTCAAAACTTGAATGTCCTTGATTAACGTTTTATTCTTAAATTTGATGGAATTTTAAAGATTGTCACCTATTTTATCAGTGTTTACTAGCTTAACTGGCTTGCGAGAATAGCGCTCACAAAGAGTCTACTGTGTCTATTGAATAAGACGATTCTGATCATATAAGTTTGAAAATTTCATGTTCGATAAAATCTTCGCTTCGAATAACAAAATTTGCTATCAAGACATCGAATGAAAACAATATCATATGTATTCCAAATTATGGATAAAAAATGCCATGATATATTGCCTACGCGTTAAATTAACACCGAATTTTCTGAACTTCCTATTTATACGAACACAAAGTTTCTACAGTGACAACATTTTCATATGAATAACTTCCTCGAAATACGCTCCATTATAAAGAACACATTTTCTCTAAAATTCCCAATAAGCATGAAAACCAGATTTTTGCAAAAACAATGAGATATGCACGTAAGTACCAAATTTTAAAGATGTGCAACGAATATATATAATTTTTTTGATAGATTAGAATTCATTACGCTGAAAGATTTCTTTATTATGTATTTTGTTTTTGAGTATGTTGGGTATTTTCTCAAATCCGAGTTTTGAACTCAATAAGTCCTAAAGTAGGAATTTACTAAAGAAACTAGAAATTTTTTTTAAACAAACTTAAAAATAAATAATTATAATAATAATATTTGTTTTTACATATTGGGAAGTAGAAAAGTTCAACCTAACATAAACTGGGTATGGAATATGGAGGAACTACCGTTGGTTGTGATGGAATCAGTATAAATTTTTTTCAATTTCAATTATTTTCTCTATTGATGAAGGTCGTTGTCCAAAGTATAAAATTGAAAATATCTGTATTAAGTGGAATTTAGAATGAAAACATGCTATTTTACACATTTTCCTATAAACATAAAAATTCCTTAACCATAAGTTATTAAAGACCAATCGGTAAACAGTGAAAAACTCGCGAAATTTATAGAAGTAAAAAAAGTAACATGCGAAATATGCGACCTTTCTATTTTGGAAATACCGGTACCGAACATCAAACGACCTTAACACCTAAAGTTCAATGGAACCATTGTCAAATTTTATTATATATTATATTTGTTTGTAATAATTTTACACATATGCAGATATATTGTATATGTACATTATTTAATTTTCAAGAAAGTACAAATTTACCCTTTGCATACTATGTATAGTCAAGTAGATGCTGTTTCGATCAATCAACTTCGCTAAAAACATATTTATTATGTATGAATATTAAACTCTACTTTTAATATACGTCATTCACTTGGATGAATACAAGACGTGACTGTAGGTCATGACTCATGACGCTTGCCGCAACATAATTTCTGATTTAACACAAAACATTTACGTAAAATACAAAGCATCAGCAGCATAAATTACTTAAGCCTCACATTTAGTTAAAAGTCTTTTCTCCATCGTCATCAGTCTGCATAGACGCCAGATTATAACAAACTAGTTTTGGAATGAACTTTAAATTAACGAGGCTAGTGGCAATCGTCGTATCTTTTGAGCAGTAAACTTTGATTTCTCATTTTAGCGAGAATACTCATAAGATGCGAATTGCTGACATAATGATTTGATTAAATCGGATCGAGTAATGCTGAAATAAGTTTAAGAGTGCGTTTACCGCATCATAGCTTCTAATTTTTTAAATGTACTGCACTTTAAATACTGCGTTGGCTTTTTATTTGAAAATTGGTAGCTTGATTACATACTCGTATTTAGAGATTCATCATCATCATTCTAAAAGAGGACATGGCATAGCCAGGCAGGAATAAAAGTCGAATGAAAATTGTTCATTTATTGGCATCTCAAAATTAAACCTTGCAAGCAGAGGTACCTACATACATATGTACATAGGTAACGAATATACAAAAATTCGAATATTCAGATTGTTACTTAAACTTAACCCCTTCACCTACAATGACAAGTTTGGGTCTCGGTCACAACTCCGCAAATACGAATATAACGAGTGCAACTAATGGGTTCCGATTACGGGCCAGGGGTCAGTTCTGATTCTGGTTCTTAAATTCTTACTAATTTTAGTCTACTCCAGTTTGTCAGGGTTCGTTCTTTTAGTCTATAGAAAATATTGCGTCAGCATTTTATCCAATTTTTTTTTGGGAAAGGGTTAACTGACCTTAAAAATTAAAATTATATCGCTCTTGCCAAAAATCTTGGAAGTGCTTCAAATGATGGGTTAATCATTATTTTTACTTAAATTTCTTTTCATTTTTCTTAATTTAATTTCATGCCAAGAATCACACATCCAGAATACGTAAACTTAAATATATCACAATTCCAAATAAAATCGTACGCAAAGTGATAATCTCAAGAAATCATCGCAGTCATGCACTCCTCAAATTATTTTATATAATCTCTTAGCACACGTTGTGTATTTTTAAATGCCCCAAATGAAAAATTAATCTTCCGCGAATGCGTGATAAATTGTAGTAATAATAAAATCAAGCGGAAGAAATCTTTTGTTTTCATGAGTTTCAGTGAACTGACGTAAAAGTGAGTCTACCACCAATTTCCCCCGAAGGCCGAAAATACCGAGACCCAACGCCTGTGATTTTCTGATTAACTTTTTGGCGGGTTTTCATTTCGCCGAAATAAGTGAATTTTTAATTCGATGTTTCTCTGAATGGGCTGAATAAACGAAGGAGCACCCTTTCAAAAAGAGATTTACAAGTTGAGATGCTGCCAAATTGTGTGAACATGCGATGTTTTGTACTGAAAGATTTACCGGGTATTAAATGATGATTTGATTTTCTTGAAATTAAAAAGTCTGGGAATAAATGAGTTAAATTAAAATCGGGTTAATGAATTCTGGAAAATTGTATTTTTAGGGTTCAACTTTATTACATAGAAAAAGAATATTGGGATCTGTTCCAGATCTATTTATACCTCATGTTTTATTGATTATAGTCTTGGAAGTCATGCTAGCCCAAACATTAACTATTATTATGCTATAGTGCCAGAATACTTATAATAAGTGATCAAAAGTAAAATAACCAATCAATTTTTCCGACGAGTACCTACATATGTACATATGTATATTATATATATACTAAATATAGAAAATTAAATATATTTTCTGATATTTTTAAACACTGTTGGCAAAAAAATTAAAATCTGCTTTTAAACGTTTCAATCGGTGGGTTGGTTGGAGAATTAGACATTTTGGCAAACAAATTTAAATTATAAAATAAGGATTATCAAGTATACTTAATTTTTAGTTTTCGGTTGATAACGATTAAATGGTTTTTGGTATTATATAAAATACATTATGTAATTTATTAATTATTATAAATAATATTAAGAAACGATTTCTAACTGAATCAAAAAAAGAGTAGACTATCATTCCGAAGTATATAACTTAGTCTAGATAAAGATTTGATTGATGTTTAACGTCAATAAAATAATTCTTTGTTGAAATACTAGTGATTTATAGGTCTTAAATCGTTATCAATGACGCAATTAACCTTTAAATGCAAGGATCATCGTTCGATAAAGTGCTTAATGTACATATATGCATAAATTATTTAACCAAGATTTGATTAGGTACCTGTGTGAAGTTTTTGTTATATCCTCATGGATAATTCTACGAATATTTTCTTCCCGATTTCTCCTGTTTATGTAAATGTCCAACGAGTTGAGACACGTTTTCCTCAGAATTGAATCTCGCTCAAAATACGACACTGCGACAAAACTTCGTCTGGCACGTGAATAACGAGTTCAGCAGAAACCACCACCTCAGCGTAATAAATCTTCGAAAAAAACACCTGTTCTAATTCTGTCTGTTTGTCTAAAACATGAGTGTTCATTTAGGCGATGCCAAAAGTAGCTGGTGCAGATCAAACAAAACATGGGAATAGACGTCCAACTCTACGTAAACCTAGAATCAGGCCAGATTATTTTAGGTAATTCGCACGTGAGGCGAAATCCTGATGCAAAACAAAGGTGCTTTTTGGCAACATAATCAAATATTTTCATCTGATGGTAGTGCAGTGAAACGCACGTTTTCATGTCCTTCACATTTTTGCCTCATTGCAGTGGCCAGTGACTCCGCGGGTTTGTTCATTAAACCGCCACATGTTTGCTCAGTAATTCAACCCCTAAAATTGTTATTTTCGCACTAGTTCCTAATTGCAAGAGTTCAAGTGGCAATGTCCCCCCGCGGGAGCGTTGTTATTAAAATCCACTTCAATTATTATGTTTACGTGTGGTGTCACGTTCCCTCCTGCGTCCGGTGCTCGGTGCATGCCAGGTGAGGTACATGAACCATCACACGTAGGTGCAAACATTCTACCGGTTGACCACCTGCATTAAATGTAGTATTACTACATGTATTTTTAATGCAAAATCGAAGTTAAATTATCTTTCGCAACCTCCTGCAATGGACGTATAACGCTCAAGGGGACGGATCTCTGTTTACAAAACAAAAGCCCCATTTCCGCGCTCCACTCGCCGCTTACAAATAAGGCGAAAGTCGATTTCAATTCCGCTGATTTGGACGATTGGGAGCTCCCCAAAACTCAACTCACAAATTCCCCGCAGTGGCGGATTCCGAGAATTCCGAGGAAATCCGTAAATAAAATTCTCAGAGTGGTGTCTGATTTGCGAAGGTGTGTGAGCTGACGGCCCCAATTTCTTCGTAATCCACCGGCTTCGCTGGCAAAGTTGAGTCTGGTGGGGCTGCTGGGAGAAAAAGCTCCTCACGAGAGGGCCCCATATATAAACCACGAGCCCCCAGCGACTGGCCACATTGTGAAATAAAACTTGAATTGGAAAATATCTAGACAGACGAGCTAGCGTACTGAAAGATAAGATTTATTAAGACATTTGTCGCGTGCCGGATAATTGAAGAAAAAGTGATTCATCTGAAAGCCGACAACAACCACTGGGATTACCTCAAGAATTCAGAGCAAAGAGCTTCAACTGATTGCATAACCTAAGCGATTTTGGATTATCATTCATCTGGGATTGTAACCGAAAAAGTGTGCTCATCTTGTGATAGTGTAAAAGACAATAGAAGAACAATTTCGCAAAGTGAAGAGAAAGTGACTGTAGTGACTGCAAGTAGTTCAAAACTGGAGACAACGGCCCTTCTGCCCTACTCAGCGGTGGTGAAAGAACATTCATCCTCCAAGATGGTCATAGAAGAAACGAAAGTGAACAAGTGCAAAATGGGTTTTGCAACGATTGGAAGAACTGTGAAGTCGGCCCTCCTGAAGGCCCAGACTGAGTCCAGAGTCATCGTGGGACTATCCGCCTCCATAAACATCCTGTCGAAGGCTCCGGAGGGCTCCTTATTCTGCCTCCTAGCGCAACCACAAGTCGGAGACAGTGCGACTCACATGCACGAGGTCCTTCTGGAGGCCTTTTGCTACGAAAACGACATCTACGTTGTGAAAGTGGACAGTGCCGACAAGCTGAGCCGCATCCTCGGAAACTCAACAATTGAATCCTGCTGCCTCATCCAGAAATCGTGGACAGGGGATGAAGGCGAGAATCTTAACAAGATGGAAAATCTCCTAGTAGACCATTGCGAGGAGTATTGGGATTCACCCCAACAACCTGTAATTAAATTGCCAGCGGTGTGAAGGACGACTACTTCGAATTTGGATTTGAACACGAAAATGGCAAGGAATAAAAATTTCCAATTGCCAAACAACATGAAAATTCATCCCACGGGAATCGTTCGAACTGGACCAAAGCAACATCGATTGCTTGCAGTGAATGAAAAGCGTACCTTGAGACATCGCCCCGATCCTGGGAAGATAAAAACACTTGTTGAATGAATATTGAATATTACAAATAATCTCTTTTTGAGTGCAGATAAGGAACAAGAACTGTAGTATTAAGAATTAAAAAATCTTGCAATCATCACAATTTTACAACTAAAGAAAAAAGTGTTGTGTGACTTGCACATGAAATAAAAAGAGATTTATTTGTAGGTAATTTTCTTAAGAAGTACTCGCGCCTAGATTGTTTCCAATGGCACTAATTTAGTTTGAATAGATAAACTAAGACCAATTGTGTTTTGTTATAATTAAAAGGAAAACACGAAGCCACTTATTGTGGTCATTGTATTTATGTTTATATCTTAATCAGGTTAAATTAACCCAATAAAACTGAATGTAAAAGAAAACAAAATTATTTTCTCTTTCCCTACCCTGAAATCTGCTGGGCTTTCTCTCATTGTTTTGCTGCCCTGAGATCTGTTGAGCTTTCTCTTTTAATGTCTCGAGACGTTCGGCGTCTTGTGACTTTTTTAGTATCTCGCTAAGGACATTGACCATTTTTAGGCTGCATCTTCTTCACCTGGCATTGGCATAGCTCCTCTGCCGGCTTAAGGTGTGCGACCTTGACCCACTTGGCCGCGGAATCAATTAAAATCGCGTGCATGCTTACCTTGGTGACTATGGCCAAAGAAAGTATAACATAAAGAACTTGCACCCAATACAAGTCTGCGTTTTACGAAATTCTCGCTGTAAAGGGTCCTGTGCGGTCGGCGCAAGGGAGTTTGCAAAGGGGAAATCTTGTGTTGAGCTGAACACTGCGATTCCAAGAAAGTTGGCTGTCGCTGACGATTGCTGTGCTGAGAGCCCCTTGCCGCGCACATATCATCCGCGTGCACGGAATGTTCAGTCAGCTAAATGTGTGAACTAATTTGAGAGAACTCAGAGAGAGCCATAGAACTTGAAGGGTTGAAAAGCAGCTCGCAACACACGACTGGGCCCTGGGGTTCTATGGGGTCGGCTCATGATATGCTGAATGCTGAATTGTATCTCTGGGGTTCTGATATAGCGACCCCAGCCGAAAATTTCGTACAAAATTTCTTGTGTGCCTTGCAAGTTCTTTATGTTATACTTTCTTTGCTATGGCTTAGCATAGCTCGCATATCGCATTCATGTACGAACTTTGTAAAGTTTTAAAGGTATTCTTGCATAATCCAATAATATTACTGAAGTACATAGAAGTAATTAATTTCTCGCCTACATTACGAATAGAAAATGCATTAACTAGCCAGTCTAAACACAGTTGAAAATCCGGGAATATTTTTCAAGTTAGGGAAGATTTGCATCAACATTTAATTATGTTTGAAACTTTTGCAAAACTTGAAATGATATTTTGGAATGGAATTTTTAAATTTTATAAAATACATTATTTGTTTTCAAAATTTCACAACATTTACACAACTTAAAATTGATGATACTTATTTGACTTGAAAGCAATTGAGTGCATGCAATATTGCATACTACATAATACCTATGCATTTTCAGTTCAAAGATTTTAGATTTCTCAATTTAGAAATTTTGTAGTTTGTGGTTTGAAGCATTTGAAAGAAATTAATAACGACTTGTTAAAGTTAGCTAATGTTATTCTAATATATAAATGCGAAAATGAGTTTCTATGTTTATTTGTTTGTTCTACCTTCACACTTCAACTGTTCAACCAATCCACATGAAGTTAGCTACGGGAAAAGACATAGAATACTTTTACCCCGGATGCATACATACATATACCACCACCATCTATGTATTCACTATATTTTAGGTTAGTATGAAATTCATTGATATTAAACGAAAAGAAAAGCGGTCAAGATCATGTCGGGTCATGCTTAGTCTATAAGGTTCCGAAGCTGACTACAAACGATAAAATACGAACAATACAATGCTAAATATATATATACAATATAAATACATACACACATCCACACATTCGCATATACATGTTTGTACATACACACACAGACGCCCACACACAACCAAACGCGCGCGCAGTTTTTCTCGAACAGTTGTTTGAGTCCAAATAAGCATAACGTGGTCGACTATATCTCGTAACCTATTTGACTCTAGTATGTCGTGTTATTTTTAAAAGTAAATTTCAGTCTATATGCTAGTATTCTAGATTTCTTCAGATTTTTTCGAAATTGCGTTCAGGGTGATATCTTGGCCGACACAAAATTAATCGAAAATGGCCATTTTGGAGACGAATATTTCAAAAACAGGGCATAATTTTGTAAAAACGGTTAAGAAACCTCATAATGATAAGAAATAAAAACATTTTTTTTCATCCCCACTTTTCATGTAGGGGAGGTAGCCTTAAAGTTTTTTATTCCAAAATGTTAATACATTTAAATCAAATAACAGTTCTCCCGATGTACATACATACAGACACCATACATACATATGTATATAGAATCGTTATTTAAGAGCGTACTTAATAAATTCTTTTTCTCAAACCTTACTTGCAAGTTGCGTGTTTGGTCTTAGTTGGACGAAGAACATTGATATAATTTCAATTATAATGATGTTTCTTTATAAAATACGCCGATACGCCTAACGTATTAAGCATTTTTTATGAAATAATAAATATTTCATATTTCAATAATAATCTTTGATCTCATACGGTGCGAGTCGTCAAAGACTCCCATAGTTGGTCCGTGAGAAGAATCGAACGCAACCCCTCAATCAAATGAATAACCTTCTTCTTCAAGGGTCTTACAACCTATGCTAGGACTAACAAGCACAATTAACTACAAAAGACCTTCGAAGTCCAATTGTTATAGGTGGAGCAATCAGTCACTGATACAAATCCTAATAACAATCAATATCAAGGTAAAAAGAATATTTACGCTTTGTTATACTTGCTTTAAAATAATATAAAAGATGTGAAGTGAAAAAAACTGTTATGAAAATAAAAAATTTAACCATTTGTAATAAAATGATACAATAAGGAATACAACAAAGCATAAATAGCCTTACAAAATTGTATACAGAAATGAATGAAAGAATCTGTCTTTTACTTTGTGTGATTTGTTATTCCCTAATCCCCATGAATAGAAATAAAAATGAACATTTACACTGTACACCGTATTATAGACGGTCGATACTTTAAAGGTGTTTTCTAGTAATGAGATTTTAAAAAACGGCTACAGAAATATTTGACTTCTTTGTGTACATAACAATATATGTATGTATAGTATGTTTGTAAACATATAAAAATACCTAGTAGACTACAAGCATGCAAATCTAAAATTTTCTTAACAAAACGTAAACGTGATCAAAGTCATGTTGTAAAAATGTTCACTTACTCAATTAAAAGCGTCTCATACAACAGTAGCCGACAAAACAGATTTAGTCACGTCAATTCAATTTAAAAAGATCTTCTGCTTGATCCGCTAATGCTACGTTGAACTTCATTCAATGCAATCAATTGAAGATGGTCAACAGATTCAATTTTTTTCTACAACGTCACGAAGCAATAGCATCAAATTGATAATATATACATAAATATATTCTGCAAGTAGACCATAATCGATTTCAGACAAACAATCATAACAATTTATTGATGATGTTATTTAATGTCGTGTCGTTTGTAAGCACACTTTATTTGGATTCATATATATCATGCAATTCAGATATGATTCAAATCGATGTACTCGTATATGTATGGAATGTGTACATTGCACTTGGAAAGTTTTTGCAATACTCCAGAATTAAGATTTAATGTCATAAAATATATGTACAATGTACTATGGAAATTTACATGACAATTGAACACATTTCAACAGCTTGGAAAAGCTCAGCCAGTAAGTGAGTTTGAACATCGATTTTGTGAGTCAAGCATTCCACAACTATAAATTTTTGTTAAAGAATTTCTCTTTTATTTTTAAGTAATAATCAAGTCAAATCACTTACTTCAAAGTTTCGTTTAAAAAGATTTGAAGAATCTATTATGGAAATAATTCAGCTTTATTATTTTTGTCTTCATTATTTTAAACATATAATTATAAATAATATTATTAATTACATAATTCAAATTTTAAAGTGCAAAGAAAATACGTAACGTTACCATCATTTAAAAATTTCTGAAGAAAAACGCTTTTAATAATTATTTTCCAACTAGAAGTGCAAGCTCAGAAATAAAATAGCATAATCATCTACGAACAAGAAACACGTCAGACGAAGTCTATGCGAAAGATTGGTTACATCGGGATACAATTTATAGAATTAGAATATGGAAAAATTTACTAACAGTTTCAGTTGTATATGATATGAAGAATGTTAAATGATATGAAGAATGTTAAAGCTTCTCTCGGTCGGAAATATTACCTACAAGTAAAATCGTAAGTATTTCCATTTGTAATGTATTATGCCATTTCTTCCATAACAAAGAAACTTCTGGCGTTTCAAAAATGTCAACATAACGCATAACAGTCCACTTTCGTTGAATAACATATTAACCTCAACGCAGACAATGGGGGTCCTTTTTATATGACCCTTTATAGGCTTATTAAAAGCCACCGTACGTAACAACGACGAGAAAAGCCTAGTGAAGTTCCCCGAAAGGGAGGTAGGACTGCTCGTGAATTGCACGCTTTAGTCGCCCACCTGGAATCTGGAATAACCATTAATTAAATTAACTGAAAATTGCACAAGTGCGACACTCGAAAGTGTCCAAGTTTTGTTTTGAACTTTCAATAGTTCTGCTATTTATAGACCACCTGACCTCTATCACCTAAACTGGATGGAAACAAAACCTTATTTTGCGTTCACAAAAATCTATGAAAACGCTGTGAAAAACTTGTTAAGAGGGTTAAAGTTTGCGGGACACCCTTCATTTCTGAGATATGGCACTAATTAATGCAATTGATATTTTTATCTATTGTAGGTAATACTTTGTGTCTGTTCTATTGATAAAACAGAAAATAAAATTATTGATTTTTGGATTTCTTGGTCTTATAGTTCTTACTCATTACGTGCTTAAACCTTGTCTTCCGGCGCTCAAGAGTTCGATAACAGCAAATTAAGTACTCAAGTTTTTACAATTAATTTTAACTTACTTGGAAACATATTATATTCATTATCAAAAGTGTTTCATGATTTTTAATATAGGAATATTTGTTAGCCCAAAAAAAAGTCTAAATTATCTAGAAATCTAAATTCGTAATTATCACTTAACTTTTAATTATTGCTATCGTTTCAACGTTTTTGTTATGTACTTTTGAACAAATGAAACCTCAGTTCTAAAATTTTTTTGATAACATTTTTATGATCTTATTCAACTTATTGAGCTTGTGACTGTGTACGTATAATTAAGTTCAATTGCAGAAATCTGAAGCATCTAAAATTTTTAATTTGTTCTTGCTCGTACTTACGAATTAAGCTTAGAACTATCTATGCTCTATAATTTACTGCGATGTACGAAACCGATTTGTGTCAGGAGCTTTTTTTTAGCACGAGCATGGACTGATAGCAACTGTAGCCTATTCCGTAAAAAAGAAAGACAGTCGGCAAAGTGCAAGTCGCACATCTCGTGATAAGAAGTCTTCCGCACATGCTAATTAAACCAAAATAATTTTGAAGAATTTTCAGCTTATCTAATTACTATATTTCGCTAATACTTTAAAATTACGTTTATTATTTAACGCTTTTTCGCACATGATACAAGTAGATATGATTGTAAAAATTCTCATTTACATAAAAAGTAAAACAAAACCTATTTCTTTTGTTATTTTCTTTGTAAATGTTCTAAAAAGAATAAAATAAAACTTTTAACAATTATATTCTGGCCTCATTTTTATTTAGATCCAATTGGATAAGAAATTTCCCTTTTACCATTATATTTCTCAAAATTTAGCGCCCTAAGTAACATCAAAAGTTGTTCTTAAAATTGAAACAATTTCCTTATTAGAAAAACTTATAAAGTTTGCAATAAGACTTATTAAATTTATAATTCATCGCGAAACATTTTTAGTTTATCAAAATTGTTTTACATATAGGTACTATAAATATTGTGTGCAAAATTTCTTATATTTACAAATTAAGTAGTTCCGAATCAAATGCATATCTAATTATTAATAATTAGTAATTAATCCTACTGAGACGTTGCGCGTGTGGACTATCGAAACGTGGACTTTTTCGAAAAAACAAATAAATTCTCTTAATTGCGAAATATCCACCAAGTTTATAGCTCTTCGAAGCTTTAACAGTTTAATTGTTTTTTTAAGCTGGCTTGGTGTTATTACCCCCCAACTCGTGATATATTTCGCTTGTTTGCTTCAGATTTACTTAAGTGTTTTCAAATTTTATTATTCGTATCCAATTATCACCTGTAATTATACTAGCGATCTGATGTCGATGACAAGTTCATTTATTCAGGAAGTTCTCTTTGAATTTGAAATGCTAAGAGTGGTCGGATCAGGCAAAGTTCGCTTTTAACGCTAAAAACAAATTTGAGACCGGTATGGTGAAACACGAAGCAAAATGTTCATCACGGTGTAAGGTGAACGTCTTTTACATGCGTAAAATAATAATCCACGACGATGATAAGTGCGACACATCACTCACCTTTCTCTAGGCAGAAGGCAAGGCATCGTCTTACAACGAAATAACTAAGTAAGTATCACGGGCTGTGCTAATGGCCGGGTAACGTCTGAAATGCAATTATCACGTTGTGGGCCACAACAAACGCTGTGGTAGCAAGTAGGTTAAAACGTTTTCTTTCTACCCAAATAAACAATTAGTCAACCGAAACTCAATGGATACTACTAAAGTTTTGTATGACTTCGAAAAAATAATAAAATTTGTCCAGTGAATATATTTTTTTTGGCGATCACATTCCCAATATTGGAAAATTTTCGCAGAACTCGCACGATTATGTATGTACATTTATTAGCTTATTCAAATTATGTTGTATTTTTCGGGATCGTTTCGTAAGATCGTAGAACAGCCTTGTCATCTATTTAGGCATTATCAACACTCAGCATTATCTTAAGCAAACTGCGATAAGATGACTTTGCAGAAAGCAATGCAGCCTCCAGCCGAAGTTCAAAATTAGTTCAGTGCAATACTCCGGTTAACTTCCTCATAACATATGTAAATATGTGTAAATATTTGTCCGGAACTGCGTAATTATTGTTTTTCTAATTAATATTATATTATGATGAATCAAAGACGACACCGGCTACCTCCGCTACATGAATCATTTCAGAATTTGTTCTACTTTACGAAAAAACTCATTGAAAGCATGATGAATTAATTCATTCAATTTCACACCGCGTCATCAGTTGGACTCGTGTTTACTTTTTGTGTTAAATAATTAACGTTCTGCAAAAAGAGGAGCTTTTAGCGCCAAAATTTTTTACTTTACTCGTTTGACTTTGTACTCGATTTCATCACATCTGCCGTTTAAAATTTCACTTGTAAGATAAAAATATATCAAGGAATTTTTTTCGTAATTTATGGTTAAATGGCACAGTCACTAAGATAAATTTTAAATAAAATACATTGCCATATTTTAGAAAGCTTGCAAAGGGGGTCGGACAGACTTTTCGCAGATAACAATAATATTTCAACAAATACAGGAAAAATTGCATAAGTTGTTTTCTTCATCTTTACTTCAAAGATAGACAAATTAACTTAACCTAAAATTTGATCTCAAAGAAGAGGAGCAGGCCAAAAAGTGAAAAAGTAAACTGCCTTTGTTCAATACATGAAAAAGTTTAAAAATAATTCTTTAAAATGCACTATACTAACTTCTGACACATGGAAATAAAACAATTTTTGCGTTTAAGCACATAGATTATAAATTAATCAGATCTTGATCTAAAGACATACCCCTCTAGAATAAAATAAGTTATATGTATGTAGGTACCTGAATGTCGTTACATTTACAAAACATTTAGCTTTAAGTATATACCAGAAAAAAGAGCCATCCGACGTTAACATAATGCATATACAGGGTGTTTCGTTAAGGTCAGAACAGGGGTATGCCCATTGATTCTACATGATCTCCTGGTTAACGTTTGTTGCACTTACCGAAACACCCTGTATACATATATATGTATATTATAATTATTATAATTTTCCATGGGACGAAGACTTTAAAAGTATATTCCAAAATCGTTAAAATTGGCAGGTTGGCTCTTATCAAAAAACCTACCAAAATAAGAACTACAAATTGATTAACTATACCAATGGCGATCATTATTTGAAAGACTCCTGTAGATTTTTCCTCGAAATTATGCATTTACGAAGAATTTCATGAAAATGTGTTTGAAGAGAAGGAACGAAGTAGTTCAGAACCAATACCCATATTCGACAATTTTAAGAACTCACGAGCTTTACCTCGTGGTTACGAAAAGAAATATACTGGTGTACCCCAACTATTTGGCCAAGTTGGGTTGAATAGTTGAATTGCGTTACTTAATTAATTAATCATCTGATGCAAGTGATAGCGCTTTTTATTTCTTGGACTCTCTTCTTAAAGTTATTTAACATTAAACTCATTGATGTTGCGTACATGAAAGCAGATATTTATTATAATGAATGGTTAAGTACAAGTTCTTGATTAGGAGATTTCTTTTTAACTTACTAGCAAACATAACGATTTTATATCGAATTTCAGTGAAAGTACTTCAATTTTATAAAATCATTTTAATTCATTTCATTATTTTATAATCTTAAAACTTCACAAGGTTCGTAATCACCTATAGGGATCACTGATTGCTATAGTCCTAATCGACACTTTATCAGCTGTTGTAGAGTAATGAAATACAAAACAAAATAATTATAGATATACTTATATTATCTTAATCAATACAAAGTTATTTATAATGTACCTTTAAACCTGAATGTTTTCATTGTAAATATTGAACTCTGAAAACATACAATAAAAACAGAAAAAAGCTCGTACTTCTCAAAACCAAGCACGATAATATCAAAATACAATAGAATCTAATTGAATGAAATGAAAATTAATTCTATCAAACAGTGACACAAATCCGAAACGAATGCCATTCCCCGCCTTGGATTTTGCCTATTTCGTCACAGCGCGCAATTTTTCAAGTTCATTGCCTTCCTTGGACCGCAGCTTGGACTTGGTCGAGAGCATTGTTTAAGTGAGGCGCCAATCAAAAGCACTTGTAATAAACGTGAAGTCGTTTTGGTTTTATCACCTCACAACGCTTGATAATTCCGCGGATCGCTAGGGTAACTGAGTCGAATCGGTATAGGTTTATCTCATGAACTGTTATATAACATTCCGCAGTGCTGTTCGCTTTAATTCTGATTCTTCTTATTTATTTTATTCAAGGCGGCAACGGGCTCAATGACGGCGAATTATTTTCGATGTCTCAACAATCTTTGGCGAAATTTCTCCTCAGCTACGGGAGTTGTTGCTGCGAGGTAAGTAAAAATTGTTTATCTAAATGAGACTTCTTTTAGATGCCTATAGGTTAAGCAACTAACAGAATTGTTCTTTCGGTTAAATGCGATTTGTAATGTTATTATAATTTCTCAACCTTTTATATTCATCCAATCTAAAATTTAATTTTCTTTAATTGGTAAAAACTTTCACCTGAGTCTGGCAAAAGTTGTGTTCCCAAATTTTGGCTACATTGACTTATAAACTGGAAAAATTTAGTTTTACATAAAGGTAGGTACGTATTTCTATGAAACTCAGATAACTTTGCAGATCAAATTGAATTACATTTAATTATGTTCCTTTTGATGGACACAATTGTGTTTGAAAGGAACAAAAACTTTATAAAATATTTTAGAAGCAGGGTTGAGGGCTTCGTAAAATTATTGTATAGAATTATTTTATCAAAACCCGAGTAAAAATATTTCGTTGGGCCATAGGCGCCCAAATGAGGCACATACTTGGAAGTATGAACGCTCCCAAACATAGCCCATATATTGAACAAATACGCCCACAACAAGCATGAAATAGCAGGCACAACAATTTAAAAATACGCCCTTTTGCAAGCACATACGCGCCTAAAGCAGGCACAAACATCTAAAAATACGCACTTTCACAGGCATATACGCGCGCAAAGCAGACACAGAAATTGAACAATACGCCCGTTTCGCTGGCACTCGGGATATACTATAAACGCTCATTTGTTCAATGCAAGGCCCTCGCGCCCAAAAGTGCGATGTGTGCCACGCACACGGGCGGCAAATGGTCCCGATGTTTTATGTTTTTTTTATTGTATATAAAAATATACTGTAGACATTACATCAATTTGTTTCCCATACCTGAGCCTACGTGAAAAGTCTTAAGAATAGTTATTGTATTATTTCGAATTTGAAATAATTCGCGCGCAGCTTTCGGTTTTAGCGTTAATTCGTAACAGCGCATAGGCACGGCGCCACTATGCGAAAACTCCCGCGTATGTTTATATCTTGAATTTGAATTTTCCTGTTGATTCCTGCATAAATGCTAGTGAAGGAAATCTCCGTGGAGGGAGGGGCGCAAATAATGGGTTGGCACACGGGCGACGTGAGGCCTTACGAGGGCCCTGGTTCAGTGCATGAAGATTGCTACAAAACTAATGAAAGTTGCTACGCAGAGTGTTTTTTAACTGTCTAATGGAACTTTCTACCCAAGCACGGTGCGCATCTTGCTTCATTCGGACTGTTCTGGGTCGTAAATTTTTATGATGCAAATAAACTTAAATGTTTGTTCGGGACGTAAAGCGCGCACCATGCCTCATTTGGGCTGTTTTGGGTGCATTAGAAGTTATACGTGCACAACATAAATTTTTGCTACGGCGCACCGTGCCTCATTTGGGTATAGAACGATCGCGTCGTGCCTTTTTTGGGCTACGTTTGGGCCTGTTAAAGTTTTCTTAAGTGATTAAATAAAATTGTACTTGAATCTATGTTTTCAGTACGCAATTTTTAATCTTCATATTCATTCTTACTTGCAAAAATAAAGGTGTTTTAAAGTAAATGAAAATCAAAATAAATGTCTCCTAATAACACAAACAGCCTTCTGTTTACATTCTACGATATCATTCTTAAGTTGCATTGTAGATTGTAGTGAATTCTATTCTACTAATCAGTGATCTAAGATCAAATTGATGAAAATAAGTTTAGAACTTGCAGCCAAAAATGTGAAATTCTGGCAACGACATACAATAATTTTATTGATTTATTTTTTCCAACTTTTTTGTTGTTACTTTAATATAAAATAAATAGTACCTACATAAGACTCAGTCATTTTCTTTTCCCTCTTTAGATGACAAAGTAATGCAACTTTAATGCAATTGCTGTTCTGACATACAATGTAGTTTAAAATACACTTAAATTTTTATGACCCTTATCTCGTTTTATAACCACTATAATAACAAAACTAGTTTCCATTTCCATTGTAGGTACATTAGTAAAATAAGGCAAAGACTAGGAAATGGGAAACCCAACAACCTTGTGGAACTTTACTATTCTTCTAGGAATTTTTGCAATTAAATTTACCCGTGTGTTCGTCGAACAAATCAATATTGCAAATGCGTACAGAACGTGAGCAGATTCAATAAAACGTGAACTTCCCACGCCAACAAGTTTAACAAAGCAACAAAACTTCCGAATTGCCAAGTTTACCTATACCCGAATCAAAATAAAGACTTTGATTATCTTTAATGCGGTAATCGAATCACAATTTCAAAAGATATGTTAGTTCAAAACAACCAAAGAACGGTTGTACCTAACGATTTTAATATGGGGAAATGATGAATCTTAGTAACGGGAAGTGGTGCGTATATTGACGAAGTGCTTTGAAGTAATTGATATGAAATTATCGTAGTATGTAAATTATTTCTCAAGATTGTTTTTCTCGGATTTTTTTACAAAGAAAATCCCATTTACCCTGAAATGTTCATTTATTTGAATTGAAAATCTTATTGACCATCAAGAAATTAATTATCTCCAATATGGGCGTAATTGCGAGTAGAAACTTTTTCTTGATTATAGTTTAATGTATTCAAAACATTGTTTCCTCTTCGAATTTCTTTAGGTTTACTTGTATAATTTTTTTCTACCAGATCTTGGTAAGAGTTGTATCCTATACGAAGTTTTTTTTTTACATAAATATAAACTGTTTCAAAAGATCACATATATATAATAATGCACAGAAAGGAGCAGCTTTGGATGATAACCACAGTAAGTAATTTCATATATGTTCTTTTTGGAGTTAAGATGCAAAAAATAAGCTTCACTGTCTTTTTCTCAGAATCTATTCATATCATTGGCAAACTAACATATCTTTATAACGACATTCCCGCACCGAATCCAAGAGTTATTAAAAAAACAAATTTTTTTTTAAGTTGAAAATATGGCGCGTATAAAAGTATTTTCAAATGAGGTATGAAAAGATGACATATGAAAGTTAATTTCACATTCATTCATTCAGTATTATTTGATATACCTACATACTAGCAAAAATGAAAAAAGAAAAGTAAGTTGTTCAAACGAAATTTATAAAGGAAAAACTGTTGTTTCAAAAGTACATACATAGTTCAAAATTGTACGGTCTATTTTGTCGCAGACTATGGCAGTTTTAACGAAAACCCAAGCCAACCTCTGTTGATGCATTATTCTGCTGATGATCAAATAGAAACGAAAATTAAGTAAAATCCGAGCAGAAATTTCATCAGAATTCCGCATATCAGTGATAAAATTGAGTGGTATCCTAAAGAGGTGGAATGAGGTTATTAACACTAAATTTACAAATGCGTTGCGACCTCAATAAGTTTCATCGCAAGTCATGATTCATGGCGCACTCTCCTTCCGAATGTTCACAGGGTTGATATATGTTAAATTTATGTACCTGTCACGCACGAGTTCTTCGAGAGCGAGTCGATAGCATCATTAAGATAAGAATCTGTAGACCGTTCAATCAATTGATGTCACTGATAGTCTAATTAAGTGTGATTGCAATTATTTATATACTGTAGAGCTCTTTGTAAATTGATATTGTATCAAGTTAAAAGGAAGTTGGACTTTTGAATTTTAATTTTCTTCGCTGACAAGCACGCATTTTTATTAAATTAACATGAAAAATAAAACAGTAAATGCAAAATTAGGGTAATATAAAGAGTTTAACGGAGACAAAATTACCTAATTAGTATAGAATCTCAGTATGAAGTAACATAAAAAAATTTAAAAACTACGTAGATTATTTTTCTCAGCCATTAATCTCTGAAAATACTGCATAATCAGACAAATGATAAAAAATGCTGTAGATTGCACATAGTTTGTCCTTAATAATAGACTGATGCGGACAAATTTTCACGTGAATCTCGACCCGACTCGCACTCGACCTTTTTTTTTTCAAATATTTATACCTATAGATTTTGTCAGCTGGATTTCAGATTTCTGAAGAGTTTAATATATTTGCTCTCACCTGAGTGTGACTAACTGAGTACGGCCAGTTTGTAGACATTGCCAAATAAATTCGGCATATCCGTTAAATGAAAGATTTACCATAACTACGTTGCAATTAAGATTGCTTAACATATCTTTGCTCTGTCCTTCAAACACTTCGATGCCGTCAAATTCGAATACGCACTTGGAAATAAATATTGGCTTAATTACCCTGGTTGGTACAGCCATCAAAAAACAGGAAATTTCAAGCGGCCCAACATCTGTGTAGGCATAGATTATAAAAAATACGCTAATTGAGAAAAGTAATTGCAAAAATTTACATGCAATTTTCACCTGGCATGGCTCAACTCTACGTCAGCTAAATTTGAATATACATATGTATGTATATACATATATTATCGCATGTACGATATCGAGGTTTGCGGACTTCGATTATCAAACTTTTCCCGCTGTATTTCAAAGGTGTACCTTGATTGTGACGTAAAAATAATTAGAGAATTCGAGTAAACTTTGTGCCGCGAGCATACTGTGAAACACGCGAAGGCATGCTAATTGAAAAGGTGGGCAGGCCCACTTGCGAGTTTTTCCAGCAACGCATCGACGCATGGGGCTACTAAGAAGAGCGTTCCACTATCTGGTTCGGGGGTTGTTTATTTAGGCTTTTCCGAAATCCACTCATGCGAGGATTTGCTCGTTGAATATCGCGACTCAGCGTAATTCCTTTATGGCTTGGATTTGGGAATTCACCACGACTCGGAGAATTTCGCGCCTTGTCGGGGATCTGATGCAATTTTTGCCCGTCTCTTCTACCTCCGATGGTTCAATCTAAAACGCAGGGGGTTCACTCTCTTCGAAAGCAGTGCCAATGCACTTTCAATTAATTTTATTAATAATTATGCCCTTGTGGTGGGCGCTGCACTTTGTCGAGATATCGTCCGGTTCTTTCTCCTGAAATATTAGATAAGAACTCACAGAATCGAACTTTTAGGAGACGGTGTGCAAATAAATCTGTGAAACCACTTAACAATACAAAAGGGAATTGATTGCTTTCGCAAGAGAGTGGCACTTTTTCACAGCTCGTGCCCACGAAAAGAATTATGATATTTGTATGATAAGGAATTAATCAAACATTCCTTGTGGGGGCATTTCTTTCATGTTCGTATTTATTTAAAATATTTACATGATTTTCATTTTCCCAGACTGCTGTTAACATCTTGTTACCGGATTTAACTGGTTTCTTCCTCTAATTTCTAAGTTTCCATTTTCCGACGGTAGAACGTATAAATGGGATTAAAAAAGTTAATATTTGCTGAGATAATTCGCTTCATTTGAATGTCTGCCACCAGGCTCCGCATGCTTTGTATTAATATTGGGACACGTTTGCCTCGCTTAGGTGCACGTCCTAGTTAGTTAGTTTCGCAAATAAAAGAGTTCTCATGTCCTCGTTCATCTATTCTTTCAACGGTCTAAGTAGGTACAAGATGGGAGTGGAAAAAACCCAGAACACACCTTGGGCTCTACATTGTACATCATTATTTACTAACAAAATGGCTATTCTTTCCTTATTAACGAATATTATACAGAGTGTCCCCAAAGGTAAAACTAACATTAAAACAAAAGCCAACTCATAACTATCCGAATAAGCCACATTTTATCAAAGTTTTTCCAAATATTGGCGCTATTTTTTAAATTCTAGAAAGTCGATACTTTCAAGTTCATATTCGTGTTATTATGTGTGGGGGCGATACAATGTATTTCCATTGGCTACATTATGATTCACAAAAATCAGGAACAACATGGATTTAAAAACCAAAAGAAAAGTTGAACTTTTATAAAAAATTATTATTCTCTTTTTGGGTTCACACAAATTCATTTAAAATTAAGTTTTAATTAAACTCAAATTATTTTTTAAATAAATATTTATTTTAAGAATATTTCTTTCTAGGAATTTAATCTTAGAATCCTCAGAATTATTTATTATAGAGACGAGAACAAAGTCTCTATATTATGGTACTTTACGATTTGTACCTTGCATACTTGGACGCATTTTTACCTTTATTGATTTAAACTTGGTTTATTGCTACTGTACTTAGTGACTATCAGATGATTTCGCTCTTCTGACGAAGTTGAGGACGAATAATTTGAACTTTTAGTGCGAACGATCGTTATTTTATTTCATATTTCAACCTACTTAAATTATGGTACTACCTACTTATGTATATTCAATAAAAACTAACAAGGGAAAAAATTCAAAAACTAAAACCCGAGAGCTACTACATCCTAGGAGCTATGGGGCACCAGATGAACATAAACATGCTTAGATTCTTTGATTTTGCGCTAGTTGAGTATTAAAGTATATACCTACATACATCAAAAAATAGAAAAGAAAACATTTTTTGTGGAAATTTGTACAAATTCTACCCTTCTTTACTAAAATAGCAATATCTTTCTTCTTAAGTTGAAAAATTGTGTATGTTAGGTATACCATTTTAAAATTTGTCAACAATTTAACTTGATGAAAATAAACATGATACAACTAAAATTGAAAAATATCCCGTGATACCGTGAAATGCCCTGAAATAACGGTTTTCCCGAATTTTAAAAAATTGCCAATATCTCAAAAACCAAAAGATCTTTACTTATTGTTAAGTCAATTTTAAATTAAAATTATGCGTTGAACCGTCAGTATCTTTCATTTGACCTTTAAATTTTCGGATACCCTGTAGCAATATGTTTTATTATTTCGAAAAGAATAACTAACCTAGAATTCATTAAATTTTAAATTTGAAAGGAAAATTATGCAGCGATTCGCCATTTTTCGTTTAAAAACACTCTGTAATTTATTCAAAAGTTGTTTCTAAAAACAAGTGCAATACGTGAAAATTAATTTAACATGAACACTTTTTACCTCAAAATTACGCAAAAATGTCCCAATTCTTATACCTAGAACCTAAGCTTACGTTTCTAGCTTTAATAAGAATTGCTTAAACCGCACCATGGCTTAGGGAATTCCCGTAATACATATTAAGGGGAATCCCACCCTAGCAAGTTTTGAAAAATATTTTATAGCAGCACTCCTAAGTATGTGTCATCATGCACATTAATTTAATTTAAATTAAATATTTTTCAGGGAAAAATTCTTAAAGGACATTGTGAATAATACTGTCCAATCGCGGGACCACCTGACTCCGGAAATAGTCCTCCGATTAATTACGCCTAAATGCAAACTATTTTCTGAACCATATTCAAATGAGGTAAAAATTTTCCCAAGTGACCCATTTTGGGGGTTTTACTGGCCAGGCGGGCAAGCTGTTAGCCGGTAAATTTTTATAACTTTTCAAACTTGCATCAAGAATTTATACCTTTTTAAAAATTTTCAGGTATCTCTTAGATCACCCTGATATTGTTAAAAGTAAAAAAGTACTTGATGTTGGAAGTGGAAGTGGAGCATGTTCCATTGCTGCAAAAAAATGTGGGGCAACTTATGCAATTGCTAATGATATAGATGAAGGTAAGCGACAATCATTAATACAAATATTTATTAATAATTGCTAAAAGGATATGATAATTTTAAGAAAATGTTTTAATTTGCTAAACTAAAAGAGACCAGGAGTTTCGACTGGTGCGCAACTCATACGGAAGTTTTTTATTTTTATTTCATTTTATATTCTATATGTGAGTCAAATAGAATAATTTTCCACACAAATTCAAATTTGCGAATGATAATAAGAGTTAATATCCAAAGAAATATAAAACTCAAATCTTTGAGTATCAATCAAAACATTTCCTCAGAATCCTCTGATTGCCTCAGAAAACATTTCCATAACGTCATCCTTATATCAAAATTCACAAATTCGATTGATGCATGCCTATGAAATAAATATTTTTGCAGCAAAACATTTATCAAATTCTAGCTGTGATAAATAAAAGAACGGAAATCCTAGACAGCTAAATATTTGTGATTTTAACGATTTCTTCTCACAGTTGTGTCCAATACTAAAAAAAGTTGGAGATGCCGGGGATCGAACCCGGGGCCTTTCACATGCAAAGCGAACGCTCTACCACTGAGCTACATCCCCGTCGTGGTCCATTTTACATAGTTCTTGATTAGTTTTTTTACTTCCAGTTGCTTGTGTCGCCGCCGACGTGAATGCCGAACTGAACAACGTGAAAATCCTCACAACGTGCGAAAATTTGATTGGCGCCAATCGCGAGGAGGACGTTATCTTGATAGGCGATTTATTTTACGACAGAGAAATTGCCGACTGCGTAATTCCGTGGCTACACAAATTACGGAGTCGAGGAAAGCACGTGCTCATCGGCGATCCTGGCCGACATGCCCTCAGCGCAGAGGCGCTCGGAGTCATGCAAAAATTGGCTATTTTCGATTTACCTCCGAACGCATGCATAGAAAATCATGGTTTTAAACATGTTCACGTCTGGCGAATGTTATAAATAAAAAATATATAATATCATGTCCCAAATTTAAATTTTATATAGGTTTAGGTAACGAAAAATGCACTTTGCTTTCTACTAACCTTTGCTTTTAAATTTAACTTTATGGCGAGGTAAAATTTGGATGTTTGGACAGGACAACGTTTCGAAAATAACGAAATTGCCAATTGAGCGGTTTATTTTATTAACTACTGGCTAACCCGCCATGCGTTGCAAAAATTATAAAAAAATTTTACATAAAGCATCGTAAAATGCATGATTCATGGAATGTAATTGTAAAAATTTCAATGTTACATACAAATTATGTTCAGCACTACCGATCAAAAAATTTTTAAGCTATGTTCTAAACCTTCCTGACATCAATACAAACACATATAGCCCGTAAATTTGAGCTCAATTGGTTCAATAATTTCCATGTCTCTAAGCTTCATCCAAACGAACATTCATTTATAGACATACATATATATATTATAGATTTGAGTTAAAAAAAAATTAAAAATTCGCAGAAATGGCGGAAAAGATGTTGAATTATCTGTTTGAAAACAATAGGTGAGTTTAGAAAATAAGATGACGAAAATCAAAAATCTTTGAGGCATTCGTTTTATGTTTCATAGAAAGATTTAAATTTTGGAGAGATTTTGACTAACGATCCAAATAAAATCAGCGTTTTATAAGCTTTATTTTAGGTTTTTACAACTCCTAGGTCCCATTTGGATTATTTTCTAAAATAAAACAAAATCCGGTCAAGTACATAAAAAATCGAGTCGATACTCGCGCATTTATCACATATCCCCCGGCGTTATAAAATAAAGTTCATTTTCAAGATATACTCTCGGAATCTTAAGACTTCTTATAGTTTTCCTGCATTGGGTTTATTTTTAACAAGATGATATTTTATTAATTGCACTGATCAAAAGGTTTTTATAACCTTATAGCATTTTTTGCGTAAATTGCGAGTCTGAAAACGAAAATTCTCCAACACCTACGGTTTTTGATAAAGACAGATTTTTGGTACAGTTTTGAAATTCATTTAAAAATTAATGAAACGTGATACAATTTCATAATGCATTATAAATGGAAGCTTGAACTGAAGCGACTTTTCGAAAGTAAAATCCATAAAACTTGATTCACAATTCCCTTGGAGCAGATTTTTCATTAGAGATTCTCTAATCGCAAGCAGATCAGGATAGGAAATCCATTAAAGTTTAAGATGTTTTATATTTTACGGAAGAAGTATAAAGCATTTCGTAAAATTACAAACCATTTTGTATTTGGTGAAAATATTTTAGCCAAATTACCATTTCATGATCTTAACATTTTTAAAATGAACTTAAATGTGCCTAAAAAACCGGTTTCGTAATCAACAGAAAAATCTCTATTGCAGTTATCTAGTTTACTTGTTCTGCTATATTAAAACGAATATAAAAAATGAAAAATGTTGATCAGTGTTTTTGTTTTTTGTATATGTCTATTTAGGACGTAAAACAAAATGAAAATGATAAATATTCTATTTAGAGATTTGTATATTTTTAGGAGATTTTACGTTCACAGATTTAAAATTCAGCGCCCGATTCGATTTTGAGAATTCGAAATGGTGGCATACTTTAATACTAAATTTCATTGAAATCTAATAATAATAGGTAGTATTTTAAGTTTTTATATAAAATAATATTTTTATCCAAACTTTAGCTTAAATCTCACAAAAATCAGTGTTAAAGAGAGAATTTTTTGAATCTCCATTTTCATTTGGCCCCGAACTTTAAAAATTCAGATTATGTAAAGAAAAGACTCAGACTGATTCAGAAAATAGCTAAAATGTCCTTTTATTAAATTATCTGGAGCAGAACTGAATAACTGCAGAGAATATTTATTAAATTCTATCAATAAATTTTAAGTTATCTCAAATAATTTCAATGTGGCACTTTCACTATTCAAAAATCGTTTTTAATGGAAACCATTTTCAACCAAAATCATGATTATTTTATTATCTCACAGTTTCTTTTAAATGTTATTTTAAATATTTAAAGTAATAAAAACTTAATACCAATTCTCAATTCAAAATGTTGTGCTGTAAGCGCACAAATTCTGTGTCGACTTTTTGTCAGATGTGTCGTCATTTTATGAAATCATGACGTTTGCATGTATTTGTGGTGCTGATGCTGCAGAACGGAACCGTCAGCGTGACAAGCGGCAGCGTTTGAAATTTGAAAGCGGTGCAACGGGAGTTTGACGGCGTTAGATAAAAGCATTTTTGCAAATCGACTGAAATTCGTTCCCATTAATTGAGGCAGGTAAGTAAATTATGTAGATTACATTACCGCATAAGTAAATTAACAATTCTGCAGAATGGACACGTTTGACAATTTGGAGGAATTGGATAACAAAACTTTACGGAAAAAATGCATCGAGTTCGGCCTGCCTAACGTCCCGATAACGGACACCAGCAGAAAATTACTGATCAGAAGATTGCGCACTGCAATGGCGGGGGGAGAGGCTGCAAAAACAGCTGAAAAACCCAAGTCGCGTCGGGAGACAGTTCACATCATAAAAGTCGATAGGGAGGAAGACATCAAGGAAGCTTCAAAGGGGAGTCCCATAGCCGCTAAACGTGCCACTTCCCGAAGAACCATTGCTGCTCCCACTACGCGTGAAGAAGAACCTGAGCCTGCTCCTTCTCGTGCAAGTGTAACTCAAAGAAGACGCTCCAATCGCACAACTCCAATTTCAGAGCTAGAACCCGTCGCCGCGTTCACTTCAAAGAGGAATTTCAGAGATGTAATCGAGGAAAGTGATGACGACTTTATTTCTGTTGCAACTGTTGAGAATACCGTAGAAACCCCTCGTCAGGTAAGGGCTTCCATTTTTGAGAAGAAATCAGAGACCCCTCGTCAGATAAGGGCTCCTATAACTGAGAAGAACTCAGAAATCCCTCGCCAGACGAGGGCCCCTTCCCTCTCAAAAAGTCCTGTCGTGACCACTTCCTACGTAAGGGACACACCAGAGAGATCAGTTAGAGATGAAGAGGAACTGTATGAAGACGACGATTTCGATGAAGATGACTATGAGCCTGAAATTGAGATCATACAGGAACCTATCAAGAACAAACACATTTCGAGCACACGCTCCTACGATATATCAAAGCCATTTGCCTCATTGGGGAACAGGGAGCCAGCATCTAAACCATCATTTGGACTCGACAGCGGTCGCTTTGGGTCCCCAGCGATGACCCGCATGTCCCTCAGTAAAGCCCCAATTTCCACGTTTTCGCTAGACTCAACTGCGACGCGTCGCTACACAAGCGGTGGCGGCTATCAAGCCGCAACTTCCGGCAACGAGAACAAGACGTTCTCGCACCGCTCAGAGTACAAGGAGACTAGCGAGGAAGAGGCCGTGGAGCCCCATTACCTCAGTGACTTTGCGCGAAGGCTGTCTCGCCTCAAAGCAGAGCCCCTGACTAGTCCGCTGAAACCGGAAATTGACACTCCGCGCCAGGCCCCTCGATATTACTCGAGCTCAGTGGCTGGCCGCCGCAACGTGGGGACTATCAATGATTCCATTGGGGATTCCTTCAGCAAATTCCTGGTCGCGCTAGACAGGAAGTACAACTTGAGGAGGAACTTTATAATCGTTGCCATCGTTCTAGCCCTCATCTTTATCTACATTTTGTTTTTCTAGCTAATGCTTCTCTTGTTCACGTCCTTGTACGTTATGTTCGAATATTTCATGTTACTTGTTGACGGCCATCAGGCACCCTTTTCTAGTTTTAGACTCGCACTTTAACTTGACTGATTGAGATCAACTAACTTTCATTTTAGCTGTATTCTGGAAAAGATATTTTTATATGTTTTGTAACTACTCTATCCTAAATAAAGGTGTTCTTTTGCATTTAATCTGATTTTTCCGCCGGAATTCCTTAGTCCTTATGTAGATAATACTGATTGAAAAAACACCTTAATTTTTAATGGTATACTTTTCGGAAATGAACTTGATCTTTCGAATGAAGCGAAGTTATCTATAGTGAGTTCTATTTTAATTTGCTTGAAACAAATGTCCAATTAATTGCGAAAAGTATCTATTTAATTGGGTTCTGACTGCTATAAGGGAGCGTTCTGTGTAACAAAGTTATTTAAAAAATTATTTTTTTATTCTGTATACTTTCAGAAATGTAACTAAAAATTTTACTGGAAAATTCCTAATTTAGCTTTTACTCAAATTGAAAAGTTGAGCAGTACCATGGGAGTGGAGTGTCCTTCAAGCGAGTTTTTCTCGAATTTCAAACTAATTCAAACCAGAATTACTAAAACACGAATTTTGCGATCAAACTTATTACAATTATTAAAAAAAAAACAGCTTTTTATTGTGTTACCGCGAGTAGTTACAATTTTATTCCTCTTGAATTTATTGTTTCAAGTGCACCAAAGTGGTGAAATCGCTTACCCAATCCACGCTTAGCCTCTAGCAAATTTAAATTTTAATATTTGTTCCTTCATTGAAACCCATGGAGAAAAAATAATAAGTATGCCCCTTTTTATGCGTTCTAATACCAAAATACCCCCTTCTTCGCTTTTAGGAGTAAGTCTCCTGGGTCCGCTGAGCTTGACCTAAATGAAATTAAATTTGAACTAGTCTTATTAGACTAAAGTCAAGTTAGGACAGACTTAAGACAGAAACTCGGATGTGAAGGGCTTTTCTACCTGAGGCATTATCTTACACGTAAAACAATAAAAACGACACTTGGCTCCTCCTTATTTTGGAAAACGAAGCAAATCACCAAATGGAATAAAATCTTTTTTACAATAAAAGAAACGATTGTTTTCCTACTCTAATATTGCTATGCGTAATTAAATACACTTTCTACAACTTCAAAATTGTGATTTTTCGTATTCCTGAAAAGTTGTTCAAGCAATGTAATTATAAAATCTTTACAATTAAAAAATTTGGATTTGGACGGGAATTCAAATTCTTAGGAAACGTGGGAGAATTAGGTAAAAAACAAACAGTGCTTCTCACTTGCACTTTATTAAAAAAAAAAAAAGGAAAAATTAAAATTAAAATGGTAGTGAAAAATGCGCAATTTTAAGGAATATTCAATTTAATTTAAATTAATATTTTAAAAGGTTCAGCCAAAGATTGGCATTAATTATATAATATGTTTTATCTTCTATTTTTAATCAAAATAACATTCTTTATCAGACTGATATAAAAAAATTCATCAATAACTATTTATATTTTAATTTTGTTCACTTTGGGGCGAATATAAGGCTTTATAAATTATATGTAGTTAGTTTAGTTTCGGTTCAGGTGGGGATTACAAATGACTACAATAATAGTTTTAAAAAAAAAATAGCAGCGGCTGATAATAAAACGCCTTACTTTTGCTTAGATGTATGAGATTTATTATAAATTTTTAACTCGTAATACACAAGAACAATACGACAAAAAGCGAGAACTTTAGACGCTCCCACAGTTACATCGTCGAGAGCAATTCGACAAAGTGGAATCTACAAGACAAATGCACTTTAGAAGACGATCTACGATTGAAACCAACTAAGTTAAGGACACTTCTAAATGTTTCAATTAAAAGTTCAACATACTTAAAAGGAATGTTGTCCGAAGAAAGTAAAACTGAATGAAAAACGAGAAAATGTCCGTGCCCTGTTTTGGTCGGTGGTATTCTTCGAGAAATTTGAACTCATTAAATTGTCGAGGCAACCGAAAAGCGGTTGGTCTCCTTCTTTTCTTGATTCCCTCAAATTGAGGCGGATTGTAAAGGCAGGACAACATTGAGCAATGCCTACACTAACCGGCGACTGAGTGTTCCTCCGAAACAAAAAAAAAAAAAAAACAGAAAATAAATTTCTCAAAACACTGAAAACTTAACAAAACATGTAGAATTGCACCTCTGATTTTCACGTATAATGTATAAATTGCCTAGCTTAAAACGAAACGCCCTACAGAGGGTAGTCGACTACATCATATGTAAGGATTGCGAACGAGAATTGTAAAACTAGTTAAAGTCGCTAACTATCTAACTACTCGGGGACGCGGGTATTGCAATTGCCGTGGTAGAGCTTCACCTTGCCCTCGCAGTGGAAGTAGGTGTCGAAGACGTCACTGTAGCCGTGGTCCTTCCACCAGGTGCACAGCTGCCGGTTCCAGACGCAGTCCAACCGGTAGATGAGGCTGGGGAACTCGTAGCCCAGAAGTGTGTAGAAGTCCTGGTCCCCCAGGTGGCCCTTGAACGAGTACTTGTTGGTCATCTTATGCACGAACGGCTCCTTCAGGTGGTCCAAGAATATCTTCGAGGACCGAATTCGCTTGAATTCCAGCATCACGACGCCGGAATTTAGACCCGGGAACCCGTGCTTAATATGCTTATGTTTATGCTTCGAGTTCAGGAACGAGCCCGGGTAGTAGGAGCTCCCGAAGTTTGTGTTTGGGTAGTTGGCACGGTAGCGGTACAAAATGTGGCGGTAGACGGGCGTTAGTTCAGGAGCGAGCCCGAACAGATTGTCCCCGGAAAACTTATCGAATTCCTCGAACAGTAGACGCACGTCCGTGCGGAAGACAACATCACAGTCGATTAATATTGCACGCTCCATGTGGGGGTCGACGATTCGATGAAGTCCCAGCGACAGGTAGAACAGGGCGTCACTGTAGTATGAACCTGCAAGCACACACATATTAATTATTTGCTTAGATTCCTCGAGGCCCTAAATATAAATTATACATTTGACAAACAAATTTTAAAAGCTATGGAAATTTAGAGCTCCTGCTGGAAATATGTGCTTCGTAAAGAGCGGAATGGTATACCAAAATTCGTATATTTGGCGTTTTTAAAAAAAAAATTATGAAGTTATTTTTATTATTTATGATATTTGCTTTGGCCTCACGATTTCACAAAATATCAAAATCAAATAAATCTTATTTATGCTATTTTTCATACTATACATTTTATAGTTATTAAATTATATAGTAAACAAATTATTTGATCGAAAAAACTGACGCGGAGCCGATAACTGTTAAATTATCGGACATATTTTTAAGAAAAACGCATTTAAAGTTTTGACTGAGCTTGCACACCTTAAATGTGTTGAGTCTTATATTTCCAAAATAATTAAAATTTGCTCAAATGCTTAAATTAATTTATGATGCAAAAAGAAATTGAGTTTTTATAATTTTTAAGTAGATTTACCCTTAAGAGTTTTTAGTGCATCCATTACTTTCTTGATGTAATCCTCGTTTAAACCTGATTAAATTAGCTAAAGTCGACATAAGCCTAACTCAAAAGCCGGATAATATAAAGCCTATCCTTTGATAGTCCGCTTTATATGTATAAACAATTTCACTCAGCTACAGTTTTATTAATCATAAGAGCTGTGTTCTTTTTATATCGTATCCGTTTCCAGGGTTTGCAGGAAATTTTTGCACTGAATTTAAATTTATAAGCAGTCACCCATATCAAACAATTTTTATTTCTCGAAAATAAAATCAAATTGCCTGGATTTATACCCACTTTGCGTCAAAAACTTAATCCAAAAATTTATCTGGTTCAAGGTTTGAAGTTTGGATGTATAAATATCATGGCAATTTGATTCGCCTTTCGTAAATTTTAAAATCTTTATATACGTGATGGTTTTTAAAATTTCAATCCAATGCAAATTTTTCTGCAAAACCTGGAACCGGATCCGATGTGAAAAGAACACAGCTAAGGATACGTTTAAAAATGTTTAAAAAACATTATTGAAAAATTTCATTTAGTTACGAAATTATTAAAAATAAACTTGGCCTCGCAGGGACTAATACAACTAACTAACTAAAACAGTAACAGCTTCCCCAAAAAATCTTGTTGGTACGTTTTTAATACCTTAGGACTTATGTAACCTCTAAAAACGATGTAGTGTTACAGAGAAAAAAAGAAAACTAGCCTATAATTTTCCACAGGGCTACAAATATAAATGATCTATGGCAAGAACATTTTTTGGAGGCGCGGCGAGGCACATTATTTCGCAACCCTTGGTTTTCTTAAACTAACGCCTGTTAGAAATGGGGCTGGTGGTCATGAAAGACGCCGGTTGGAATGATTAGGAAATAGAATGGAAGTTAGACGATTGACTAAAGCTGGAAAAATTCAATTAGAGTAGAAGTTACCTGGATTGGAGCTGAAGTAGGGCATCATAGCGTGAACAATGTCGCTGATCTTCTCCGCACAATCGTGGACATCGTAGAGGGTGTAGAAAATCGACTTCTTGTACCGATTGATCTGCTCCTTGAGGAGCTCCTCTGCCGAGAGCTCGCTCTTGCTGTCGGTGATGATGTGGAGGTGAACCTTGACGGTCGTGTACTTGAGCAGGCTCTTGGCGAACAGCTCGAACTTCTTCTGGAGCTGATAGTTCTCCTTGGTGTATATCACGAAAATGTTGTACTCGGAGTCGTTTTGGCGCGGGACATACTTCACCTTCTGGATGACGGCGGTGAAGTTGGCCCGCAGAACGCTGGGGAGCTCAGTCGGGTCCTTCTGGAACATGCTGAGCAGCGCCTTCCGGGAGAAGAGGCTCGTGTTCGCGTAGAATATGACGAGGAATCCGCTAACGATGATTAGCAGCAGCAAAATCTTATTCATGATCATCGGTTTCGTGCAGTAAAAGTAGTTTCCTGTTCGGCGACGGAGGCATAATAGCACAAGCCTTCGTCTCCTCCGCAGAGTTGAGCAGACCCCTTCACCTGTGTCGGAATTTATTGATTTAATGATGCCAACGCACTACTAATTCCCATAACAGAGCCGGCGGGCCCCTTTTGCATCAGCGCGCGGTCGAACTTTGTTTCACCTACGCCGACTTTTTGGATATCCTACAGGACCATAGCCCGACTCTTCCGCAGCCAATTTACTTCCACTTTTTGTGTATAAACAAAAACGCGACGACCCTTCAATTTGACAATTTCAATTACAACTGTCACTGGTGGTGAATTCAGAGCCACCTGGAAGAAACATGCGGTACAAATTATATTTATGGGAATTCAGATCCAAAAAAGCCATCAAGCGTCTTCGTGGGGATATAGCTCAGTGGTAGAGCATTCGACTGCAGATCGAGAGGTCCCCGGTTCAAACCCGGGTGTCCCCTGTGAGACCGGGTGACTCGCTACCCTTTTTGTTGTTAGTAGACACTTTTTATAATACATATTACATAATATTATACATACCAACATAACACTACGATACAAAATAGTTCGCGGACCCACGTTTTGAATGCAAGTACTTGTGAAGAAACGAAATAATATTGTCTTTCCAACAAAAAGTTAGGGTAAAGTGATCCACAGTGGATCAGTAATTTTTGGAAATCCTGTAAATCATAAAATTATTGTCGAATTGTTGTGATTTTTTTCTGTATTTACATACTTTGGTTATTATACTTCCAAAAACTGATGGAAAGTCTACAAAAGAAGGAGTTATAATTTTTGGTTTTAAAAACAATTGCATTTGATCCACTCTGGACACAATGAATCATTATATGATAGACGCTGACTGAAATAGGTATAGCATGTATCTCAAAGCTACGACTTCCAATAAAATATACTCACGGTATAATAATAACTAGAAAATAAAGCCTTTATTCTCCATACTTAACATACAGAACTTTTAAAGTGTGTTTGTCTAACTTTTCTTTCCTAATTCATCTTTCTGTATGATAAAAAGCTATAATTTCAAGATGATTTTGCAAACTGCTGATATTATTGCTAGACTTAACCGATGGTATTATGGTGAATTATGATCCATTATTTACCATAAAAGATATCATCCAGTCTTTTGAATTCAAAGCAAATATGGACAATATATGTAGTTTAACTTAAGATCACAATAAAAAAATAAACAATTTTTATTATGTTAGCTCAACACTTATGAAATTAGGCGAAAAGTTGTACTTACACGTTTTTTTTTTTCAGAACACTAAAATTACATAAATCCGCAGTCAGAAAAGTACTGACACGATCTTATTATATTTACTTTTTAATGGTTAATAAAAATGACGGACAAGTGCGAGTAGAACTCGTGAAGGTATATTACCGTAAAGCTTACTTACCTTATAATTATCTACTAAATTTCAGTCATATATAAAAATAACTTTGTCACGTAATAAGTATATCATTTTGACTTATATAAAAATAAAATTCCACATATAAGTAAAAATTAATGATTTTCGGATTTATTCCTTCATTTATGCCAAAAGACCTTCCTCCGTGCCAAATTTCAAGATTGTAGGTCACCGGGAAGTATATACCCTATAGGTATTGATGATCAGTGAGTGGGACATTTAGAATGAAGATACGCTTTAAAAAGTCGTATATTTTTATTGTATTAAATTAGAAACAAATACAGTAGTATGAGGCTATTGACCTTAATTTCAACTTGATATTTTAAGCCGTTTCTGAGAAAAAGGGCCTTGACACACGGACAGACGGACAACAAATTGATCCTATAAGGGTTCCGTTTTTCCCTAAAAATAACAATAATTCATAATTTGCAACAAAATTCGAAAAAGCAAGGACACAAACAGAGCAAAATAGTTCACCTTAAAAACGGTTCCAAATAAATGAATTTCTTAAATTATCTCGGAAATTTATATACAGGATATAGCGCTAATGTCTGAAGGGGGCTATGCCCTTTGAAGATAAAGCCTAAGGTAGCGCGATATCACTCTCCAAGCGTAGTAAAGTCCGACTAGTATTAGTGCAAACAATTTTTGTATTAGTCAGCAGTGGAGACAGGAATAAAACAAATTTTCTTATGCACAAACCCCTCCAAAAACTCTTTTCTAACGCCGTCTGTAAAAAAGCCACCCCTAACCGTGCGAAATGAATGAGCGCCCATGCTACTTCACTCTTTCCCTCTCATTTATTAAAGTCGTATTTCTCTTTCTATGGGCACCTCTGTTTTTACTACGCTCACGTACAGGGCTTTCACACGACACAGCGTTTCCTGAGGCTTTATATTCAAAGGGTATGCCAAATAGATTCTACATGGTCTCCTGATCAACGTTTGTTCGGAGACCCCCCTAAAATCATTTCTTCACGCTTAAATTCGTAATCGAAAATTGTCTGTCTTGTGGAAGAGGTGAACCCAGAAAATGCTTTATAAGTCCTTTGAGAGATATCGTAGAATTTCGGTTGATAGTGCTTTAAAAAACTTTATACAGTGTTTCGTTTTTACATAACATCGAACAGAGGATAAAAATACTTTTCGAACGAAACCTTACTTGTTAAGATCCGTTTCCAAATGTAGGGGTTATGCGGGTTGATTTTCAAAATTAATTGAAATTTTCGTTAAAAAATTGCGATTTTTTCCTGTTTTCTTAAAAATCTTCTGTGAAAGAAGTGATTTTAGGGGAGCTAAAAACAAAAGTGTGCTCAGGACACTCCAAGGAATCGTTTGGTATAGCATTTCTTACGTAGAATCCGAACAACCTGTATATATGTATATATAAATTCTATTATATGCTATATATACTTATATATTATACTATAATATAATAATGTTAAACGCTAGTAAATATTTGATTTAGTACGATAATGGCGAACTTTCGTTCAACTGATCTTCCGAGGAAAGCTAAGAGCGATCAAAACTTATTCATTTTAAACATACATATTTTACGGAAAATCGAATACTGCTTGCTCTAATTGCCTTACATGAAAATATTCGTCTTATTTTTAATTGATGGCTCTCAGTTTTTCAAAAGAATCATAACAAAATATCCGTTTCAACAAACGCCGGCATAGAATTCGTATAATACGAATTGTAAGAAATTCTATATATGTATATTATATATATTTTTTTAAAACGTCCGGGTATAATAAAAAAGATACAAAGTAATACCGATTTTTAAAAGCACACCGAAAAAAGTATAGTTATTTCGTTTATTTAAGAATATTACATTACATGCATATCTAGGTCGTGTCAAGAGTGTGGGAGAGAGCTGTGATTTTCTATCTCTCAATGAAGACAACGAAAACTAGTTCAATCTTCTGACTACTTTCCGAAGGCATATTTATAGTCGCATCACGAGTTTTCGAAGATAAAATAGAACTTAACTTTGCTTGACAGGGTTAGGGAATCAATACATATAAGCGCTTGAAATTGCTTCGCTAATATTTGCAATTGTTATCATAAATGTACAAACAGATTACAATTTTAATTATAATTGCCAACAAATGCATTACAATAAATTTTAAGCTCACAGGATTAAATATGTTATTATTTATTACTGATTAAGCACCCAGATCCATACCTAGGAATTCAATTCGATCACATTTTGTGTCGAATTTATTATTCAAATATTTACTAGCCTTCTTGCGCTCTTAATGAAGTTGCTGGGTTGGTAAATTTTTAAGATAATTAGTCACAGCGTATAAAATTCAAATATTTTCGAAGATTATTAAAATCTTATCATTATTTAATCAAATTCAGAACCGAAGGAATAAACAAAAAGGCTTTAGTTGGCAATAAATAATAATAGAGCAAACCAAGTTAGAAATCGAATCGTATTTTGAGTAGGCTTAAATATTATATTTTCTGTAGAAATGAAAACACATAAATTTTAAGCTATCTTCTTCTGGAATCACGCAATAAAACAAACTCATTCTTTTATCTTTTGGTGTATTTTTTATTTCTTTTTTAATAATTTCGTTGTACAACAATTTGCATTTTATCATTAGAACCGATTAACATTTGCGGCTTTTTTTAGCAAAAGGCCGCTTTGCAGTAGACTCTTTCTCACACTGACCTGGACTCAAAATAACTAATTACGCCTACATTCTTAGTACTTAAGCTACTTACATAATTTTCCAATTCTAAAAATTAATGTTTAAAGGGCTTCCTGAAACAATTGGATGAGTCTTAGGGTTGTGGGGGTTTCTAGTTGATCTTATGGAAAATTGGTGGCCTACGTTGAAAGTTTTGGGTCCGCTTTACATATGGGGTGAGGTAAGGTTATAGTTTTCATTAATTGCGTATTATACAAAACATAAGAGAAACAATAAATAACTTAGTTATGTACAAATATTTATATAAACATCTGCTATAAACGTAAACAATCTAACTTTCAATATCTGTTGGTTTTTCTTTTGTGGAATGGTGGCTGGGGCACAGGTACGGATTTTAAAACGTCGAGAATCGTGTTATTCGCTCTTTAGGAGCGGCTGAAGGTTGTGGCAAAATCTGGACTGCTAGTACATTTAATGCAGTTAGAGGTCACAACATTTAATAATCGATTAATTCTTCATTTGATTAATCGAGCAGCAATAATTCTGTCAGAATTAAATTGATACAAATATATGATTATAAAAGTTTTGAACGCAGGATGAACTGAAAATTGTTTTGTAAGGAGATTGGAAATAATCGATTAATCAAAGAGGAAAATATTATGTGATTGTTCAATTAATCAAATAAAATTAATCGATTATTTTAACCTTTTGAATAATCGTTGACATCTCTAACAGTCGCCTACCGCTCCCCATGCCCCTGTCTTTAACGTTTATGACTATTTGCGTGCTCTTCAATATCATTCTGGTACTTGTTGACATAAGAAAACAGGAAACAAATGACTAACACAATTTCCTCAAAAGCTTTTCAGTGTTTTGGATCTTTGTTGTAGTCCACATAGACCCGTACCACTTCCCCTGAGTATTTTCGCTGTGATGGCATGAAGTAAAAATCGGGGGTATCGGTGCCCGAAGAGTTGCTCCGACCATGATCACCTCGATCCCTTTCGGCCTGGTGGTGGTGCGGATGCCTACTCCGGCGATCTTGGGTATAGTACCCCTGCTGCATTGGACTTTGATGCTGGTGCTGGATCACAGTTCTCGGCAGGGAGTAGGCCCGATCGCCGTAAGTAGTCCTTGGAATAGGCACCGGTTCGCCATTTGTGTACCGATAATGAGGCGAGTGATGATCGTGAGACCCTAGACCGTTCGAATCAAATCTAGAAGATCTTGCATTGTTTTCATAGTATTGGGGTTTACTTGTCGGGGAGTGGGACATTTGAAGGGTTTGTTGGCTTGAAGAAATTCGCGATCGTCCCGCAGGCCCTTTATTCGTTTTCTCCTCGGTCTCACCGAAGGAGTCGAATGCATAATTCGTATTTGATGAGTAGTCCTTCCATGCTGAATTGGGTATCAGCTGATCCTGGAACACAAAATAAAAGTCGAATTTAATTGATTTGGATAATTCAAACCAGTCAGCATTTAAGATTTGAAAATATATTATTCGCGTTTTTAGCCGGTTAGTACCTTATTTCGGTGCATTCAAAAATATAAATCGATATTCGTTTTTTGAATCTTTAAAATATTTGACAATACAGTCAAAATTTGGAACAATTAATACACCCTGCTTCATTCAACGCATATGCTATTCACTGTTCATCATAAAACATGATTTACCTACCGAAGGCAATCTAAGAGAACAAACATAACATTTTCATTAATTATCTCACACAGACAAATCAAAAATATTTGATTATATTTTATTAAGAGCTAAGAGGGCATATGCACCTAAAATAACAGAAAAAGAATAATTTTCGTTTTTCTTTTCCTGAAAAACTATTGACATACATTATTACATTTTCAAAAACGTTTAACATTTTTGATATTATAAAAAATAGAGCAAGGATATAATGTCTTGAAAAAAAAACCGGTATCAAATGTAGTTTTGCAAAAGATCAACAGAAAAGAAGTTGTTTGTAAAATATATGGTTTTAAAATCTTACATTGTATTGCATAGTACGCTTGATAATTTTTGGAATTTATACATAGACATTCCTTTTATGTTATACTTTAAAAGCATATAAAATTTATTCTTTTAACACTATTGGTGTATTAGTTTACGCCAAGAGTTTATATTTATTCACTGTATTAAATGAATATAACGAATTTACAAGCTGAAAGTAGAATTTCAATAAAACAAATTTGTTAAAGGGAATTTTCAGTGTCATGAGTATAAAATTACACAATAGCATACTTTTGATTGAAGTGAACAAATAGGGTAAAACAAATTTAAGCATTTGTATCAAAAATTTTAGAGTAACAAACGTTCATGCTTATGTACCATAATATGCACAAAAGATAAATAAAATACTTTGAAAATGAAAAAGATTAGTGGAGAAACACGAATGCAAAATTGCTTAATAGGAAGTCTTACACGGTGAAATACGCTAATGTTTTCTTAAATAACAAAAATAATTCCTTTTTACAAACAAAGGAGCCTTTATTTAATACCTATGCTATCTTATTTTTCCCGCAACCTCAAATTTATCGATGTATCCTTTCTGCTTCCAACTTTTTTTATGAAAATCAAATACCAAACAAATGGCGAAAATTTAAACAGGTAACGCTGCTCAGAAGTTTTAATAAGTTTCTTGAATTGTTCCAAATTGGACACTGAATTTGTAATGAGCGGATTTGTTTTTAGCAGTATACAAGTATTTGAGACCTGTTATAAAATTCATGTAATACTATTTAATTAAGTATTTAAATACTTCCTTACTCTTGCAAGCATTCAAGTGCAAGGGAACTTAAAACTCCTTTACTTAATCTCTGATCGTTGGACTTAAGAAATAAACTTTAGAATACTTTAGTATTTTAAATAATAAAACATAATAAAATTGATCAAGGCTAACGTAATTTGTTGCAGCTTTAATGATTCAACAAAACTAAACATCCGCAAAATTGTTTAATGATAACAATGTTTTCAAATTCGGTAGGGAATTTAGGTTTATGTGTGCAGGTAATCCAAACAATATCAAAGTTGCCCATAGCAACAAAACGGCAAGGTTCGTAAAAGTTACGAGTGTGGTATCAGTAGGTATCAGGTGGTATCAGTGATATTTATAGCGGTACTTATACATAGTAAGGTACAATTAAATTTAGGCATTTTTACGATTTCGTACGTTTTCATACCATCTTACTCGCATTTCGACGTCACGTTGTGTTATCTTATTTAACGTGTAGTGCCGCAGACCCAATTGAAAAAATTGATTTCTTCAGGTATTTTGTATTACACATCTGGGCTTTTTTGTAATCTAATGGGCTTATGGCCCATTTTGTACAGAATGATTGTTACGTAAAGAAATATATTTACCCAGAGATAGAATATGGTAAAAAAGTATTTCTATATTTAAAATGCTAAAATCATCTAAAAATTGTAAATATATGTATATTCAAAAAATAATCAAATGGTTAGTTGTGCTTATTAAGATATTAAACATTCAGTACGACTCGTGCTTCAATAAAATTCCATGCAAACCTTCACCGGGTTACAGCACCCATCGTGTACGATCAAATGAATTATGAATAATAAATTTTGCATGTTTTTCATCTTGCGTTATGCTGACTGGTTGAAGATAGAAAGTAACAAAAACAATATATAAATATAAAAAAATTAACAATTACCGATTAAAGGAAAAGAAGAAGAGAAACCACCCACAGAGATACTGAAGGTCGCAGAGTCCACTAACTTGTAATTAGCATTAAACAGAGCATAACGTAAGTAATATACAAATAATGTTTTATTTTTTGGTAACTTCGACTTATGTAACTAATTTCGTACTAATGAGCAACACACAGAGGCTGCTTATGCACAGTTAGAGAACACTAGATGGCTGATATCGCTGTTGGTACATCCTCCACTCTTCTGGTATTATGTATATTAGCTTTAAACATTAAATGTGTTAGTTTTGAACGGACATCTCTATATATTATATATTTTTTAATTTAAGATTCAAATAGGAGAAACTTACTTTTTGGCTTCGGTTTTTCTTTGAGGTCTTGTAAATCGTACACGAGGCTTGTATCAGCGCGATAAGAACTAAAGCTGCTATACACCCTAAAACTGTGTACAACCTGACCTCCGATAGCTGGAAGAAAGACGTCGCTGACTCCTCACTGGGAGGCTTTGAAATGTCTGCAATGAACAAGTTATTATAAACAAATGGAAAATGACTGAAGTAAAATTAGTCATACATTCTAAAGATTTAAATTCAAGATAGTGAGGATCAACCGTCAGAGCTCCTACTGTTCCTGTTGTCACACTATCATTAATTGTTTTTTTAACAATTCCTCCATCGTCACCGACCTCCCCAAGGTTACTGCTTTGTAAGTCAGGTTTAAGTGATCTTGCTTTTTCGAAGACTGCCTTATCCAGCAGTACGTTCATTCTCGCTATCATA
Source organism: Eutolmus rufibarbis (assembly GCA_963920795.1). Classification (NCBI taxonomy): domain Eukaryota; kingdom Metazoa; phylum Arthropoda; class Insecta; order Diptera; family Asilidae; genus Eutolmus; species Eutolmus rufibarbis. The sequence continues at coordinate 40,688,807 of OY987205.1, forward strand.
GTCGTACCTTCCCTTTAGATTTTCAATTTCAGATAAGATACATAGACACAAAATTACAAACAAAATTATTTACTTTTCAAAATTCAAAACCTCCACTTTATGAAATCCTGGAATATCATTCAAAACACCATTGAAAGAATCGGTTATCGTCGATGATAAGCTACGGAATTCAGATGTGCCCTGTTCGGGAGCTTCGAAGGATTCGGCTAGGTTCATTAATCTTACAGCAACCGTGTAGATTAATCGATTCGGTGCAGGGGTTGTAGAGCCAACTACAGACATTTCTAATTCTATAATTACGCAGATTAAGAATTAGAGCATTGTCCAATCAATATGAATGTTTTTTTTTTTTCAATTACCCTTTCCGCAGGATTTGATGCACACTCTTGTTGGTGTCATAAGTGGGGTTTGCTCGTGCCGTCTAATTTTCTTGTTAACAGCGTTGAACGCTCCACCCAAAACAGGGAAAAATAAATACAAACAGTGATCCTCCGTGAATGACAGGTCCTGAAAAAGAATTACTATATATTAAGTTTTAATTAGAAACAAATTGTTGATATTTTGAAATTTTACAAGCTTAATTTTAAAAATTAAAATTAAAACTTATTACCTTTCAGTTACAACATAAAAATTCACCTAAATCCTCGTATCTTATCTTGATTACTACTCGTGTTATGTAAAAATAAAGTACATTTTATATCATAAAAGCGCAATCTCCTCAGGTGGCACGAGATATATAAAAGAAAAAACGAAAGTGTAGGCAACTATTGATAACTTTTTAGCGATTGTAGAAGTACTTAAAGTGATTAAACTTTTTAAGAATGAAATTAATAAGAAAAACCCAAGGTAAATATTAAGTATTCTATTTATTGAATTTAGGTTAATTGGAGCAAGAAGTGAATTTAAAAGAACAATTTAAAATATATTTACAAGTTCTTATATTATTGGGTTATTTTTTCCTATTCCTATTCCACATTTTAGATTTAGCACTTCAAAAACACGTAAAACAACTGAGAGAGAGAAAAATAAAATATGGCATCTGCGTTTTGCTCTTATGCAATTAGTCCATTAACTGCGGTAGTTTTTCTAATTTTAGAATATATTTTTGTACTAATAATAAGAGTCAAAGCCAAGGCATTTGAATAAATTTTTTTTCAAAATTGATTGAAACAGTCAAATAAATATAAATAATTTTAAAAATACTGCATGACTAATGGAACTCATTTACCTGCATTTTATCGCGACTAATTCTCTTCCTGGTGAATTCTAAAATAGTCATGCCCTTCTCAATCCTTCCAGAGGAGTTGTAAACATCCTGAATTTCATCAATTTTTGGCGGAGAATATCCAATAACGTAAGTGTCCATTAAGAATGGCCTGCCGTTTCTGTCGACCCACCCAAGAATAGCATCAGTCTGAGACATTTTTTCGTCGTCACTGAACCCAATGCCCGTCCACGTTTGCGTGTTACTTGTCTCAATGTACCAGCGCATTTCATCACCTCTGCCCACAGTCTCCCAACTAACGTAATATTCGCAGTTGTGCTCCTCCTGTGTGCAACTTTTGGGATGTTTCCAATTCCCGTAGCAATCATTTTCTAGAATGTTGGTTCCCTCGTCGGTTTCGTTGCTCTTTTCTTTTTCTAATAATCGAAAAATTGAGTTATAGATATTATTTTTTTCTAAATTATAAACATACCGAAAAAATTAATCTGAGTGAAACCTCTTTGCATCTTGTGACCATGGTACTTAAGCTCGTCCGGCTGGTAGAATTCTTTGACGGAGGCCTGATCCTTTTCCAAGCCAGACTGAGGAAAGTGGATGTAGTTGCCGGGCTCCTGACCTTTAGCCCAAATTACATGCATAAGATCATCCACAAAACTGTGATCAGTTGGCTCCGTGGCTTCGAATTTCTTTCGGAAAATGATGGTCGTTACTCCATCTTCCTCGAATCCAGTTCCTAGGGTAAGATCGGATTTCCCTCCCCAAAATTCGTCTTCTCGTGGAGTGGACCTATCTCGAGTGTAATAGTCCCCAACTCTGCTGGTCTTACCTCGAGCACTGCCAATTACTATGTCTGTGCAGTCCATGGGATTGAAGTCATGGCGGGGTGTATATGGATGCGACTTATCTGGCTGATTGGCTTTAAAAAAATATACATACATATGTAATATTGCAAATGATGGATGCATATGTATAAAACTTTATTTTGGTTTCTAAATTAAAAACCAAAATTACCTAGGAGATGTGCTGCCCTTGCATTAGTTTGATCGTTTAAAGGCTTTTGGACGATAGAAGGTTCTGGTTCGGAGTTCGGTTCTGGTTCAGGTTCTGATTTCGGTTCTGGTTCGGGTTCAGGTTCAGAGGAAGGTTCAGGCTCAGAAGATGGCTCAGGTTCTGATGAGGGTTCTGGTTCTGCTGATGGTTCAGGCTTTGGTGATTTTGAATTAAAAATGGATTCTTGTTTTGACGAAGGTTCAGGTTCTGCATTAGGTTCCGGTTCTGATTGAGGTTCCGGCTCGGATTTTGGCTCTGTGTTAGGTATGGGTGTTGAAGAAAGTGAGCCTAAGTATTAAAAAGGGAAAACAAGTTGTAAAATATGCATTCAGTGCATTATACATGCAATAGAATAGAATAAGATAGGCGTTTAGAAGTAAAAGCAATTCATTATTTATTAAATTAAATCGTTCAAGAAACGATTGAATAGACGAATTATAACACAAATTTAAAAACAAAAAATGCAACCAGAAATTACATACATATATTCTAAAAAGTCGTTCATTTGATCTAAACAAAAATATGACCCCTTAGCTCACTTAAAGTTCATATTTCTTTTATGTGTTTTTAATTTAAATACCTACTTTTCTTTATAGTTTCAAATTCTTTGAAGAAAACTTAACACTTTTTTCAACAAATTTCATAGTTTTCGAGATATTTCAGCCAGAAGATATTTATCTGCTTAATCTTAATAGTGGCTTTACTTGGGCTTTGGCTAAGGTCATAAGATTACACAGCATTTCAGTATTTTAAAATTTACAATTTTCCTAATAGTTTGCAGAAAGCATGCGTGTTTATTATTTGCATTAGTGTATGTAATTTTATTTGAATAAAAAAAAATTAGTTAAGTTAGTAACACCAAACTTACTTGTTGTTTCAGCCTGGCGCCGTTTCCTACCTAAATAAATTGCAAGAGAAAATATAGTTGAAGTGCATTAATATTAAATATCGTGTAGTGTTACCTGTCTTAGCACTAACTCGATAAGAAACACTAGTGGCAACAGTTATTCCCTCCTTAGGGGTAGTATCGATGTTCGTAGCAACACGTTTCGCTTTAGAGGTAATCGTCGTTCCAGAACTAGGCTCAGGCTCGGATGTAGGCTCAGGTTCTGATGATGGCTCTGGTTCTGCGGAAGGTTCTGGCTCTGCAGCAGGTTCAGGCTCAGGCTCTGATGAAGGTTCAGGCTCGGATGATGGTTCTGGCTCAGAAGAAGGTTCAGGTTCAGGCTCTGGTTTCGAAAAGGGTTCTGGTTCAGCCGAAGCTCCTGTTAATGATGTAGCATGACGAGAAATCAATTCAGGATTGTCCTGAATATCAGGAAAATTCTTGCAACTAGCAGTTAATTGACGTGGACGCCAACCTAACCCAACCCATGAAGTACCATTTACTTTAAGAACAAATTCGATTTCTTTGATATCTTCGAGAAGCCTCCAGTAAAGGTGAAAATCATCCGAAAGTTGCTTCATTGAGTAAACAGATAAATCAAGTTCAGTAGCTTTATATGGTGACTCTGGAAGGAAAGCGTTGTATAGGACATTATACATATGCACTCTGTTGCGCAATTATAAATACACTCAAAGAAGATAAGTTTTTACTATTTCTGAAAGGAATTTTTAAGTAATTTTCTACTAGAAAAATACGACAGCACTTCATCAAAATGCATACCGATTTTGGCTGAGTGAATTTTAAAAAGAACATATAATTAAATCAAAATCTGAGAGGTTGGTTTGGCAAATTGGTCATAGTAATGATGTGATAATCCTGCCAAGTGTTGTTTATACGTAAATATAGATTGAAAATTGCTTTACCTTTTTCAGACCAAACATTCACGAACTAACGATCCCGTCGTTGGATACTTATTTTTCTACAGACGCCTCAGTACCTACCTACTTTGTTAATTTAATTAATTATGTCCGAATAAATAGTCTGTGGTAAGTTGTCTAATTCGTGTAGGTTTAGGTATACATATGCCTCAACTATCGCAAACTATTTTTTTGAGGTCACCCAATTCATAGTGCACATCACAAAATTGAAGTATAAGCCTCTGTTGTGTGTAATACCCAAAACATTATAGTTTCTTAGAGTTGAATAGAGAAATATTATATTCATATATACGAGTATGTATGTATATTAAACAACGAAACTTGTAAGATGAAGTTAAAGCTTTGAAATTAAAATGTCGTATTATACTTTCAAACATTTTGCATGTTAAACAATTGAATGCTTTAATTTACATTAATTTAGTATGATTTTACAATGCCATTTTTCTCTTAATGTTATTTTGTTATGGACATGGTAGGAATTTTAAAAATCTTAATGATACAATTTAAAAATCTTTACACATTTTGTGCACGATATTAGTTCATTTGTAAATAGAAAATTTTCATGGAAGAAAATACACCGAAATATTATGCAGAATTAGTAAAACGTTCATTACCCGAGTGGATTTATAAATTTGCAGCAGAGTGTAAGAAAATCTTTGAGACAAGCCACTTACTCTTATTGCACCCTGGCCCATGCCAGCCTAAATTACAGTAACAAATCTTCTTTGGTAAGGAAGTGCCTTTCAGGTCAATACACTGTCCCTGAATGCCGCAGTCTTGGTTTGTGGTGCACTCATCTCGGAATTGGCACCTATCACCGTAGAAATTCTTATTGCACTTGCACCTCGATGGAAAGTATTTTCCATGACCCGAGCAGAGCTCCCGGAACTCCTTGCGTTCCTTGATATCGATGTCGGCGCAAGACCAAAACCTATATCCACTTGTCCACTCATCTGCCTGCCGTAGAAGTCGAAGCGTGCAGTTGTAGCAGGTAAAATCGCTGGGCATGTGAACTTCAAAAGATTGGGCTCTGCATCGAGGAAAATGTAAGGAAATCTCTCGAAAGACTATCGTATGCACGTAGTTACTTACGTTGCATCCGTTCTAACAAACTCGGAGCCATTCACCGACGGTGTCAGGTCAAGTACAGGCCTCTCCAGCTCGTCAAGCAGATGTAACCGGAAACCACCCTGAAAATTGAAAATAATATAAACATTACTCACTTCGCTCCAGTGTCTAACTAGCATCGGAGGACCGTTAATAAGTTCAAGGAACCCGTCACGGAATGTCTTATGCAACTCTATCGTTGAACTTCCCAAGGGGTATGATTTCTTGGGTAGCTTGCGCACTGGAGGAGATCTTCAAGAAAAGTGCAGTAGCTGCTTTGCCAGATTTAATTACATGTGATTTTGTTTATTCTCTTGAATCGAATTCGGTCAGAGAAGCGTGGTGCGGTTGGATTTCGTGATATGACATGACTTCCACCCGCAAGTCCCCTTCATGTGCCGTCTGCTGAAATATACTCGTACATCGCGGTAACTTTTGCACGGTTTTCTCTTCTTTAGATTTATCTTTATTTGTAAAGCCTAATTGTTCATATTTGTGTGAAGACAATCAGATTCGTTAGGGGAAGAAAAACATTATAAAGATTTGTCGAAATGTGAAATTTCCCATACATTGCTTTTAAGATTTTTCTTCTTCAGTCTTAAAAATAACTACATACATGAAATTCCGTTTCAACAACAGCCTAGAAACAACTTGTTTTAAAGAGCTATTACCGGTAACACATTTTGAAATGTTTTTTCTATTCAACATATTTTCAAAAATATGTTGTAAAATTTCCAATACGAAATTCCTACTACACTCCGCGACAAAATGATGACCCACCCATAAATTTTACCTGTTTCTTGAAAAGGAGCAGGTACACACATAAATTTTATTGCCTGTTGTAAAGACAATCTTTGAAAAATGCTAGTATACATAATAATTTTTTCTTTGAAATTAATTTTGAGTAATTATATCGTGTTTTCTAAAAAAAATGGTGCGTCAAAATGATGACCCAGGTAGCAGTTCAATCATATCAAAAACATTATCCTCCTTTTAGGCTCCGCCGCAGTCGCGTAAAAATTATGGTATTGTTTATTTATATTTTATCGAACTAATGATAAACAAACTTTTTTTAATATCTATTACGCAGATTCCACCCGTCTAAATCGGTACTCCCAAAAACGGTACTTAAGTATAATATTGTATAATAAATTATTAATTATCAACCAAAATGTTGTTGCTTCCCAGTAAGAACCCACATCTAAAATATTTTTTCGATTTGAAAGTTAAATTAAATGGTATATCAGTGTTTAATGGTTTCCTGTATCCTGCAATTAATACCATCTGCCGTAATGGAAAAAATAAGATATTAAACGCGTATCATTTTATTAAACATAAAAAATTGTTATCTAATCATAACTACCGATAACGAATAATTTTGTTCCAACGCATAATAAAACAACTGAAGGTTGAAGGTGCAGCGATTAATCAAGTGCTTTTCAGGTATATGATAAGACCAACTATATAAATTGGCAGTAACTAATAAATCAATTAGTTCGAGGTTGAATTTTCGCGGGTACTAAGCTTTAACAACAATGGCGCCTTATAATTTTAAGTTCGCCTTTGTGGTGGTGTTTTTAGTGTTTGCAGGTATGTGGAAGTTTTTACAAATACCTGTGGATTAGTATAACAAAGAAAATGTTTCATAAAATAAGGAATAATTGTGGATAAAATAAAGGCAATCAGTTTTCAACCAAGGCTTGCCATTATTTATAAAAACGTGAAAAACCGGAAATAAAAAAGTGTCCTGATCAAGAATAATACAATATCATTCAATTACTTTTAGTAACCAAATAATCTATAACGATAAACATGAAAAGCCATTCACAGAGTTCAACAATTCCACTCAAATCGATCTCCTAATAAAAATAGAAAAGTAAATCACTTTAATATTGCCCACAAATACATGCACAGTGCATATCGAAAACTATGAGTTAATGAATAAATTTCCTCTGCTGAATATTCACTCTATTCCACAGATATAATTCTTCATTTACTCCTCCTAAGATCACATATAAAATGTGTTCACTTTTAAAACAAGAGTTATGAAATTCACTGTCTGTAATTTCCAAAAATCTACATTACAAAGATAGTGATTGCATAGAGAAAAGCTTTTGATGTACAAATTTCATATTTTTCCTATAGAAGAAATTATCTGCAATAACAATTTGGATTAATAGTTTAAACAAAAAATTGAAAATTGAAGGTGCATTCAAAGCATTAAAAACGCATCACTTCATTATGTGGTGTGATGGATGGTTACACAGAGCAAGTGGAAGTAGGGAAAGTGCATAATGCTTAATGGAAAATATACAGAAAAATAAAAAAGCATACAATAAAATCGATTTTCATCAGATCGGATTGCAGTTTTTGCAATTCACCCCCATACGTAAAGATTAAAGTTCGACGTTAAGAAACTGGCGTAAAGGTTTCGACACTTACATTCAGAGATATAAAAATAGATTTTCACGCTTCCGTCCACAATAATTAAAAAAAAATTAACAAGTATCTGCATTTAACTTATATTATAAGTCTTTCTCACCCTGCGGAAATGAAAAAAAAAAAATATTTCAAACGCGAGTGGAACTTATTATTCGAAGGTTAAGGATTAACTTTAATAAAGAAAATGAATATCCTATAAAATAACTAGAGTACTTTATAATTCGTAGCAAACTACTCGCACTTGATCGATTTATAGCAACAACTCCTTTACTGAAAAATAAATTGGCAGTCAAAGTGTTAGTGTAAATATTGCCGAATTTTAGCCTAAATTATTTTTCTCTGGGATATAACGAAACTTGTGGACACGATAGAGGCCGTATTTCTCAATCGATTTTGACCAAACTTCGCCTATACGTTTATCGCTTGCCAATACATATCTCGGCTAAGTTCGTAAATGGGAGGAATCGGTCAAGGGGGTGGGAAGGGGATATAGGGTCAACGTACGTTATATAAAAATGGTTTGCACTCCAAATCTTTCGTATTTCTTAATCGCTATTGACCACTTAACATACACATTAACAACATGTAGCTCTAAGTTTTCTCTGTTGCAAAATGGCGGTAATTGGTTAAAGGGGTGAGGGGCTACGTCAGTTTGTAAAAATGATTTTGTTTCCGCGATAACTGCCACATTTCTTAATGGATTTTGGCCCAACTTTGCGTATGCATTTATTGGCTCGGTAACTAGATCATATTAAAAAATTGCGAGGCTTGGGGAAGGGGGAGGGAGACTTTTACCTGGCTATATATTTTAATTTATTTCCTTGTAGACCGTATATTTCTTAATCGATTTTGATTCAACTTGGCTAACATATTCTCTATGGCAATATCTCAGCTATGTTCGCAAATGGGGGGGAATCGGTCAAGGGGTTGGGGAATTCAGCATTACATTTCCTTATTTAAAAATAATTTATTACTACATTGAGAGCTACCTCTTCCTTCTGGCTACCGCCGAAAGGTCTTTTTTTTCTGTAACCTTCACAAGCTTATTATTAGTGAAGATATTTTCAAATGTTTGCCATATAAACTTAGGAGATAAGGCCGCACATTATATAAAAACGAAATTTTACTAATGTACATACAATGTATTATACACACATGCATATATCAAAAATTATGCAAGATTTAAATTTCAACAAAAATCAACAGATAATCCACTTTACACATATGTACATATATATTATGAAAAAAAGATTATCGTCATTATAATATGTTGTTCACCGAATTTTTTATCCGTATCTATATTACATAGGTATATGTATTATAAAAAATATTGGCACCTTCATAAGTTAAAATTGTTTTAACAGTCCCAACATTTTAGTTTCCTAGCAAAATTTCGGCCGAATTTTAATCTGACAACAACCAAAAGGCTGAAAGTGGTTATACTTCAATATGTGTCATATTGAAATAAGAAACATTTCACGCTTTAAAGGTGTCAATGTTAAATACGAAAATATATAAAAGATTATAGCATAATCACTGCGATCTGAGGATCTATTGATCGACAAAGTGAATTTTCTGAATCGATAAAATACGCCCTTTTCTGTCACTTCAAGCGAATGTTCCTTTTCGAATATTCAGGTCACAAAAACTACAAAATTCGCACAATACAGTGGCGTAACAATAGGGTGGTAAGATTGCCAAAATGCAAGGGACTCGGGGGCGAGGACCAAGGCGTAGATTATTAGAAAACTGCACAAATTAAATAAACAAACAAACAAATAAATAAATCTAATTTTTGAACGCATTCGTAAGAGAAAGATATCGTCAAGTTCTAGAATCTATAACGCACGGGAAATCTCAGCTTCCTGTTTGGTATTTTTATGCAGCAAAATATGAAAGGTTCCCAGTATGCACTGTTGGCGACTAGCACAAAAATTATATGCAGAGGGCATCACTTTAGAAAAGAAAAGGATTTATAAGCATAAGGACTGCAGTTGATTTTATGGAAGAGTATCCCGATGTTTCGCGAGGGTTTTTCCCCAAAGCGGTAACTAAAGGATTTGACTGACCACGCAACTTATTTCTTCGAGTAACACGTAAATTAACTTCATCCTCGGAATCCGAACTATAATATCCCACTGACACAAACCTTATTACGATCTTTTAACAACTCTCGTTACTACAGGTAGGGCTGAGGGGTCATTTTCGAAATCAAAATTAATAAAAACGTATTTGAGAAATTCCCTGGGGTAAGAAAGGTTTCACAATTTTACAATATTGATGAAGTAAACTGAAAACTTTGCCGAAGTGAAAATCCAACGAAAACAAGTTTAATTATTGGTATTAGAATTTATTGTTTGAAATTACTAGGTATCATTATAGGAAAATTGATTTTCCTATAAGTAAAGAATTTAAATATTTAATGAAATGATAAGAAGAAAACAGTTTATTAAAAAAAATAACGACAAAAATTAATATTTTTTTAATCTAATCATTTTAGATGTTATCTCCGATAAAATTCTCAAAAAGTGGCTCGATACAAAATATTATTTTCATGAACTACATTTTTTCGTTTAAAATATATCTTGCTAAATCGTATAACCGTAAGCTATGTTGACACCACACCATAAATTTAATATAGAAATATTGTACAAATTATTGTACATACATAAAAAATACTTTAATACTCCTTTTAAATCACAACTTCCATAAGTAGCACAGCGACGAACTCTTTGATTTGAGGGCCCCACCCTTAAAAAATTGCCAGGAGCCTCAGACAGTATGGTTACGCCACTGCCACAATAATATGCATTTATAACTATTTACCATCATTATTTTAAATATTTAAAAGGATGACAGACAGGGGATTACGACAAAATAAGTAAATTACATTTTATAAGCTTTTAATATTAAAAAATAAAATTTGAGAAAAAATTTTTCCACTCATCCTAAATTACTATATGTCTCATACTTGATTTCAATATCAATATGTGAATTCCCGAATGTACAAATTCTTTTTTAATTTATAGGCTCAGCATTCTGTGATGATCCCAAACCGAGAAAGTGGCAAAAAGGTCCCTTGACATGTCTTACTTGCAGCGATTCAACCGATTGTAAGACATCAACAGAGTCATCAAAATGTACAAACCCCGAAGACTCATGTGTGACGATTTTCGATGATACTAAAGACGAGGTTATTGAACGTGGTTGTGCTTCGAAGTTAACTGCAGAGTGTAAAGATAAGGATACATGTTTTAAATGTGTATCAAGTAATTGCAACAATGCAAAATCAAAAGACGATTTTGTTGAATGTCTAAATTGCGATTCATCCGAAAAAGACGAATGCGTCACTAATATAGACGACATCACTAAAACAAGAAATTGTCATAAGAAATGTATGGTAGCGTTGTATCCAAAAGACGAAAAAAATGAGAAGGCAGGTTTTGGATTAGTACGGTCCTGCTTAGATGACAAGCCAGAAGAAGACCAAGTCAAATGTGGCCCTGACGGCAGTGACTGCAAATCATGCGGGGGTCTAAAATGCAATAGAGACAAGCTGCCTGAAAATCGCTTAAGCTGTTTCCAGTGCAAAGGGTCATCCTGCGAAGGTACCAAAAACCCAAAATCAGAACTTTGCCCTACTTATAAAGAGGGCGACACTTGTGTCTTAATATTTAATGAGGGGATGGAATTGGATGAAGCCCAGTGCAAGAGTTCGTTGACGGAGGATAAAGTAAAAGACTTAGAAGCGGCTGGCCACCTTTACTCATGCTCAGTAGATGGTTGCAACGATCCAAAGAAAAAACCGACCACTCCAGAATGCGCTAAATGTGACTCCACTGAAGATTGTGCCTTGCAACCGGAAAAATTGACATTTGTTCCTTGCAAGTTTAACTACTGCTTCTCTCAAATTTTATGTAAGTTCATAATTATCCACCCAATAAAAAGCTCTTCTGATGTTATATACTTTAGCCGACGGAACTACAAAACGTGGTTGCTTCAAAGATTTGGATCCTTCCTTACAGGAAAAATGCACGGAAGACAACGTAGAAGGCTGTACGCAGTGCAAGCAAAACAAATGCAACAATAAGGTACGTGCACTCGACAAACAAAAATATACCTCAAAAAGTAATAAACTTCTCAAATGCTTATGGTATTTTTTCATAAAAGGATTAAATTTAAAAGTAAAAGCTTAAGAACATCTTTAAAGTAATATAATTCTATGTTCCTGTATGTAATCTGTCCTCTATTAAGTGTACCAAATTTCCTTGAAATCGGTTTGAACTTATTGTGAAACAGATAGATAAACAGCTACATGTTTATTATTAGTAAAGATTTCTCAATTCCCATGAGGAATAGCGTTATAATTCTAATTGAAGATAATGACTAAGCCTGTCAGGCACAAAACTTCAAAATTTCATTAAAATCTGCCCAATGGGTTTTACGTGATGCATACACAAGCACGGCGTTAATTATAATTTTATTATATGTATGTATATGTAGATTTAATGGATTTTTTCGATATAATCATTTTCGAAATCAGTTTGCTACAACAGTACAAAAAAACAGGCAGAACCACGATCTATTTACGCAATTCGACTCAGAAAGAAGTCATTGTGGCAAAAGTCCAGAAGATCTCATAATCGATTGAATTAGCGTAGAGAACTAATGTGATCAGCACATTCATTTGAGTATGAATCGCACAAACTCTAAACGACTGACAATAGTATTTTAGGATTAATAGAATGATATGCAAACAAAGTTTTTCCATCCCGCAGATTTATCCCAAGGATAGAAGGCAATGTTATAAATGCAACTCTGCGACTGACCCAAATTGTGAAGGAAATCCTAAGACACCCGTAATATGTCCTAAGTATATTGAAGGCAACAAAGAATCCTGCGTAACAGAATTTAATCCTAAAACTAAGGCAACAATCCGAGGATGTCAATCAGAAGTTAAATGTGAAAAAGGTGATCCAAACTGCCAAACGTGTGAAAAACAAGACTCCTGCAACAGTGTCAATTTAAAGGAAAAAAATAGCAATGATCCCAAACCGGGAAAGTGGCAAAAAGGTCCCTTGACATGTCTTACTTGCAGCGATTCAACCGATTGTAAGACATCAACAGAGTCATCAAAATGTACAAACCCTGAAGACTCATGTGTGACGATTTTCGATGATACTAAAGACGAGGTTATTGAACGTGGTTGTGCTTCGAAGTTAACTGCAGAGTGTAAAGATAAGGATACATGTTTTAAATGTGTATCAAGTAATTGCAACAATGCAAAATCAAAAGACGATTTTGTTGAATGTCTAAATTGCGATTCATCCGAAAAAGACGAATGCGTCACTAATATAGACGACATCACTAAAACAAGAAATTGTCATAAGAAATGTATGGTAGCGTTGTATCCAAAAGACGAAAAAAATGAGAAGGCAGGTTTTGGATTAGTACGGTCCTGCTTAGATGACAAGCCAGAAGAAGACCAAGTCAAATGTGGCCCTGACGGCAGTGACTGCAAATCATGCGGGGGTCTAAAATGCAATAGAGACAAGCTGCCTGAAAATCGCTTAAGCTGTTTCCAGTGCAAAGGGTCATCCTGCGAAGGTACCAAAAACCCAAAATCAGAACTTTGCCCTACTTATAAAGAGGGCGACACTTGTGTCTTAATATTTAATGAGGGGATGGAATTGGATGAAGCCCAGTGCAAGAGTTCGTTGACGGAGGATAAAGTAAAAGACTTAGAAGCGGCTGGCCACCTTTACTCATGCTCAGTAGATGGTTGCAACGATCCAAAGAAAAAACCGACCACTCCAGAATGCGCTAAATGTGACTCCACTGAAGATTGTGCCTTGCAACCGGAAAAATTGACATTTGTTCCTTGCAAGTTTAACTACTGCTTCTCTCAAATTTTATGTAAGTTCATAATTATCCACCCAATAAAAAGCTCTTCTGATGTTATATACTTTAGCCGACGGAACTACAAAACGTGGTTGCTTCAAAGATTTGGATCCTTCCTTACAGGAAAAATGCACGGAAGACAACGTAGAAGGCTGTACGCAGTGCAAGCAAAACAAATGCAACAATAAGGTACGTGCACTCGACAAACAAAAATATACCTCAAAAAGTAATAAACTTCTCAAATGCTTATGGTATTTCTTCATAAAAGGATTAAATTTAAAAGTAAAAGCTTAAGAACATCTTTAAAGTAATATAATTCTATGTTCCTGTATGTAATCTGTCCTCTATTAAGTGTACCAAATTTCCTTGAAATCGGTTTGAACTTATTGTGAAACAGATAGATAAACAGCTACATGTTTATTATTAGTAAAGATTTCTCAATTCCCATGAGGAATAGAGTTATAATTCTAATTGAAGATAATGACTAAGCCTGTCAGGCACAAAACTTCAAAATTTCATTAAAATCTGCCCAATGGGTTTTACGTGATGCATACACAAGCACGGCGTTAATTATAATTTTATTATATGTATGTATATGTAGATTTAATGGATTTTTTCGATATAATCATTTTCGAAATCAGTTTGCTACAACAGTACAAAAAAACAGGCAGAACCACGATCTATTTACGCAATTCGGCTCAGAAAGAAGTCATTGTGGCAAAAGTCCAGAAGATCTCATAATCGATTGAATTAGCGTAGAGAACTAATGTGATCGGCACATTCATTTGAGTATGAATCGCACAAACTCTAAACGACTGACAATAGTATTTTAGGATTAATAGAATGATATGCAAACAAAGTTTTTCCATCCCGCAGATTTATCCCAAGGATAGAAGGCAATGTTATAAATGCAACTCTGCGACTGACCCAAATTGTGAAGGAAATCCTAAGACACCCGTAATATGTCCTAAGTATATTGAAGGCAACAAAGAATCCTGCGTAACAGAATTTAATCCTAAAACTAAGGCAACAATCCGAGGATGTCAATCAGAAGTTAAATGTGAAAAAGGTGATCCAAACTGCCAAACGTGTGAAAAACAAGACTCCTGCAACAGTGTCAATTTAAAGGAAAAAAATAGCAATGATCCCAAACCGGGAAAGTGGCAAAAAGGTCCCTTGACATGTCTTACTTGCAGCGATTCAACCGATTGTAAGACATCAACAGAGTCATCAAAATGTACAAACCCTGAAGACTCATGTGTGACGATTTTCGATGATACTAAAGACGAGGTTATTGAACGTGGTTGTGCTTCGAAGTTAACTGCAGAGTGTAAAGATAAGGATACATGTTTTAAATGTGTATCAAGTAATTGCAACAATGCAAAATCAAAAGACGATTTTGTTGAATGTCTAAATTGCGATTCATCCGAAAAAGACGAATGCGTCACTAATATAGACGACATCACTAAAACAAGAAATTGTCATAAGAAATGTATGGTAGCGTTGTATCCAAAAGACGAAAAAAATGAGAAGGCAGGTTTTGGATTAGTACGGTCCTGCTTAGATGACAAGCCAGAAGAAGACCAAGTCAAATGTGGCCCTGACGGCAGTGACTGCAAATCATGCGGGGGTCTAAAATGCAATAGAGACAAGCTGCCTGAAAATCGCTTAAGCTGTTTCCAGTGCAAAGGGTCATCCTGCGAAGGTACCAAAAACCCAAAATCAGAACTTTGCCCTACTTATAAAGAGGGCGACACTTGTGTCTTAATATTTAATGAGGGGATGGAATTGGATGAAGCCCAGTGCAAGAGTTCGTTGACGGAGGATAAAGTAAAAGACTTAGAAGCGGCTGGCCACCTTTACTCATGCTCAGTAGATGGTTGCAACGATCCAAAGAAAAAACCGACCACTCCAGAATGCGCTAAATGTGACTCCACTGAAGATTGTGCCTTGCAACCGGAAAAATTGACATTTGTTCCTTGCAAGTTTAACTACTGCTTCTCTCAAATTTTATGTAAGTTCATAATTATCCACCCAATAAAAAGCTCTTCTGATGTTATATACTTTAGCCGACGGAACTACAAAACGTGGTTGCTTCAAAGATTTGGATCCTTCCTTACAGGCAAAATGCACGGAAGACAACGAAGAGGGCTGTACGCAGTGCAAGACAGACAAATGCAACAATAAGGTACGTACACTCGACAAACACAAACATACCTCAAAAAGGAAATAATACTACTACTGAACCTCGTAATAAAGTTCTCAAATGCTTATTGTATTTTTTATAAACGAAGTAAACTTAAAAGTAAAAGCATAAATATACTATTTACCATTGCACAGTTCAAATTTTTAGTCCTTAAAACAGGGAGACAATTTGAACTTTCAACGGCGGTATAGTAAATAGTGTATTTTCTATTCAATCCTGTCCTTTAGAATCTTGTTTGGTAAAAATAAAAAACGCAGTGTTAAGGTGATCTCATTACGAAATTAGACTAACAAGAAAGTCATAGCGGCAAGATTCTTGCAGGATCTTATAAGCGACAGAACTTGCGCAGAGAACCAAAGTAATCGGCCAAAGCCTGCTATCAAAAGCAAAAGCATAAAACGCACAAATTCGAAATGACCGACATTAATATTGAAGAATTGACAAAATAAGATTCAAACTAAATTTTTCTATCCTACAGATTTACCCCAAGGGAAGAAG
Organism: Eutolmus rufibarbis; assembly: GCA_963920795.1. Taxonomy (NCBI): domain Eukaryota; kingdom Metazoa; phylum Arthropoda; class Insecta; order Diptera; family Asilidae; genus Eutolmus; species Eutolmus rufibarbis. The sequence goes on from OY987205.1 coordinate 40,705,060, forward strand.
GCAATGTTTTAAATGCAACTCTGCGGATGACCCAAGTTGTGAAGGAAATCCTGGGACACCCGTAATTTGTCCTAAGTATATTCCCGGAAACAAAGAATCCTGTGTAACAAAATTCAATCCGGAAACAAAGGTAACAAAACGAGGATGTAAAACAGAATTTCCATGTATTGGAAGTAATAAAAAAAAATGCCTAGAATGTAAAGATACAGACTCTTGCAACATTATAAATTTAAGGGAAGTAAATGGTAATGATCCCGAACCGGGAAAGTGGCAAAAACTTCCTTTGACATGTCTCAAATGCAATGACGAAGACAAATGCAAAACCTCAGCTTTAGGACACAGTTGTGAAGTGGAAACTGACCAATGTGTGACAGTATTTAATACTGCAGGCATCGTTATTAAACGTGGTTGCGCTACAGACACTAAATCGGATTGCGGCAAGGAGGAAAATGATTGCTTCAAATGTGTGTCCAATAAATGCAACAAAGCAAATGACAAGACTAAGTATAAAAGTTGTTTAAGCTGCGACACACATTCCAATCCGAAATGTCTCAGTGATACGAGCAGCATTACGAGCAAACGAGATTGCTACGAAAATTGTATGGTTGCTTTGTATCCAAAGGAAAAAGGTCCAGACCCATCTTACGAATTAGTGAGGTCTTGCTTAGATGATAAAGAAGAAGACGCCCGAACAAAATGTGATAGTTCTGAAATCAGTTGCAAAACGTGCAGTGGAAACGATTGTAATTCTTTCCTATATCCCGAAAAACGCTTGAAGTGCTTCCAGTGCCAAGGAGAGGCTTGCAAATCTGGAGTAAAATCGAGTTATTGCCCTACCTTCAAAAAGGACGATGTTTGTGTCTTCACATTCGATGAAAGCATGGAATTATCTGGCGCCCAGTGCAGGAGTACGCTGTCAAACAGCGCCGTAGAGGAGTTAGAAAAGGCGGGCAGACTTTTCTCATGCCAAGAAGATAGTTGCAACTCTTTGGATAAAACCCCAAAAATGCCATCTTGTCTTGAATGTGACTCGACTGATAATGAAAATTGTGCCACAAATCCGGAAGAATTGGGGACGACTACTACATGCAACTTTAAATATTGCTACAGTCAAGTTTTAGGTAAGTTCATAATATTGCATTCAATCGGAAAGCGTTTCTAATTTAAATATATCATAGAGACCGGTGCTACCAAACGCGGTTGCTTCTCAAACTTAGACCCTACTGTGCAGGATGTTTGCACCAAAGCCAGCACTGGGTCCTGTACGCAGTGCACGGAAGATAATTGCAACAAAGATGTATGTCCGCTAAATTTGCAAACTAAACATCAAACTAAATCCTATTGTCCCATAGATTTATCCTGCGAATAGAAAAAAATGTTACAGATGCAACTCTACAAAAGACGAAAAATGCAAAGATAAGCCTGACAAAGCCGGAGTTTGTCCTAAATATGTTGGCGACGATTCCTGTGTTACACATTTCGACAAGGAAAAGAAGGTAACAACACGAGGATGTTCCTCCGAGTTTCCATGCGAAGGAAAAGACGAAAAACAATGCCAAGTATGCAAAGATAAGGACTCTTGCAACACTGTCGATTTGGAGAAGGCAAATGGTGCCATAGGAATATATCTCACAGTAGGAGCAGTGTTAGCTACGCTATGTCACTTAGTACTGTAATCGCTTTTGGAATTAATATTTCCATTTGTATATTTATATAATTTCTTTTAAATTATCTGTAATAAAGTTGTTTTCCAATTAAAGAAAAATGTGTTAAACAATTATAGCTATTTGAAATCAAATACAATATATATTTGGATTTTTGAATAATGGAACCGGGTAGAGATTTATAGTGCCACAAGAATAATCCCCAGAGTTCTCGTTCATCCATCCAAACCTAATAAATTTTCAGTACCATGAAAATTAACAGAAGAATTTTTCTATTTTTATTAGGAGGAAATGCATAAATACCATAAAAGCAAAAAAAAAATTATTTTCCAAAATTGAATACACTTTTGACCATTACACGAAATTTCTTTATATTTACATTATAATTTACATATTTGGCCACCATCTTGAGAAAGAGGGTGTAAGCAATTTTTCCGCGATATCTTGAGAACCGGAAGTCTACCAAAAAATTTTCTAAAACTGTTTTTGAAGAGAATTGAATTCTCTACAATCTTGGTCTAGATACTTCTTACCGTAAAATTGAAAATGAAAAAGTTACAATTACCGGTTTCACCCGGTGTATCAAAAGTATTACTTAGTTAAATGCTTCTAAAATGTTGGTACTTCGGCCAAATTAGGAAGTTTAGAAGTATATTACTAAAATCTGTGGATGTGGTATAGAACCATCCAACATTCATTTTGCTGCCACTGTCCATATCAGAAGGGTTCATAATATATTCTGTAGGTACTTATACGTTTCCATTGCTAGTGTTAAATAAAAAAAATAAGGGTATTAATTTTTTTTTTTAAATACTATTTCATCGTTACCTTATTGGAAAACATTAAATCTGCAAAACTTATGTTGATTGCCTCGTTCCTTATAACAATTATCTCTGCCTAAACATTTCGTTACATATGTAAATGTTCAATATTAAATTATTGGGTATTGAATCAACCATTCTAATTTATTTTCTCATGATATTACTTTGACGAATGTGGTCGCCAAGGGCCGTCTTTAACCTGTTCGAGGCCCTGGGCATATTAGGATAATGGGGCCCCTATGACTTTGAACAGAACACTATTTTGTTAGAATAGACAAAGAAAGTATATAAACAAGCTTCTAGATTTATTTTTATTGACAGTCACATTAAATGAATAGATAACACAGGTCAACACCAAATTTGGTGCCAAAGAAATGGCACATAATTTCTATAGGATTTTTTCCGTAGATTACTAATTCGTAAATGGAAATGCTCAATCACGTCCCATTTTCGAGAAAAATAGGATTAAAAACTACAAAACCCGATATTTTGACCATTTATGAAAAATCATTACAAAGTAACGGATTGATTCAGAAACTTATAATGTTGTTCAAATGACAGCTGAAATATTGAGCTATTATATAAAAATACAAAGAGCTTTGAAACATTTCGAAATAATCAGTGAATTTTACTTTATTCCATAAACTGATTATTTCATACAATGGATGACGAATAAAGAACACGGCAAGTGCACACTCATGAAAAACTTCTTCGTCAAGATGTGCAAGAAAAGCTATAGAGGATAAATTGTATTTGATACTCCTAGATTAAGACTCAGGCTTTCATTTAAGCCATGTTAAAACCTTCTATGATGAACCTTTATTTTTCAATGATTTTTTAAAAATTACCAAAATACGGTCTTTTGTATGTTTTAACTCTATTTTTCTCGAAAATGGGACGTGATTGAGCATTTTCATTTACGAATTCGTAACCTACGGAAAAAATCCTATAGAAATAATATCCCATTTATTTAGCACCAAAAAAAAAAATTAAATTTGTTGACCAGTGTAATGTAATATAATCCACAAAAGTAACTCTTTTAGCATTCACAGGTTAATGCTTAAGAATCTATGTATGTTGATTGAAGAGGAACCCTTCTAGATTTGAGATGGGCAAAATCGTTAATCACTCCTTCAAAATCTATGTTTTTGAGCACATCACATTCTATGGACATTAGCGACAAACTGGTTAATCTCTCTTGAAGCATTGTACTTCTCAATTCATTTTTTATTCCTTTCAATTTGGAGAAGGAGCGTTCCCCACTGCAGTTAGTTACCATCATGCTTAAAAAGATTCTCAAGCGATTTCTACATTTGGAAATGTGTCTTCAATTTTGTTTTCTTTCAAAAGTTGATATATTTCCAATATACTATTAGTTCCCTCATTTTCACTATGAACAATTTTCAAGTATTCTGTTAAATGCAGACATTCCATTTCTAACTCTTTCTCATTAACATCTTCATAATAAAATTCAGCAAATTCTTTGCAACTTTGTCGCAACTCTTTAGAATTCAGAGTTTTCAAGGGAAAAAATAAATCAAAATGTTTACCAATGTTCTTATACGAACTTAATCGCTGTTTTAGATGAACGCTCAGGGTATCAATTATGGGAAGAAAGGTTTCTACTTTGAATTTTTCCTTTTTTCAGATCCACTAGGATATGACCGTTTCGACATTTTATATAATAAGTAGGTATTTATTTTTACACCGGAAATAGTCGCTAACACAAAACAAAACAAGCAAACGACGATTTAATCAAAGAATACCTCAGAGCACAATCAATAACAACTACAAACAAAACCAACACCACAGACGAATGGATATTTGACATTGAAAAATTATTTTTATATATTTAAATTTATCTAAGCATGCTGAAATCGGAAAGCCTAATTTTTGGGCGAGAATAGAGTAGCTTCGCGCATGCAAAAGCTAATGGAACGATAATTAGCGGGGAGTTCCACGTTTGTTTCAAGTTCCAAAATTTACTGCGATTCAAAAACGGTGATCAACGAGACTCACGAACAAAAGTGGAAGATTTCCGAAGTATTCGAACCCGCGCCGATTAAATGAAAACCAATTCCGATTATAAACTCTGTCGCCCTCTCAGGAGCCCTTTGAATTATTTTTTACGGACACACAATCTAAAAGAAAAATAAGCGCCTTTTCTTAGATTCGACACTATTTATTGATCAATATTTGCTCTCTATGACCAGAGCACCACTCAAACTTCGATTATTAATTCTTTTCGTCGTACCGAGTTTCAATAATAATTTTTGGAACTTTTCGTTACCAGTTTCTCGTTTGACTGACTTTTTTCGATTATTTTGGCTTTTGTCTCAACGTTCTAATTTGGACTGCTTTGTGTAATATTTCAACTTTATGCGACAAAGTTGAAGTAGGTACTCATCGTGACAAGTTGAATGGTACCGTGGTAAATAAATCAATTTTATTTTATTCATTATCATATTCAAGATTCAGTCAATCAGTTGAACTTTAGCTAATTAATTAATTTACATTTTTTTTCTTATATTTTCTTTATATTATATTTTTCTTTTCTTCAATCCGGAACACTAATAAGCAAGTTGGTATTGTAGTCAGTAATTTAGGTTCGATTTATTCGAATTAAAAAAGTTTTTCGCTAATAAATATCGGTTATCGTTTGGTGATCTGGTAGCAACTAGGGGGCCCCTATCGATCACGGGGCCCTGGGCACTTGCCCAGAGTGCCCAGTGGGAAAGAGGGGTCTTTTGAGTCTACTTACTTGATTTCTAAATTTTGAAAGCGGATTCGCAATCAGCATCTCCAAAAACTCCAAATACAAATATTGCAGTCCATTCAAATTTACAATTGTTGGCCGCCATTTTGAAACTCTTAGTTTTATATCGATAAAAATAGTTCATATGTTAAGTTGAAGGATGTAATACCTTCAGACAAAAATTTAAAAATACTAAACTAACCGTTTTGGCGTGATTGAGCAACAAACATCCAAATAAACAAATAAACTTTCGAGTTGATCTGTAAGAGATTCAAAATCGTACCACTAATATGAAAAATTTAACTTAAATTCGTAGATTCCAAAAATTATTGTCGCCATATTGGGTCCATCATTTTGAATTTCCAAATTTTGGTAGCAGGTTCGAAATTAGTGGCGTCAAAGTACCCTTAGTGCAAATTTTCACTTAAATTTGTTGAATTTCAGAAATTTCTGGTCGCCATATTGGATCCGCCATCTTAAGTTTCCAAATTTCGAGCGTAGATTCGTAATGAGGATCTACAAAAAACCCCAAATACCAATTTTCATAGCAATCCATTGAAATTTACAATTTTTGGCCGCCATCTTGGGTCCGCTATTTTGAAATCCGCGAATAAAAGGTAGTCTATATATGTTATGTTAAGTCGAGACATGTAGTGTGTTCACTCAAAAATTGAAAATGATCGGACTCAGCGTTTAGGCGTGATTAAGCAACAAACAAACAAACTTTCGATTTTATAAATACATATGGTATACGAGTATATAGGGATATAGGGATTCACCTGACTCAATAGTCCATAGAATAACTCGAAGAAATACCTGAGTCACTTTGAAATAAGGGTACAAAAAAGAACAAAACGCTAGTAAAATCCAATAGAGGAATAACTTATTAAACCATTAAAACCATTTCTCACTCATCTGGAATACATAAAATTTTTATTTATTATTCTACCTATGTATATTTAATTGTTGGAAACTTCAAGTTGTATTATTTTCTGCACCATTTAAAACTTTTAAACCTTCAATCACAGTTTTAAAATTTTACAAAATAGAATTGCACCAGTGGCAAATTTAAAAGCCAAATTTAAATACAAATTAAAAAATAAATCGATTTGCTGATAAAAAACAAAACTTGATTTTATTTTTTGAGAGTAGTGTTTATTTCAAAATGTAGAACTCGTATGTAAATACCTTATTCTATTTACTTTGTTGTCAATTTAATTTTACTGATGTTTTGTTTAACATTGGGCTATTTACATACGAGGGCAAATAGATAAATCAGTGACTTTTTGAATTTCTCGGGCAGTAATTTTAAATGCAACACTGCTCCCGTCAGCTGCCATCTATTAATAGACTACTGTAAAATTTTGAGCAAGCTGCGTCATTTAGTTTGTGTTTGACAGCCATTGAGAGCAGACAACCTCGTGAATTTTAACGAAAATGAAAAAAAGTGAATTTCGTGTGTTGATTAAGCATTATTTCCATAAATCCATAAATTGGGCTAACTGCTACCCTATCTAGCATATTCTCCAGATTTAACCCCCTGCGACTATTTCCTGTTACCAAACCTGAAGAAATGGCTGGGCGGTAAGAGATTTGGGTCGAATGAAGAAGTCATCACTGAAACAAACGCCTATTTTGAGAGCCTCGAGAAAACCTATTATTTGGAAGGAAGAAAAAAATTGGAAAAACGCTGTACTAAATGTATAGAGCTAAAAGAAGACTATGTTGAGAAATAAAACGCTTATTTGCCGAAAAAAATATCTTTTATTCAAAAAGTCACTGACTTATCAAACCGCCCGCCGTCGTATTTAATTTTTGTCACTACGGCAATCCAGTAATGACATCTATGTATTATATACAATTTCGATATTACTTATTTATATCTATATAAGGTTGTCAAAGTTATCGCAACTAAACGGTTTTAATTATAGATTATTGGAAGTTGGAAGGTGGTACTTTTTTTATTATTTTTGTTTTTCGCATACTTGAAAAAAGTGTTTTTTTATTTTGCATTTATATTTTCGTTTAATGATTTTTTTAGTGTAGTCAAAGTTCTATTCTTAAATGTAAGATATTTTTCATGAATGATTTTTTTGCAAGAAATGGAATAATGCAATTGAAATTTTTTTTGTAATCATAAATTCTTTAGTTTATTTAAAAAATTTATTTTCATTAGCGTTTACATGTTACTGAAATATAATAATAATACAACAGATTTTATTCTTTCGCACTTCTGAGCATGATGCTGGAAACATTCACCTAACCCCGCACCTGTAAGGTGCAAGAGTTGAGGCTCTGTGGGTCTAATCAATTACCCTATATCACAATAAAAATAAAAGGCTTAAACTACCCCAAAGCCGCCCAGACAGCTTAAGTGCTGGTATAAAAGCAGCGTAAAAAAATTATGATTTCTAACATTAAAATTTGCACTAATTTATTTAATTTACTTTACATTCACTCCTTGTCTAACAGGATCCATTATTGCACTTGAACTATTGTAGAAATATTCACCGAGTTCAAACATTTTGTCACTGAGTTAAGAAATTGGGAAAAAATAATAAAACGAATGGTATCTCTTTCCAGATGGTTAATAACAAAGTGTTTATGTTCCGTCACAGAATTTTTCAAAATTTTCAGTTATGGTGTTCTTTTTAATTATGAAAACAAACCGATAGCAAGATGGAGAAAAATCAGGAATGTCTCAAAGATAGTACTAACATAAAACAACTAACCAACTCAATCAGAAATTTCGAGCTTTTCGGGTTTGTCAATTCGGCGTGGAATACCCCATGTACAACTTATGCACATTACATAAAATAAAAATATTTATGTTTTACCAAAATATTAATGTTTTACCACTATCCTTAAAATTAAAGCTGTTATACTCGTACTAAAAAATTCCTAAATATTCTTGAGGGGCGCATGAAAAGCTTCAGTCGAAATCAAATAAATTGAGCTTCTTTTAAATAACATATGATATATTCAAAAAGCATAATAATAAATAAGGTAGAAATTATTTAGTTTATTCTTTTTGCACTTACGCGATGTGGGTAGGCGAGATGCCATGTAACATTAAATGTTGATCCCGAGAGAAATGAAGTTCTTATTGTACCTGAAAAGAAAAATAACGATAATAATGTTTCGACATATAAAAATATTTCAAAAAATAAGAAAAACTAAATTTATAATTATATATTATATATATAATATAATACTACAAAAGTGATAGAGAACCTATGGCCGTCCTGCCAGATGTGATACGTAAGAACATTTTCACTCATTACTGACGTATCTCATATCAGAACGATCCGAATCATGAATCTAGCAGGCCAAATGCTCAATATATTATAAATACATACTACCTTAATATAATCAGTTTAAAAAATAATAATAAAATGTATGCTATAACAGCATAGATTCTGTCTGTTTTTGGCATACCCATCTTTTCAGCTTTAGCATAGATAAATATATTTAAAATGACGTAGTGTTGTTCATCTTATAATTTGATATATTTTTGAAGACAAATTTCGCTAATTTGTATCCCCATTTTTCATTTGTAACTTTTTCAAGGGCACAGCTTACTCCTAAGATAGTTTTTTGCATAAGGGTTGAAGTGGTGAGATTTAAAAGCACATTTTTTCCGAAAATGACCGACAACAGCAAGATTTAAAGTACTGTAAAAGGATGTGTTCTGAAGATCGTCAACATCAAGATGCCTATCTCTTTACATGTTTTCTATAAATATTGACAAACATACATACATATGTACATACTTTCGACCTTTAAGTATAAAAGAACCGCGGGAATAAGTTCAGCGCTCTCTAAAACATGCGAAAAGGCAAACATATTGCCATTATCAATGAGTATCTATTTTCATTCCCTTAATTCTGAAATAAAAAAATACAGCTACTGAATATGAAGGGATCAGGGGAAGAACCACTTTTGTCACTGTCACAGTCGACCACGGACAACGGTTGTTTTTTTTTTTCCTGAACGGTCCGGACATTGTATGTTTTTTCCCTGTATCGATATTTTAAAAGCATGAAAGCTCGGAGACTATGGATGTTATTGCCCTGTTGTTTTTGACAGAACATAGCGACAGGTATAACCATTCAGACTGCATTGCCAGTTAAAAAAAATTAAAAATGTGACAAAAGTTGTTCTTCCCCTGATCCCTTCATATATAAAAACCAAACAATTTTCTTTCCTACCTGACACGTAAATTTGAGTTTATAAATTTTTGCCAAGGGCATATAAAATATTCGCTTTTACTATACTATAACATCAGATCGAACCTACTATAAATGCAAATTTGAAAAAGAAAAATTTCCAAAATATTTTGTCCACCACATAGGTTTATAGGGTTGCGTATCAAAATGAAGTAGTTGTTTGTAAATTTTTAGACACACAAATGTAAATTAAATTTTGCATTTAGATGCTTCAGACAGAAATCTCATATTATATGTAGCAAACATCTTTTTCAGGTTTTATGATAGGTACCTCATCCTATACTTAAGTAAGGATGAATTTTTTTAATCATGAAAGTATGGATTTCGTTTACCACTTTTCATTTAAATGCTTAGTTACCGAAATATTAAATTTCAAATTCTTTTGCAATGTGTCCTCTTCCCTATAATTTCCAAATAAGACTTGGTAAAAATATAAAAAAAAGCTTGTAAGACGACTTTTAAACAAAATAATTTCGAGTATAACCAAATTTAGTTAATTTTTGAGTAATCGAGAAAACACTATGAAGGAGGCGGAAATAACATACATTGATATGTACATAGATGAAAATTATTAGTATACATACTAGCTTGTTGGACTAAATTAGCGTTTTCAATTGGATTAAGTCGTAAGTTTCGCAATTGTTCTTATTTCAATCGATATATGTACATATGTATGTACCTTCTCGATTATGAGAATAGATTTAAAAATAATAAACATGTCTTTCTTATAGAAATGATTAATAATTCTTACGTAACTGAAGAATGTCCATTCTTCGCTGCTGCATTGATCAACAGACAGACAGGCAGACAGACTAAAGAATCATACAAAACATCATACAACAACATTTAATAGAATTAATTTAATTTTTCTTTAATTGAATTAATTCTATTAAATGTTGTTGTATGATGGTTTGTATGATTCTTTAGCTTTACCTTTTATACATCAGTTTGACTGTTAAATAATTATTAAAATGTTCATTTATTCAATCTACACTTTTTCACAATTCTCTAGTTGGAATGCGGTGTTAGTTAGTAGAATTACACCAATATTTTCGCTTACCCGTTTGCATGCAAGCATTCGCAAAATCCACCCAAGCAGTGCGGCTAAATTGCCGACAGACTCAAACTTGATGTAATTATCTGATTTCTCAATAGCTGCCACTCAAGATTATTCGCATTCATTGACAAAACACCCGAAGCGCAAAACTTCGTACCCGGCGGTATGAGGTAACCACAGAAAGGTAAACAAGGGCCCACTTTCATTTTTATTGCATTCAACTTTAGCAACACTCGGTAGCATGTGCTGCAGGCCGCTGGAATCTCCACTATTTTCTCCCACAATCTGAGCTCCCTTTGAATTTTGAGAAACGTGAAAATCTTGACGTTTGCAAGAATCCACTAATAACATTTCACCTCCGCGCGGTCCACGCCGATGTTACGCAACAAATTGTTGAACAGTGCGATGGGCGCAGGTTGAATCTTTCACTGTTTCGAAACCTCATTAAATGGGAGCCTCGCGTAATAGGCAGATTAATTGGTGGCCACAATAACGCGAAGGCTCGCCCTGTCTAACAATAAGTTTTATGAAATTATCTGTGCAAGCAAGCAGTCGGCATTGGCCGCACTCTGGAATTTGTGCAGCCTTTACCAAGCTGAACTGCAACTTTTGTAAAATAGGAAGTTCTCTCTGAACCCGGCAGTAGCAGCGTAACACCTGCCAGTGTGAATTGCAATTTCACCAATTTCACCTGAATAATTCTACAGGTGACTTAAGAATAGTCGTCATTAACTCTCTATCCCCCTCTTCCCTTCACAATTTTCCTTGTTAAGTCGATTGAAGAACTGCTGCAACTGCACCACGAATGACCGGGCTTTGTCCAATGATTTGCAGCGACAGTGAGAAAGTGTCAATCGCGGAATGCAAGTGGAACAACAACCTACTGCACCGGAGCTAATGCAACTCCGATCAAGGTGCGCACTGCGATGCAAAAACGTTAAGTAATTGCAAGTAACCAGTGCCCCTACATGTGAATTTAGGACTTGGAGAAAATTATTGATGAGATTGGCATGCCAACAACAAGTGAAAGTCGTTTTTCCAACATCATACTGGCTATCGGCAATTTTCTTGGTAATACTTAGCCGATCGCAGTTTAATGAGGTTTTAACATTTTGTGCTTTATGAAGACTTTATTTCATCTTAAAAGACGGTTCAATGCAGTAAGAAGTGGATGAGCTATTTTTCTAAATTAAGCATTACGAATAGATATTTCTTACCTGGTACTTGATTCTAAACTTGATTTTGTAAAAATAATGCTATAGATAGACTGCTTCAAATAATATAATACTGAGGTTAAAATATAAACAAGATCGACTCATCTCCATCAAAGTGCCTATGTATCTTCTACATACAGACTTAGATCAACTTGAGCTATAACGAGCAGATTATGTCTTAGTAGATGCGCAAATCCCATATTAATCGATTTTTTATCTCCGATTTTATCGCGTTACAATTATTCCGTCTCGATTAATCAAATAACCGATTAACTGATCAATTTCAAACTTTTGCTACCTCTATTTGTTTTTAAGACATGAAATACAAACATGGCTTACACTTTGTAAGAGAAAATGTAAAATATATGAATTAATTGATTGAACAAAAAATTAGCACATTTTATAACTTTAGGTAAAAACGATACATTTAAAGAATTTACCTTAACTATTTTAAATTTACTTTTCCATTATTTAGTGGAATATTATTTTTTAAGACTATAGCTCATCATGGAGGTAAGTTTTCTAGTAAAGCCTCACATTTTTGCTTTGGTATAGCATCGTTTTTGATTTGCTGCCATAATTCTGCTAAAGTCTTAAATTTCATTTTTGTTCCACATGCTCCCCAATATCATTTTAGAGGTTTTCGGGAGTTTAAGATCAGAAGATTGAGAGGCCATTTAGAACTTAATTGATGTCTAAACCAACCAGATGAGAAGTCTGCTTAAAGCCACTATCGTGCATAAAGCGCCACAGAACCAGTCAATTTTCATCAAAAAATACCAACTAACTATATGGCTCTGTAAAGCATTTTAGTCTATTCTTGTATCGATTTTAATATATTATCCAGCTCTGAAGATAAAAGTACGAAGTACATATAGTTAAATCCAGTGCAATATATAATCATATGTATTAGTTAATGACAGTATACTTTAAGTTCAACATGTCATCTTTAGAATAAAATATTTTATTAAATTAGAATAATACAATAAAAAAGTATAAAATCGATAAATGTTTTCTTATTGTTTATTTACGAGAATATTTCATTATTTCCTTTGAACGTATTTTCTATAGGAAAACATTGACCAAATTGGCTAGGCGAATTCTGTCGGAGGAATAAATTACTGAGCGACCTTTTTAAGGAGGAAACATCAATTAAAACTCATTTAATGAAATGAAGTCTATACCAGCACTCGCTTTAAAGTAAATGAAACACCGCAAAAGGTAATGCAATTACATCATTTCAAACATGTCTTGCCAAAAAATAATAATTGCTTGGATATAAGTATCAGGAAAATACACCAGATAAAATCTTCGAATACCTTCGAACGTATCCAGCAGTTGATCAAAGGTTATCACCACTTCGTGTCAGCTAACGAGCCTGTCTCCCTCGCCCCAAGAAAAGACAGCCATTCCACTAGAAATTTCCCCGCGAAAAAACGCTGCCCGCTCAAGTTAATGTAACTCAAGATAGAAACGACAAGTTTAACTATTCGAAATAATGCCTGAAGCGATACCGCTGTTGGACTTAAGTATAAACGAATTTTCACCGGGTGCATAACTTTTGCGTCTGATGGTCATGAATTGTGGGAAAAGTACACCTGAAACATCTCCAATATGAAAATGTCACAGGCACTAAAGGTTCCAGCAAATTTATGCGAATCCAGGTAGACTTGTAAATACATACGAGCGGCTTAAGCGTTTCTGTCCTCAGACGAACAGGTTTCGATTCACGCAGCATATGGTCAATGCAAGCCCGCGAAGAAAGTCCATGTCGTTAAATGTAAAAGGGTGTGGAAAACGTGTTATTAAAACAAATTGATGAAAAATTAATGCAATAGAGAAAATTTATCGCTTTCGTGCCAGACGTTTTGTTGGTGGCTTTTAATGCAAGCAAGCAAAGGCTAAATTTTGAAGCATTTATTCCTTCCTCGTTATATTAATTTTAGATTTCAACACAAAAACTAATTACTTAGTTAAACGTAAAATTGAATTCTTAAAGCTATATTGAAAAGTAGATAACAATATGACCTTTACAAAACATATTTAAAAAACCGGCATTTATAGCATATGTTAATAATTGTCCCATATAAAGTACGCATTTAACTTTAAACATATAAATTTTAAGTAAACTATTTAGTTCTAGATTATAATAGACTAATGATTAAGAGTAAGCCGCTACACTCATTTCCAAATATAACTTTTTTACCAGGATAACTGCCACATTTCTTAAAACGATAAACATTTATTTGGCTATTTAATATCAATAAGTATGTACATATGTTATTTTCGAGAACTTACGAAATTCTTCTTCTACTTCGTTACATTTATGTATGATTACATTTATGTATGAATAAATACATGATCGGTGCTTTTATGAAAGAAGTTACTATGTTTCCATGCAGGGCTGAACCCGGATTGAACTCGAGTCAATTCCATGGAAACACGGGGTTTCGTTAAGTTTGCAAAAATTTCACGAAACTATTGTAGTTGAGTTGAGCTGGATTTCATTTACTAGGTTTACATCCATTTGCTGTCATATTTTTTCGTAGGACGGAATTGTGTGATGTGTGCAGTATTACTTTGCATACCTAACATAATTTTGATAAAAATCAGTGAATGTAGTGAAACAGATGTGGTTTGAATCCTGTCATTTCTACTTAACGACAATTCAATTCCAACTCAACCCAATGCATAGAAACCTAGTTTCACTTCAATTTTGCTTACTACATAACTAAACATGGGAACAATAAAAAATAGAAGTAACAGGGAAAATATTAAATGAACATTGACTAAAAATTCAAGCCGCGTTAAAGCGAACTGTAACTGAACGTTTTAAAGCTAAGCAGTATACAATAATTTAGTTTGTAAGGTAAGATAGGAAGATAAGAGCTAATATAGAACTAAAGATGTTCAATTTTTTCATGATTTGAGCTCATGTTTGTCATTTGCAAGTGGACAGTTCAAGGAACTCCCCAGCCAGTAATTAGCAACTAGCACGTCTTAAAAGGCAGCAACAATTTTTTCTTTTGCAAACACTAAGCCGAGTCATTAGTACCTGAAAATAATGACTGATTGCAGAACTACTCAAGGACATGTAGCGAGGAATTTCAAATTACGTTCTCTTGTGGAAGCACACAGTAATTGTGCACAGAATTGGTAGCTAAGAAGTTTACGTCACGTAAAATTGCACTTGCTTTTTCCTCATAAACTTCATTGGTTAATAACGGTAGAATTATGAGGCAGGTATCTTTATGTCGAAGATACAGCCGAGCAAGGTGTGTTACTCCTATGAATTATTCAAGGTATATTTGTTTTTATTAAGCAACTCATTGCTCCCGTACGGGGGACTAGTTCAGGTTCTGCTTTTTGAATCGTTAAACGGGGCTCTAACAGCTGTAAGTGCAACGCCTTACGCACCATTTCGCAATTCTTTAAATTTCTAAAATAACATGCCCTGGATTTTCGCAGCAGTTTTTCATAGTTAAATCAGATTATTTTTAACCGGCTTTCGATGTACGTGATCATTTCCGCGCTGGAGCGCCTCAATTTGCGAAGTCAAAGAATGCTTATGAAATTGCTGTTCATTCACCTTGACTGTCGGTGAGGTTATGTTAGGAAAAGACGGTTACGCGGTACACTTAAAAGGACTTCGGATTTACCATGATAATTACTCAATATCACATCCCGCACAGATTTTTCAAGGTCCAAAATGAACATATTTACCATGAATCTTAGGTGCGTGGATTTAAAGAAAAAATAAATTTAATTGAATTTCATAGCGTCTCAATATTAAACATCGCGCAATATCAAACAGCCCACCTGAGAACAAATAGCTAAGAAAATTGCCGTACCGCGCCTTATGTAAATGTCTTCCTCTATTCCTTCACTCACGTATTTCTGCATTGAATCACCTTTAAGATTTTAATTTCTTTGTCGTTCCATCCTCCACGAGTAATCGAGCTCATTGACGAGGCCATAAGAAAATATTCTCGGTTATGGAACATCGCATATACCGCTAACAAAATGCAAATAAGTTTAAATGAGCAAAGTGTAGAAAGGCCGATTGATCAGGCGTGCAATCTTAGATAGGAAAGATACGAATTTATAACATCTTAATGAGCCGCAGCATCAGTGATCGATCGCTAACTAGACAAACGAAGATCCCATGCGACAAGTGTTCCGAAATTTTTGTTGAAAAATAAGAACGGCAATCTACGCGATGCTTCGCGGGACGCTGAACCCGAAGCATCCAAAGAGGCAATGAATAGAAACGGCCGCAGATAAGTCTCGGTTGGGAGCAAATTGATCACGGTGAAATGGTAATCTAAAGACGGAGCATGGAGCGATCTGTGGCGATCAGCCGTTACGCGAAAGTATGTTGTGTAGCGGTTGAAAAGAAATTGGGTGTAAAGCTCTTTTGCAGAATAATGGCCTGAGAGGTGCATTCAGACCGGTCGGTGCGACAGGTGCGAATATTTTAAGAACTTCGCCATCTCACATCTGAAGAATCACTTCTCGGCTATTTGGGAATCATTAGGAACCAATTTATAGGTTTCTTAGACCTATGGAGGTCTTAATCCCGTTGAAGTATGGCTTTCATGAATTCCTCACAAAATATGAATACCGCTCTACCGTAGGCTCTTTAGTTGGATTATATAAATTCAATTTGAATGTTTCTTTCCAATTCAAACTGAATGTCGATCAAATACATAGTTTTGTTTATTGTATAGTCGTTTATTGTAAACTATTGATAACAATCGGGTTTCTGCATCGACTTCAGACAGTTAGTAAGAATCTTAAAATATTTATAAATTTTTCTAATAGCAACAGAGGCATTTTATGTTAAATAATCCAGAAATAAAAATTATTTCACTATGGTTTTACTCTTTCTAATGAACACTACTTTTTCGCCTAAATTTATCGTTTTAGTACCTCTTAGTGAAGACATGAACTCAAGGCAATTTCCATACAGTATTGTTTATGATTACTCACAGGCATGTATTCACCTTCCTTCCTCTCCTCCTTCTTCTGCATTAATAGTTATACCTAACGTTACTGTGATGGCCTATAGGAAAAGATGCGAATTTAGCACCTTCGAATTTGTGCACAGATTAACCTTACTTATGGTAATAAAATCTTTCTTTGATATTATTTCTCAGACATTTATCCTGCTTATTTTAAATTGATTATTTTACATATATTCTAACTATATCAAACATGCATCATATTTTCACCACTAATAATCATAAAATAAATATAAAATGTAATAATAATAATAATAATCGAAATATATTTTTTAATCACCTTAATACATTATGTGCTACAATATCATACAAACACTAGTTAAATTAAATTCTCAAACAAATTTAAGTAAGCCTTGGATTTTTTTTTTAACAGTGAGTCTTCCAAAATCTTACGTTTGCTTTAGAGAGGATCATAGGAAAATAACTCGTTGCATTATCATTTTACTTTCACATGAAGCTCAATATTTAAAAAGTATTGTATATTTTTGAATAAGGAAAAGAAAACAAGCAAATTAAATTCCTTCCTAACTAGTAAAGGAGATTCTACAATAAGGTTTCTCGAAATGCGAATCATTATGTAAGTAAATGATTTGCCACAGAAACTCCACAAAATTAAAAAATTGTTATTTAGACTAGCGTCATGCAAAAAAAAAATGTACAAAAAATCACTACATGAGTGAAAAATTCCAAGTTTAATTTAATTAATTTTATTTTGTTGCAGCCGTTTATTACCTACAATGCAATACTATGTAAAAACCAAAACCTACAGTCTGCAGTCGTAGATTATTAATGGCCCCAGCCTTCATCTGCAATTTCTGCAACGAATTGTCAAAACGGTAAGAATTCGAGCCACCTCGAAAAATTGTCCAATGTCTCACTGCTACACGGGACCTGCTCCAGCCGCATTCCGAAAGCAAAGTAGTCAACGAAATTGTTCGTATCAATTTAACATATAACTTTATGCAATTACACCTTTATGCCGTACAAAATTAAGTGCATATAGACAGAATCTGTTATTCAAGTGCACACCGCAATCTTATTGCAGCCCAGAGTGTTCAACTAGCCTTCAGTTCAGATCTAGGATATTTTTCCGGGACAAGCGGCAGGGCACGTTCTTGCTTTTAAAACTGGTCAGACGGCCTCTTCCAGAATTCTACTTATGCACAGAAGTGGGTTAAATAAATGTAAACTGGAAATTACGATTTAATTTACTGTTATTGATTTTACCCGAAACGTTCCAGTAATTGAATTTTACATAAAAAAAACATATGTGTTTATAAATATCTACTTGAAGATTCGCTAGCGAAGCCTTGACATAGGAAGTACGAGTTTATAAGGCATAACTTCAAATAATTATAGTAAATCGATGTTGTAGGTTATAAAAAATGCTGAATTACAAGTTTGGAATAAGCTTAATTTTAAATTTTCATATTATTTTAACTTATCTTAATTGCCCGTTTCTATTTAATATTTTTAGCGAACATCGACAAAATCGCCATAAACGTTAAACAAAACTACACTCAATGACAATAATAAGTCAAAATACTCAAATTATCTTTCAAAGAAATAATTTGTTTGGATAGCTTTTATGTTGTTATACATTGCTTAACATCAGAACTTTTATTTAAAAAGCGTGTTATTTAAAAAGAGAAAAGTTTCTAATCAGTTTTTTTAAAAGCCCTAAGTATTTATTATATGTAGTACTGGGAAGGAGCATGATAAACAAAATTTATTATAATTCACCAAGTTTAAAATTTTAATATATTAAGCATAAACTTTAATTTGTCTATCCTGTGATTTTTTATTACTCTTATTTTTAATGCCAATTTTATTTTAAATATCCACCATTTCATTAATGTTATTTTATTAGAATTAGGCGGTTATTGTAAGTAACGGAAATCATCATGGAAATACAGCCAAATAAATATACCTTCGTTTCTAATTTTTACCCAAATTCTCATTGACCTATCCCTCCTTTATGACTTCCACTGAAATAAATTTAAATAACAAACACGACTTTTCATTTTAAATAGAAGTCACTTTATTTTAAATAAGTATTGGCTCACATGCATGACTTTAATTCAGCCTATCAGTGGATCTTCGATTCGGTAGGAATCATAATTTCGATTATATGGTAAAATTTAACTTCTGTATGTATATCATAACTTTCAATTCAAACATAAAAATATTAAACTAAACTACAGGGCTCGTATTTTTATTGAGCACTTAGTTGAAGAAAAGCTTTGAGAACAGTTCAAATAATGTCAAACTGTAGTAATATTGCAGTATTTTTTACTGTATAAACGCGATGCAATTTCGCACATCTTGCAAAGCATTACAGTTCTTCGGTAAAGTAATTTGAAATTCAAATGATTTCTCTCACAAACGAATCAATCAGGGGGTTCAAAACGATCTTATTCTCATTTTTTGTATTATTAATTATTCGTTCTTCTATTGCTACAATTTTACTGACTAACATGTCTCTATACAGCCCAATTAATATTTTAACATAATTCGAATTATAATTGCAAAAATATCCGTTATTTATCAACAAAACTTTTCTTATTCATCAATTTGTAGTAGCCGTTAAAACCCGTATAAAAGCAGCATAAACTCATCAATAAAAATAAATCTCATTAAATCAAAGCTCCAAAATTAATTACCTTCTGTTCTCATAAGTCAGCAGTCGAAACATAATGAGGCACATCTGGAGGTTTCCCGCTGAATAATATTTCAGCAAAAGTGATTTTATCCCACACTATAACCCACAACCATAAAAAAATGAATAAATCACAAAATTTTGCGTTATCAATCAATTTTCCTTTTTTCGCGAAAAAATATTTGAAAGTTCACTGGCGTCGCGCAGCGGCAACAAGTGTTTGATTCCCGTCTCGGGAAAGACGCGGCGCTTTCGAATTCGAATCACAGTAGAGGCCAATACTTGCGCTCTCTGTTCAGGTTCGTTGACTGTGATCGAAATGGAATGCCAGTTAGGCGCGGCTGCGATTTCTAGTCGGCCAATCGATCACTTAACCGCGCGGATTAAGTAAGTAGCGATAAAATAAAAAATAATTCAACTTATGGCTCTATGCCATTTGGGGCACTTCCGTAGGTGCGCAGAACTTGACCACTTTACGGGGACTCTGGAGTCACTGCGCGCATAGTAATTAGTCTCTATGCAGTAGTTTCATATCGTTGACCAGCAGCAATTGCGAACAGTGAAAGCCCGTCCTAAAAAAAACTAGTTGAATTTTAACGAGCCCGCAAGGAATTTCAATTGAACGAAATTAAATTGATTAATATTTGTGGCTCACAAAAACAAGCGAGTTTTCTTAAATAAAGGACTTCGAAAGAGATGCCTTCTTTATTAATTGTTTTAATCACTTTAAGAAAATTTCTTGGCAAATGCATTTTGTAATCTGTACATAAAAAAGTAAAACTTAAGGTTTCGGAAAATTTGCATTTTCTTGAAATAAAACGGTAGATCCATATTAAAAATTAATAAATCTTAAACGCCCTGTTATTAAAAAATAAGTAGTTAAGCCCTTAGCTTTTGGCATCATCTTACTACCGGCAAATACATCCATCTTTGCCAATATAAAAATCACAGATACACAGAAAAATACTTTTCTAAAGTTATAGAATTAAAAATATAAGAATTTGGTTTTTTAGCTAAGATCGAAGAATGTGTGAATCTTGCAAAAGCAACTAAAATTTTCGAATATCTAACCTTAAGAGATTTGTATCAGGCTAAAATTGGAAAATGATCATGTTCAATCAAAAATTAAAAGCTTTTTCTAGCAACATAGCAAAAATCACGTCGTAGTTTCTTCATTTTTATCATTTTTAATCATAAATACCATATTACATATAAATATGTATTTGCGAGATAACTTCCTAAAAATAATAAAATAAATAACAATTTTGAAGAC
Source organism: Eutolmus rufibarbis (assembly GCA_963920795.1). NCBI lineage: Eukaryota > Metazoa > Arthropoda > Insecta > Diptera > Asilidae > Eutolmus > Eutolmus rufibarbis. The sequence continues at coordinate 40,725,756 of OY987205.1, forward strand.
TTCAAATTAGATATATGAACATCGAATTAACATAATTGTTGTTTCTCTACATATATTTGAAAAAAACAAACGAAAATGACTCATTTTCAAGAAACTTTGTCTTGAAGAAATACAATAAATAGGTATAAGTCTAATTGAACCATCAACTCGAAGAAGAGTAAGTGGCCAATTTATTTTTACATTTATTTGGCCAACTAATGAATATGTTGGTTTCATTTCCATAAAAGCTACGCAGTCATACTAGTATTCCTTATTTCATTGTTATGCACATGTTTAAAAACATTCGAAAATTATATACAATATATAAAAAATTCAACAGTTTTCTGATGCGTACATTTATTGCCTTCATTCCAATATCGATTAATAATGATTAAAGAAAAATTCAATTGAACTCGAAGTGCAAATATTCAATTAACTATACAAAAAGAAAAAACTTTTAAGAAAAGCATCATTCTGAAACAATTCTCTTAAAATGCCGCTGAGTGGAAGTTATTTTATCAACAATTCAACCGCTCGGCCTTAATTGTAACATTGTTCAATTTATATTAACTGGAAACCGAAAACACCTGCATTGGCTGTGCAATTGCAAAATGGATTTCAATTAACATTTGCCAAGTAGCATTCGCCGCAGTTTACTAGGAAGGTTTATGGCTTAATTAAAATTGTGCTGCTGACTAAGCAAATACTAAAACCGTTTATGCAACTGACGACAAGATTCAAATAAAATAAATAAATAAATAGATACTCCAAAGTTCAGCAAAATCTTAGGCATGCAGTTTTTTCTGTTGATTTCGTCCTTGCCAAGACGCGACGGCAAGATGATTATAACCACTTTCGTAAGATGCTGCACACCTGTTGCATGTATGGTTGAATTCTTTGGACTCTCATCTATCCTACAAGTTGGTCGGCATGCATATTGGCTGTGGAGCTGTTGAAATTGAATTCTTCGTTAGTTAGTTTTTCGCAACTGGCCGGCACAGTCTAAGGCACTCATGTGAAAACTCCTTAATTTATTCAACCTCGGCGTAATTAAAGGCGCTTACATCATAATAATTTTTCGCAAAGCCCCCAGTAGACATAAACAAAGCGCCTCGAGCAGCCACAGCTGAAGAAGCAGGCCCAATGAAGAAAAGTGAAAATTCACTCGATAACAATGTTGGTGGCTGGGTCTTTGACTTTGGGTGCGTTCACTTACCAGACTTTGCTACAATTGAAGTCCGAGCGTTCTGTGCGTTTTTCCTCGGTTTTACCTTTACAATTGATTTATGTTTGCTTTTACAGTTTCGGTAAAAAAAACATAAGTTCTCAGATTTTTGTACTTGAGAAAAGTTACGCAATTAAGTTTTTTTCAACAGTGCATTCTCAAATGCATTTTAACGCTTGAAGTAGTAAGATTATTAATTGAATATGACATAAGTATGATAAGCATAGTATGGGTTATGGGTTCTATTGGGTTATAATTTAATTGATAATTGCAATTTAGAAATATATCAAGAAACCTTTTAAAGTGCTGCCCTAGATTCACATTGAGACTATGTTTTTCCAATATCATTTCTGATAAAACTAAACATTCCAAAAATATTCTCAAAGGTTCAAGGTTTAGGCATATGTTTTTAAGACCATTCACGTTTAATCAATGATTAACAGAAATATAAATACATGTGAATAAAATCTCTATATACATATGTATGTATGTATGTATACATATATATGGATATACATAAATAGCGAATAAAATGAATACCCTTATTTAATTATTTAACACTAAACAATGGAAACGCATAAGTATAGAATAGATTATGAATCCTTTTGATATGGACTGTGGTAGCAAAATTAGTTCTAGCCGGTTATATACCACATCCACAGATTTTAGTAACACTGCTAAACTTCTTAATTTAGGTGAATTACCAAAATTGAGCATTTTAGAAGTATTTAATTAAGTACTACTTATTTATGATACACCGGCTGAAACCGGATTACTCAGCTATTATAGTAAATTATAAATATAAGACATTACATTGTATACAAAAAGCGATATTTATTTCATATGCTATGTTACTTGAAAGTTGAGTCCTCAAATTTCGAAAACAATTAGGATTTAGGATTAAGGATTTTCCAGAAAAAAGAAAGAAAAGCAAAAATGTTAAAATTTTTAAAAAATTGTTTAAATGTTTAAGCAAATCTACTACAAAAAAAATTGTTTTGTTTAGATTTTAATTTAAATTATTCCATAAAGACAAATCCAAACTGAAAGGACATGAATTTTTTATAAATTACCCAGATAAGTGCGATTTTGTGTCTACAAATATGTAATGTTCTATCGCATTACTTTCGTTTTAGAAGTGAAAGAATTTGATATAATATGCAAAAATATTTTGCTTTTGTTTCAAGTACATACATATATAAAATTCTAAATTAAGTCCTAGGTTCCATACTATCTACTTACTTACTAAATTTTATTATGCTATATTATACGCTATCGAATCTCATGTTATTAAAATGGGTTTAAACAGTGATCAAGATTTAATTTCTGGCTTTCAATATCTTTAAACAAGCATATTTTTACATGTGATCATCGCAACATAAATGAACCTCAAGGTGTTCCCAAACACTTGGATATAAATAAAAAATGTCACTCAATTGTTAGGAAGAAACTGTCTGAAAGTATAAAAAAATCATAGATTTTGTAAAATATACACAAAGTTATAATTTTAACTGGTAACACATATACATAGTCTTACTTTTAGTTTGTAACTATGTAGAATAATAACTTCTGTTATTTTAGTTTTATTAAAAAAAACATAAAATTTACTGAAAAAAGGCCGTTTTCGTACTTCATTTTACTTGTAAACTAATATAAAAGCAGTTGAAAGTGTATCAACTTACTTTCGAAACTGATAAAGCGACTACAAAGCGTATACCAACATCTTGAAGACTTTCTAAATAAACTAATAACACTTTCAAAGAAAAAATGTCTCAGGCACTTTTGCCTTAAATATCGAGTAGGAACTAGAAATTATGTAAACAAATTGAATGTGTTGAAACACCACGGTAGAAATCGATGAGCAGCCACATTGCGATCAAATATTTGCCAAGATCATTAGACGCACGCGTGCTGCACTGGCGCATTTCTTTGCAGGTGAAATGTCGATCTACCGCGACGCGCATGTCGGTATGCGGTGCTGCGACACATTGGGTGCATACGTGAATTCCGAAGGCACCTGATCATTTTTTTCCCTCTTTATTTATTTGCTCTCATCAGAAAGACAACAAAGTTTTTCACCTGCGTTTTCTAAAATCTGTGTCAAGTGTTTCCAGTTTTTCTTGAATTATTTTGCTTTGCACGGATACCCGAGTGCTTTGACTTTTGTGGCTTGAATGATATTTGCATTGTGGGTATGGGATAAAATTCCGGATTTCAGCGAGCACATATAGATAGCTAATTCAACGATGGTCATTTCACTTTTCTACTGATTGTTTTGGAAAAATATTTTTGGTCATTTTTGATGGATTTATAATGGGCCCTATTCTCGCTTCCGACGGAAATCAAATCCGATCGGAATGTTGGAATGCTTAGAAATTTCCTACATTCGGATCGGATTAGATTTCCGTCGGAATTGAGAATAGGGACCAATAACTTTCGATTTGGTTCTTTAAGGAGGTTTTCTACTATAGGAAATAATAAACTGATTTCTTTGTTCGTAACCCATAATTGTAAACTAACGTATATACAAAAACATGTTTGTAAATTTTTAAGGGCCTGAATAATTTTAGCGACAAGAGGTTAAAGTTTTTCAGATTAAATGAATTCGTTTGAATCTACTCTTTAAATATTTCCTACATGAGCAATCGATGATAAAAACACATATTATAAACTAATTTTTGCGCAACTTCATTCAAGTAATCACAATAATAGTGGAAAGGAATGATGAATTGCTTTTTCACAAATCATTTTTATAATTGTAATTTTAATTTGCTTTTTTAAAGAAGAAATAGTTAAAAACACTATATGTGTGCGTATATACAGATTAAATAATTTCTTGATTTAATTAAATCCAAATAAAATATGTCAACAACTAGTTTCCGTCTAGCCTGGCATCAGCCAGTTGACAAAATAAATGCTTTTGTATAAGCTTAGTGTGGTGCACCTATTATTTTGAACAGCGCCACTGTATTAAAGATTACTAAAGAATTTAAACTATAATAACTTGCGCTTTATATTTTATTTTCAATTTTCAATAATTGTTTTCGTTGTTAAAAATATCTGGATTGTATTTTGTATAAGAACTGTTTCTATTTAAGCAATATTCAATTAATGGATTTCTATTCCCATTTAAAATTTCCATCGCTAGATAACAAAATTTAATTTTATCTGATCGTCTTCAAAACTTAACTTATTAAATTTTAGGTTAGCACGAAGAAATTCAAACATAACCCTGTACATGTATTAGCTAAAATTAACCTAAAGCATTTGCTTAAGGTTGACAAAGAAGTATCATATATTTATTACCCAAGGTGAAGCTTCATTCCCAATTAAATTGTTTGTGTTTTTGTATAAATAGTGACAACATCAAATTATAAATAATAAAAAGCAATTGTATTAGTAAATTGAGGAATTTATTTTTTATCTAAATTAACAATAACTACAGGTGAATTATCTTCATTGAAGCATAACAAAGTCGCCCAAGGTTTTACGAAAACCTGCTACTTTCTAGGTTACCAATTACCTCAAGCTACTGAGTAAAATTTAAACGATATTTGTAATAATATCAATAAAATGGCAGTGTCTACCTACTTAAAGTATCTTAGAAAAATAATGAGATTTAAAAATTTGTATGCGAAAAGCTTGTTTTCTGTTTACTAATAACAAGACCAAAATATATTCATATTTTTCTGGTTTTATGACCTGTTTTCATTTTATGGCTCTTCTGTTGACTGCAGATGGCTTTTATACTTTATTTCAAAATATTTTTAACCTTTTGCGTGTTGGCTACCGCTTGCTTAATCAATGGCAAATTACGAATTGACTAATCGGGAAACAATGGTTTTACTATTATATTTCAAAATTAAACTCTCAAAAAAGAAAATATGAATGGTTATTTTTAACTTCCCATTTGGAAGTTATTGTAATGGGTCCGAATTATCGAATTGAAAATGTTAACATATCTCGACGTTTTGAGGTTCCTACAGTCGGAATCCATAGTTTTTAGAAAGATGCCTGTGTATACCTGTGTACGTTACGTATGTTCGTGAGCTTTTTTCGTCTCGCATATCTCGTGAACAAATACTGATATCGACTCCGGACCAATTCCATTTGACACACAATTGCATATTGCACACTTAATAAGGTTTGCAAAAAATTTGAATTGACGGTTTTTTTTATAATAAAAACAAAAAAATTGTTCTAAAACGTTTTTCAAGGGCACCAAATGGGAAGTTGACACTGTGGGTAGACCAGTCGCACCCAGCCTCATATTTTTCAATAATAAATTGATTTTTTTTTGCAGCTAATAGTCAATAGATTTCAAATTATGTATAGGTAATATTTTCTGATATCATATGGATTTGTCGGTAGCATTTGTGCAAGACACTAAATCTACGTGTGAATATGGTGACAGGTAGTACCTTCGCTAGCTAAAAAAAATTAATAAATCACTATTTTTTCGCCATCGGTCGAGTAAGAATGCTGCTAGGTAGCATATTTCTAAAAAAGAGTTTCGCACGATGACGAACTTGAATAATAATTTTATTCATCATGCATCTCTGTAAGACATTTTTTATACAAAAAAAAATTCGAAATCTACCTTCTCATCATTTTAATGCAACATTCTACAGCACTGAAAAATGCGGATTTCGTTACTTCGCAGATGTTTCTAACATTTTTTATGAGCTTTTTATTCTCCAACCGAGGCACGTGTTTGTCATTGACAAAATATATTGGCCTCTTAGATTTTATAGAAGCTTCCATTTATTATAGGAAGTTCCAATACTTCGCGAATATTTTATAAGGAGAAATAATGAATAATGTTATAATAAGCGGCACACTAACCTTTAGAATGATTCATAAAAGAATTATGAATTACGAGGACAAAAAAGGTTTAATGCATATAATTTATTATTTTAATATGGGGTCATTAGTCTACTCTTAAAATAAAATAAGAGTTTTTAAAAGCTGAAAAACATATCCATGCTATAACTTTGCATAACAAAGCAGTCATTGTTTGACGTTATATTGATGATCTCATCAGTTCTTTAAGGACATATATTTATTGTAGTAACCGAAATTCCTCGGACATCTCTTAAACGATTTGATGACATTTTTCCTCAAACAAAACAACATCTAGTATATGTACATGACTACATGATATGTAATTGACGTGGCGATCTTTTTAAATTCGTTATCGTTTCGTTTTATAAAACAGCGAGGATATTTTTTCGGTGTTAAGAAGTACGTATAGGAAACCTAATTCAATTATCTTAAATATTCTTTAAAATTGACATAAAGTTTTAATATTAGTGGTATTGGCAAATACCTTTAAATTCTAGAGTTAATAATTAAAAACATAAGTAATAAAATCTTCAATCAAATTCTATTATTTTGGCTAGTGCGGATGCGCAGATTTTACACATAGTCTTCTCTATTTTGTACCAGACATTAATATAACCTTTTATATATGTATGTATATAAATAACTAGCTTTGTGCCTGCAACTTCGTCTGCGTGGATTTCGAAATAAATATAAATAGAATAGAGATAAAATGAGATATACACGTTTGTATGGAAGTCCGTTATTTTAAAAGTTAGAGACTTGTAATTTGCTAGAATATTAATTTAAACATTCTTAATTTCCAACCAAAAGACTAAATACTAATTTCCATGGTTTTAATTACAAAAATAACGGAACTCCCATACAAACTTTCATCCCCTATTTTACCTCCTTAAGGAATATTTTTCAAAAATCCTTATATACGTCTTTTTTAATTTCCAACCTAAAGCCCAAATACCAATTTTCGTGAATTAGGTAAACTTCAAAAATGATGGATTTGCATACAAATTTACATCCCCTATTTAATGCCCTTAGGACAAGAATTTTTTAAAATCCCTTTCTTGGTGGTTGCTTACGTCACAAAAGAAACTTGCTGTCAATTTCATGTAATTAGCTTCAGCGGCTTCGCCCCGGCGTTGATGAATCAGTCGGTCAGGCAGTCAGTCAGTCGGGACATGTTCTTTTATATGTATAGATATTTTTAAGATTTCAAAATAATTAGAACTATTAAACGAATACTCTACTCTATTTGCGACATTTCAAACCAAACATTCCTTAGATGTAAATAGTCCCCACTGCATTCAATACTTATGATATCAAAATCAACTTTCATTGTAATCCATTTATTTGTTTGTAACGTTTAAGCTTTACACACACCATTTTATTTTGCCTTCCTGGAACGTAAACGTATGTTGTTTCTCCGAAGCTTATACATCTATTTGATTATAATTTCTAATTAATGCCATAATCCTCCGATTGTATTATATTATATGTAGTTATCCTCAAAATGTGTAGCTCTCAAGAGTGGTCTTAAATATCTTTATTGTTTTCGGGGATATACATATATTTCAGTAATTCAATTATCAATCCAATTATTCTTTTCCTGTCCTCGAATATTTACGTTATTAGTCAAAGTATGTTTATCTAATCATTTAAGCATATCAATAGGTTTTATATGAATATAGAATGAAAATGTATCTGTAAATTATCACTAATTTGTGTATCAAAAATGCCACAATTTGCTTACTTTAAGACCTTTTAAACTTTTTGATACATTGACTTAATGTTAGTTAGAGATCCGTACGAGGTAACCTAAACTGAACAAAAATGAGATTGTGTAATAAAATTTCAATAATGTTCTATTATCGCCCTTTTAAGTAAAAAATGAAATTCATTCAGTATTCTGATAAATATGTGATATTAGTCATAATCTATTTACCTGTTGAACTTAAGTGGCTTAAATTGCGCAACTTTGGGTTACAAATTAAGTAAGTGGTATCTTAAGTATTAGATCATAAATTTCACAAAATCATATTTGCAGCAGAAATTCCTTAAATTAAAAAAAAATTTATTTCGAGTAGATATAATGTTAACTGATTCAAATATACTTTCTTAATCCTCCTGGCAGTTACACATATTTTCTGACTTGTAGAAGAAATGCGATTTTCATTACATCCAATCTGCGTAACTGTCTAGACAAGTTTGAGGTTAATTGCTTCTTTCACTAATCGCAAATTATCTCGCTTATGAAGTTCATTCAAGTAAACGACACTTGGATATCAGTTAAGGAACTAGCAAACAAAACCTGTTACGACACGTCTGAAGCATGCTAACAGTTAGCCGGACATACAAATATTTTAATTACATATGCATATTGTTTGCCGGCACATGTCTTCTACTTAATTAAAACATTACGGGCTATGAAGCTACCTACTGGACACTGATGACATTTTATTTTCTGTCTTGCATAACAGTAGAAATTATTAATGGGAATTTCATATTTGCTTTTGATTCAATATAAACATTTTTGAATTACAAAAAATTTAGAAATACTAGTGAATTTTTTAATATACTGTGATGATTGATAGAATACGATTAATAATATTTCTTAAATCTTTCTACGATTATTATGCATTATGCATTATTAGATACAATAACTAAAACCAGAACGCTGGAGTTAAAATTAGCATTATTTAAATGCAAACATTGAATCAAGTGACGTTTTCGTTCAAAATAGGATAACTTTCATACAAATCTACAAACGGCGTTTCATTTTTGAATTTTTGTAATTTTATATTAATACTGTTTTTAATGAGGCAACACTTCAATCGACTCTTTCATATTTTTATGACAATTTGAATTTCGTTAGGTTTCGATGCGTTCAGGTAAATGTGACCCCTTAAATGCAATCAAATACTTAGCAATCAAAACGTAACAATTGCAGCCAGTCGCAAACAAAACGATATAATTTCATTTTTTTAATATAAATATTTTCCGTTTTATTAGAGATTGGAATCTGGATTTAACATAGAAACAAACAGTACATGGGAAAATAAAAAACTACCATAAAAGTCGATTGTCAGTATTCAGTTTAAAAATTTAATTTTATGTAATTTGATCGCTTTGTTCGCCAGCTCTTCAAATAGTTTCGGATATTTTTGGAGACGACAATTTAGAAAGTAGAAGGTAGAAGGCAATAACGAAGATTTTAAACAAAAAAACTGTCCTTATATAATACATACATATATAAAGATTGAAAAAATAAAAAAAGCAAATGCTGGCGTTTAGTACTAACTTCTTATTTTACTTCTAAATATATTTTTACCTGTACAAAAGACCAATTCTGAGTTTAAACGAGTTTAGGTTTAGGTCACTACGGCGTTTAATCATAAACTCAGTTTTTCTTTCGGTTTATGTTATATTAATGATTCACAGTAAAAAATAATTTGAATTTTACAACAGCCATTATTGTGAAAAAGTCCTCACTTCGTATGTGAAAGTGTGTAAAATTATCAAAACATTTAATCTTAAAGGAAAACATTTCAAAAACCCTAAAAAATTTGTAATCCACTATTAAAGCATGTATATTTAAAGCGGATTTTATTTTTACATGCTTGTGTTTGTAATTTAAACATCCATATGAAAAATTACATACATATATTTCAAATGAGAGAAAAATGAGTTAAACTTTATTTTGGAATGTTTTGAAATATGTGACAATTTTTTTTACAAAGAAAAATTAACTAAATTTTTGGAGTGTAATTTTATGTGCATGTTGAGTGATGGCAATTAGTTGCCAACACTTTATGTTGTAAAAATTTTGTACTGTTTTTTTATCGTTATTTTTTAATATTGTCCTGTTTAATTTTACACTGTTGATCTGGTTGCTTTGAAATTTAGTTAAGCGAGGTTGGAGTCCCCTGTTAAGTTGTTAAACTAAGTTTAAGCCTATGGTTATGCCGAAAAATGAAAGTGTAATTTAAGTCTAGATTCTAGGTTATTTATAACATTAATCTTCCACTCAAAAACTGGTTCTAAGTGATATATGATATACTTGTATGTATTTAGTAATTTCGCCCAACCTCTTCCCTCATTCGTTATCCTTTTTAGACTACAAATTAAAAAAGGTACCATATGTTTACATATTTGTACCTTTCACAGTTACAGTTACACATCTCTTAAATTGACGACTTTTCTTAATAGTAAAACAGTAACATTCTGACTAATATATGAAAGCTGTAAGAGTCCCTGACTTTATTTTATTTTTTTTAACAAAATCACACCTGAGGCGATCCAAACATTCGAATTATTCTTCAAACAATTGCAATCAAAATCACTGAGGCGCGAAAGATTACCTAGAAAGATATGCATCATGCCTACTGTAGTTTCACCCAAATTACGATATCCAAATTAATAAAACATATTAATACAGCTGTAATGTATCAAACCCAAGATGAAATCTGAACTCTTTCAAGGAAAAAGCAATTGATCACCGACTTCAGCCCTGAGCAGCAAGCAGATCCGTTTCCGAAAATCAAGATTGAAAAAGTCGGTGGGCTCAATACGATTCCAACCAATGGAGGAAATGTTGCAATTGCAGCTGTGAACAAATTTATTTCTATCGATTTATCATACTGCGGAATTTTTCCCTGTTTTCTAGCATTCTCGACTTTTCTCGTTTTGATCATTTCGAACATTCGAGTGCTAAATCGCTGACCACTTCGTCGAATAGACGTGATTTGTTGAATGTGTGCGAATAACAATTGGAATCTCAAGGAATTTCACTTAAATTCAGGTAAACAAATTAATTCACTTATGCAATGAAAGGAAGGCTCCTTTTACCTACCAGCAGCAAGATTTTCACATGCGCAAATACCATTCAAATGGCCGCCCCAACTATTTGCTATTCAGCATTACGTCGCGTTGGCCGCGCTAGGCCGCGCGCGTCTTGCAAGAAACCGCTTATAAATGCCTGACACATCTCGCAAATATGAACGGTATCGAACCTGTTTTCCTTGAAATTCGACTTTGAGTATTTTTAAGTTCTTCTATCACCTCTTTTTATTTTGCTTAAAAACCTGTTAGATCTGCAATTGTGCCGCACATACTAATTAGATTCAAAACCATGTGGATGCTGCAAAATCTTTAAATTGCTTAGATATGTTTCAACGAACAAACTAACGAATCTTATACATACATAGATACCACAGTAACTACAGAATTTTTGATTGACTCACCTCTCGGCATTCCACAGGGTGCTTTTGTTCTCGAATTATCCAAGAAATCCAATTCATATTTTCTCGCAGGTGGGAAAGTTAAAGATACATGACCCGCGGCAAAACCAATAACACTTAGCATTAGCAGCACAAGCAAATCTGTTGGCTTAGACATGGCCATTGCAAGGCTTTGAGTGCTTTTCAATGGAAGAACGCGATCGCTTTCCAACTGAAACCAGTTGTTTCAATGCAAAATTAAACTTATAGTAGATCAGTGCACAAAACCACTTTAATATCACACACGACGCGCTATCTATTATTGGTAGAGTCGGGATAGAAACATTTTTGTTACTTTCGTCCAACCGAAGACTTCACAAAGTTAAATTGAAGGACAACTCCCTGTTGCATCGGAGGTACTGATTTCATTCCTGATGTCTTTCAGCAATTTCTTCTGATGATTATCTGTAATCGAAAATATGAAATGTTTACTTAGTATAGTGGCGCAAAATAACTAACTGAAAGAATTATAGTACCTATATGAAATTAAAACATAAAATTATAAATTGTTGTTCGCAAAATTTATCAAAATAACTGAGTTCTTAAACATTTAACAAGTTCACTATATTTTCAAAATTCTATGCCAGGCCCAATATGACGACTTAAACCTTCGTTAATTTAAATTTAAGATTTTGAATTATATTGACTAAAAATCTGTTTTTATAAAGAAAAATTACTTACATAGCAGAAGACTCTAAAATTAATATTTAGATTACAGACTGTTTTCAGAACCAAATTCATTATATTTGTGATTATTTTTCCATTTTTTGTAGAAAACGAAGTTTACATATCAAAAATTCCAAAATCTCCAAACATCTAGTTATTGTTTATGAACGGATATTAATTGTAGGGTGCAACAAAAATAATATTCTATAATACATACTACAAAATGCCCTTTTTTTAAATATTGTTTGTTTTTGCAGTTATAAATCAATTTTTAATCAGTTATATCTGCAAAAGATTAAGTACATCTCATTGTAACAATTGGAACACTTAGAATGGGAAGGCATAAAACCGGTCCTAACTCTAAGAATGATTGAAATATAAAGTAAATGCACGTAAGAAATGAAGACTCTCGAGAAGAGAAATCTATTTATCAAAAAAGATTAGTTACTGCCATTCAATTAGCACTCAAGAGCGTGACTCTAAAGTTTTTGCAATATATTTCGAGTGCTTCGCCAACAAGCGAAAGTAAAGTATTTCGTGCAACTGAGTTCCTCAGGTTTGGGTAATTAACAAATCTCTGTGCTTCACAATATTTATTGTAGTACAGTTATATGTTCGTAATTGCGGCGCGCTTTAAATAAATAAATTGCAAAACACAATTCGACTCACTTAACGAATCTTTTAGGCAAATTTCCAAATTTTTTATGCTTCTCGCCGGTCATTGCGCATGGTCTTCTGTCCAAGTTCGCGTTATTGACTTCAGGTGACCACGACCGCTCAAATTCACTACACCTTTCAACTATTCTAATCACGCGTATTATGTGTCCCCGCTTGATACTTTTTCCTTTCCAACATTTTTTTTTTTCGATTATATTTCAAAGCCAATCAATTTAAGTTACGCTGCCCGCCCCAAAAAAAAAAACTTGCAATCACGACAAGTCCTGACTCATTTCACATTCTGGAGATGTCTTAATCACAGCGGGATGTAGATGGTCTGAATGATAAAAACGTTTCATCATGGTAGAGCAAACGAAGGGTAAACGAGATTTTATAAACAAATCAGCGACTAAGCATTACAAACATGGTTAACCTGTCCTAACAAGGAGCGATTTATTTATTTCTTCTATTAATTAGGCTTTTTTAATATCTCGACTATGGCTTAAATTTTAAACTTTTGGCTGAAGTCACTAAGTCACTAAAAGTGGTTTTTCTTTAAATATTATTCTCTCAAATGTTAGTAATAATAAAGTCCTTTTAATAATCCACACAGATATAATTGAAAACTTAAGACATGGAATCACTCCGATATTCGTCCTTGCGATTCTCAGTCACAGCCTTTTTTTTCTCAAAGACTTCATACAAACGTAAAAGTAAAAATCGAAAAATATTAAATTTGACAGACATTTTTAAGTTATACACTCTAAGTGTAGATTTGTTAAAAGTGTAAATAAGTTGATTAGTGTGTACTTTTACATTACGACCATTTCGAGTCAAAAGTTGTATTGCTAAGCACACCGGTCGCAAGTGTGCATTCTTTTTATATCAGGTCTTATGAAACTGTTCAAAGCTCGTATGTAGGAAACAATTTTATCTATACGAGAACCTTGAGCCACACATTTTAGCTCATAGCATATTATAATTGCAATCGCTAGCTGTATATGTACATTAAAAAACTCTGAATGTGTCGAATAAAGGTAATCAGAATCAGACATATAAAGTATAAGTTAATAACTTGCAATATTTAAATATACTATACATATATTAAATATAAATAAAATATAAGATTTAATTTAATTGAATAACTACCCTAACTTTATTAAGGAAAAACCAGCCAAGTAAAGGAATAGTATAATAGTATTCCGTTGAAATGATTAAGTTGATAAGTTATTATGACTCAACTAAGACAATCTACTTTTCTACTAATTTGAATTTCCATTTACGTTATTTCCGCGTATTGTTTGCAACATATAAAATGAGACCCCTTCTTTAAGATTCTGCTTGGTAAATTGCATTTACATAGGTCTAAAAGTGTAAAAAAAAAAAAAAAAAAAATACAAGCGTGCGACAGGCAAACGGACATGAGGAAACTGAAAGGGTTCCGTGTGTTCCCATTTGACTACAGTAACTATAATACGTAACATTAGAAATTGTAAAACTGTTAGGTACAGAAACCTAAAAATTTGCAGATTAAACAAATTTATTTAAAGGACGCATTTTAAATATACGAGTATCTTCTCTATTTTTCACAAGTGTGGATATAGGGAAAAGAAGGCTTATCAGACACATGAGCAAAGAAAAGTTTAACCTTCAAATTACTGCATTCGGTCCCGACTTCATATGAAACAAAAATCAAATTAAAACCAACATGCGTTGATTACCTCACAATTGAAGATATAATTTAATTTTACTAGGAGAAAGTACATCAGCAGGCTTTCATCTACTGCAGAGATATAAAAGAATTTCTCCGCAATTATCTGCAAGCCAGAGAATTAAAACTCATTGTATCACGTTCTACAATTCGCTTTGGTTTTCTTGACTTTTTGCATTAGTACGATGGAAACTACTACTAGTTAAAGACGATGTCCGCTTTATTTACATAATAATTCTACCGGTAGCAAAACAAAAATTTGCCACAAATTTCTTGGTGTTAACAAGGTAGTGAAATTACTTTCTCATGGCAAGCGATTTAGAAGTGCCTAGTGTTTTCGATTGTGCTAAGGCTAAGGCAATTTGCAGGTTGAATAATTTTTTATTGGGAAATAGTAAATTGCCCCCCCAAACGTTATGTAATTTAGATTGAAAGATTTTTTTGGTTCGATTTTTATAAAATAATTGACTTTGGGGTTAAGCCATTTTAAACTTCCGTCACTTTTCACGGTTGAATGAGGAAGATGTAGGAAATCGCGTAAAATTTAAAGCAAAAAAAAATTACCCTTTAAGTTAAAAATTAAATGTCCGATAGCCAATATTGGCAACTGATCAAAGCTTAACAGATGGTGAGTCGACATATGTATGTAAGTGTTCTTCTAAACCAACCAACTCGTAAAAAATGTTGCAATTCAGACATGCTTCAATCATACATACACTTCCATATTTCTCGTTCACTTATAATTTTTTGTTTTATTAATTTTATGAAAATTAAAGTACGAAATAAATAAATAAAACAGAAAAACTATATAAGGAAACCTTCCATGGATTATTATTTCTCAGTTTTCATAATAAATTTCACGGAAATTGTTAAAATATACAACTAACATTTTTTTTATCAAACCTAATAAGGTGCAAAATTCGAAAACGTACATACATATAATACCTACATAAATCTGAAAAATTAATTGCTTTTTCTTAAATTGTATCCACTGAAACGCAACTTGACCTGCTTTATTCAGCGAAATGAAAAATTAGCCAAATAATTGTCGCTGTGCAGTTACGAATTAGTCCGGCTGACCAGTCTAGTAAAACAAACTTGGCTCAATGCTGTTCAAATACCCGTCAGAGAAAGTAGCTTAAGCATTAAAGGGGACCTTGTGTTAAGAAAAGTACAGATATTGAGGCGTTTTTATACTTTCGAACTAATCGCAGTGAGTTTCATCGGTAGAGACATTTCTTTTCTTCACCCAACGCACGCTGATAATTTTCATCTCTTCCTCTTGATACTGTTTCGTAACTCTTGATTGTGGAATGGAAACCAGTTACAACTTGGGTGATCGACTTTTACTAATTTAATTAGAGAAGCTATTAGTAGAAATATATAAAGTATTCTTATTTTGAGAATGCTTTCTCTAGCCCGACCTTCTGAAAATACATAGTTGATTGCTTATAAAAATCGAAATAGTGCTTAAAAACAAGTGTATTGCCCTAAATCAGGGTACATATACGTGGCGATTATATAACTCGGGTCACGTATGCATTTTAACAGAGAAGGTGTGTACCACCACTAACGAATTAATTTCCATAATAAGTCACTTAGTAGTTTTTATGTTTGTCCATTTGTTTTGTTGTGAAGAAAACAAAATCAAGTTGTGCGAGATAGTTATGTTAATGGATTCCAAAACATTCCACTTGCTTTTGCTGTCTTATATGTCGCTTCGCTTACACTATGATGACAAACAGCAACAGAAGTTCGCATGTGCGTGCATACATATTTCTATAGTAGTGGTATTTTCTAAGGCAATAGTTATCAAAAACTTTCTTTGAAAACACCTTTTGTGAGATTTATGCTTAAAATTGTAAATTCACTGAAATATTAATATATTCCATCAAAAAAGTTCTTTCGTACCGATAAGGTATCATACTTGTATTATGCGTTATAGCTCTGCAGGCTCTATTTTTAGATTACTTCAAATTCAAATTCAGTTTGAATACTTTTACAAAGACAGCTTGTTAAAACATGCAATATTTCTGCGAAATTTCATGAGTATTTTAGTTAAATATTAACAAATTGAGATGCATTAATTTCTGCAAAAAAACATATCTTAAATATTCAATTTTGCCTTCATTCATCACCGTACACAATAAGATGAAAAAGATTATTATGTGCTAAATTGAAATGGTCTAATATTGTTTTAAATCATCTATTGTTTATTTTAAAAAGAGACATGTTAGGAATCTGAATACGAAGACATACTTTTACTATGATACGACGTATTCTTTGGCTTCTTTACCAGATTATAAAATTTTTATGAAAATCTAACCAGACTTTCATGAGTAAATAGTATGTGTCTACTACATGCAACACACGTATGCCAAATTAATAAGTGTCTCCACTATCAAGTTTGTTTAAAAATTATACTTTTATACATAAAAATCACGAGTTTTCAAATTAAGTTTGTTCTTGTATAATTTTCATGTTTTTTCTTTATAAAAACTTATTAGGAAATTAGCATGACTGTAAATTTTCTGGCATGGATTAAATTAGTCATCAATTTCTTACTGTTCAATCAATTTGTATCAGTTCTTCGTTCTCTTCAGATTTCTGAGCTTTATTTAAGTGCAAAAGATGGAATGGACAAATAATTAATTTCAAAGGGATTTTTTCTGGTTTCATGTGTTAACACCTCACTTCTCTCAAAAAGTAATTGATTATATAATATTATCCATGCTGCCATAGTAAGAAATTATTGTTTTGATTGTTCAAAGAGAATGCAATAAATACCTTTTTTTCGGTTGGACTAATTAAAATTTTATAAAACCCAACTGTTCACATACGAGTATGTAAAAGTATACTTGAAGAAGTTAAAAATGAAAAACAAACCTGTTATAAGTTAAAAATTAAAAAGTTTCTACTTTATTAAGGCTAGCCGCTCAAGAACAAAACCTTCAAAAGTTATTAATTCAATTTCACATCCCCTAGAAAATTAAAATAAGCAGGTAATTATACATTAGTAGTGACACTACCAAATAAGGTCCGGTTTGGCATATTGTGCGTTGCTTTGCGCTGTATCCGGTATTTTTTTAAGTCCATTAGTGCGTT
Organism: Eutolmus rufibarbis; assembly: GCA_963920795.1. Taxonomy (NCBI): domain Eukaryota; kingdom Metazoa; phylum Arthropoda; class Insecta; order Diptera; family Asilidae; genus Eutolmus; species Eutolmus rufibarbis. The sequence goes on from OY987205.1 coordinate 40,743,214, forward strand.
TTAATGACTTGCCAAAAATCAGTCGTTAAGAAGACAGGCGTATAACTTTTGACCGAACACTGCGCAAATTAGTAAGAAGGGGAAATCACTAAGTTGGAATTTAAAATATTCCATTAGTTCAATACGCTTGCAGAAAACATTTAAACGTCAGTTGAATTTTAATGTACAATGGGATCTAATGAACAAGTGAAAATAATTGGAAAAGTTTTTGGGATAAAAAGAAAAGAACGAATTTTAAGATTGCATAATAACATGCCTTTCCAATCCTTCATTTCCTCAAACAAAAAATCTCAACTGCTACCATTTTTAAGCAAAACAAAACCGAAGAAAATATTTAAATTATTCGGATGGAAGCAAGCTTCTCTTAAAAATTAATTATTGCTGGTAATAAAAAAACAAATACTATAAAACGTAATCGTTACTATTTTCTGATAAAAAGAAAATTGTATTTATGATTTACACTTCCTCTTACCGAGCGAGCAAGCATCCTGCACCATTGAAGCGTTGCTCCAGTAATAAAATGCTTACGAAGCATACCCACGGTAATTAAATTAGCACCTCAGCAATGATGTATATTTGGAAACGAACATTTCGGGCAATAATTTGCACAATTTATTATTACTTTTAAGGCAGGGCAAACAAAAAGTGAAATTTAAAACTGCGCATCAATAAAATCGAGGTCGCTCAGAATTATTAGGTAATACAATCGAAAATAAAGTCATATTGTGCAAGAAAAACATAAGGAGCAAAAACATGCAGCTAAACTGCATTAAGAAATTCCATTCAGACATACGTCACGCGAGAAAACCCACGAACAAAACCCAGACGAAGATCAGATAAAACGGGGGAAGATGTGACGAAAAACAAAATCTAAATCAGTTCTAACCTTCTATCGATTGGGTCAATTCGGACGGCATACCCTGATCTCACCAAGGCAAATTAATCCAATAGAAGATCTGAGGTACATGCGTGGGCGATTGTATAACAAAAGTATCACTGACGATCACTTCGGACCACTTGCTCGCATATCACCGAATTTTCGATTTTAACTGCGGACAACCGGTGCACTTTCATTTGTTTCGGCACTGAACTCTCTTGCAAAGGTCGTCAAATTATGTTTTCACCAACTGTATTTTGTTATTGCACCTCTTGTCGCGAATAAATGTTAAGAATGACTGATCACGGCCAGTACCGATTGCACAGAAACCAACTTTCGCTCACCTCACCTGAACTACGGTATGTTACTGACTGTTTCTTATTTCTGCCGTACCGCAGATCTACCTGTCTACCTAAGCTCGATTTAAGTATGTAAGTTGTGATCATGTTAAGCTCTACAAAGGTAGCAGCAACACGAGTGTTAGCAACGGGAAGTGTCTGGGAAGATCGGGGTTCATCTTAAGAGTAGTTAAGAGTTAACTTGTAGGATTGCCAGTTCTTTGATATTTTGTTTGAAACCAACAAAGACCTTTTTAATTACTCTTTGAAACTTTTTCAATTGATATTCAATTTTGGATAAAGCAAGACATATAGTTAATTCTTTTTAAATTATAAAGTTCATTGAAATTAAGATACCATCTGTTCATTCCTTCTGCCTTCTGTTTGGAAAAGTGAAACGCTCTTACCTACTTGTATTTGCAAGATCCACGAATTAATTCTAGAATTTTGTCCTAGAATTTAATTCGTTCTTTCTTCATTACTGAATAGTCGAAAAAAAGTTTAAAACCATTTATACTTCTTCTTTTCGTGTCCTTCATCAAGTTTCATTACAAGAGCATTTATTTCGCTGAAGGTCTTCTTCTTTCTTCTTTCTTCTTTCTTTCATACTTCATACTAAAGACGATCTTTGAAGTTGATTTTGGTTTTCTAATTAAATTAATATTTTTAAAAATAATAGATAAAATTAGATTTGCCTCCAGAAAACTTACAGTAGTTGTAAAATAATTCCTTTTTCATAAAATTGTCTTTTTTGCAGAAATAAAAAAATTTTCTGACAGGGCAAAATTTGTGACATATTAAACTTAATGTAATTGGACAGTATAACGAAGTGTTTGGTTTTAGAAAAAATGGAACAAAGTTAATATCAAACGTGAAATTTAGGTTTTCGACAAAGTGAAACAAAATTGAATTTTTTAAAAACTATTATGTATTGCTTATAACGAAAAATGTTAATGAATTAATTACTATATACATCTGATCTTATTAGTTATAATGTATGCATAGTTGCAACGATAAACTGTGATAAAGTACAAGTATGTGAGCAAATCTTTTTCTGTCTCCATAGTTCTGATATTTCCCATTGATTTTTCTTTCTTCGTTAAATGATTTTACCTACAATAGAAATGTACAGATATTGGAACACCAAAATAAGACAAAGATTAACTTATATTCGAATGGCACTAAGTAAAAATTTACTATAACAAATAAAACGAAATCATTATAAAGCTCAAATGTCGTTGATTCAATACACGGTTACTACACAGTGGTTAAATTAATCCATATGTCTCCTAGATATGTTGATCTTCAAATTGCTTTCCCGAAATGTGACTACTTTAAAACACTTCGTCCAATGAGTTACAGAGGTCGAAAATAAACATTCTGACTGCTTACAAACAATAAAATATGTGTAGTTCAGGAAGAGGTTAAATACTATATCTTATTTGGTTTGTCTTGCGCAGGAACCAAGCTCACCCGGGTTCCTGCTAGTACAATACTCAGTGAATATGTTTCTCTTGCTTGATATGGATACGAATCATACGTCACAATCAACAAAATGATAGAGTATGTTTGTATATGTTAAATAATAGCCATTCCCTGCTACTGATCTTTGTAAGAATAAATATATCTTTATCATTACATCCTTTAAAATGTTTGGCATATGCTCCGTTGAGGTCAGAAAAACACCCACCCTCGACCTGTCCTTTCGAAACAGAAACGAAGGGCAGACCCACCACCTCCCCATATAAATATATATAAACTTACATGATTTCATGAATGTATATCGGATAATGTAGTCAACTAATACTAAATGATATCAACACTGTCATTATTTACAACATGGCCTCGTATTTACATTTATTAAGAACGCTTATCGTTAGCTGCTACTATAATTTAAATAACACTAATATCCTGCTGCCTAAATGTACACCAGACATGATCAACTTGTCATTATAACTGCAAACATTAGAATTGAACTAAGCAGCAAAAATTGCCATTAATTTATTTTTGAAATTTATTAGTGGAGTTCCGCTGATTGTTTTTATGTGATGCATTAAAATTCATAGCCAGCTATTATCACACATAAAATGTAAACGTAAGTACATAACAATTCTCAACCCTTTAAAACATATTTTAATATCTTTTATTTTCATAAAAAAAACGTTTGTTTTGCAGATAAAACGAAAAAGTAGATCTTGTAAAGCAAGATTAAGGAAAATAACCATTAAAAAAGAGTACTGATAAATCTCTTCTCGGGAAGTCCTTTCAAGGCCTTAAAGTTCATTCTTAAGCCGAGTCAAAGGTCATTCTTAAGCCAAATTTCAATAATAAATTGAATTGGTAATACCATAGTTCTGATTAAATGAAATCCAATCCCCTGGGAATTTTGATTAGGGAAAATAAGGATAATTCAGAATAACTAGTACGTTCATAACTCGAATGTTTTTTGGGCTAATTGTGCCAAATTATATTAAAAAACTCAACATTATGACAATTTTTACTGCCTAATCCCGAACTGAAGTGAAAAATTGGGCAAGAGTACAATTTTGTTCAAACTGGAATGTAAGCCTGTTGAAATAAAAATTTAATAATTATTAATCACTTAAACAGCTTTCAAATGAACTGATTTTTTCTCTTAACTGTATTTGTATGATTTACTATGAGATTGTGGGAATTGTGTGATTGGTGCTAAAATACCAAAGGAATTTTCCCACGTCTGATGTTTTTAGTAGTAATACGTACGTAAACCCCTCATTTTTTTTAAACTTATTAAACATCTTTGCAACTGTTACTCCTATTAATTACATCTTTCCTATCTATTAATAGTAAAACTTAGAAATAATCAAACACGTACTTCATCGTAATTTAACCTAACTTTGTTATCCGCCGCAGCGGCGAGCTTTGTTAAAGTCTTTTTTATCCTTAACGCCGGTAGTCTCACATTGGCATTTTGGTGCCAACATTCGCGCATTAATTTCGACATTCCGGCTAGAAGCTGCAAAAACATTTGTCAATGGAAAAACCAAAAACTTTATAATTTTGAGAAAAAAAGTAATTACTGAATCTGAACTCCATCGATTTGGAATTGATGGCCTGTAATTATCACCGCAAACAACTTTCCTCATGTCTTCGAAACTTGGATCTGAAGGAACAGCATCGTAGTATGGTACTTTGTAATCTTCTGTGATTCCTCCTGAAACAGTTCGTCTGCACACTTCCCAGTATATAAGACCCAGCGCATATATGTCTGTGCGACGTAGTGCTTCAAAGCACTGCATATTTATGCTACAATAAGAAATTAAATATTGAATTACTTCAAAACTTACATTGGACTGTTGTAAAATTTCTATTTTCACAGCATACTATCTTTACAGTATCAAATAATATAATATGGATTAAGAAAACAAATACCTTTTGTCTAGCACCTCTGGCGCCATATATCTCGTCGTCCCAACTTGGCGATTATTCCCCAAGTCAAGTTTTCCAGTCATTTGTGAATGTGTCACAGCAAGCCCAAAATCAGCTATCGCACAAGTTCCGTTGGATTTGACAAGAATATTCTTGGATTTTAGATCTCTATGTGCAATAGCAGGTTTTCCCTTTAAAATGAATACCCATTTTGGTGAATTGATAATAAAAATTCTCAAAGCACTACCTTTGTACCAAATATTTCTGTGTGTAAATGGACAAGACCATTTGCAATTGATAGACAAACAAGCATCATATCGCTGTGGCACAACGCATTACGATTTAAATGATCGAAGAGGGAACCATGTGGATAATAATGGGTTAACAACCACAGCTGTGTACAAGAGTTTCTTGAAGTCATATCTGACCCTAGGTACCCCAGAATGTTTTCATGTCGAAGCAGAATAGTGCTGCAATCAACAAAATTAATATAAGCGCTATAAGGCGCAATCAACCCAAAATATATGTATACCTATAAATTTCAGTTTCTCTTTTCCAAGAATCTTCGTCACGTGTTAAAAATACTTTAACAGCAACGCTTTCACCGTGCCAAACACCTCTCCATACCTCTCCGTACCTACCTCGGCCTATGCAATCAACTAAAGTTACTTGTTTGGCTAAAGTTCTTTGTACAAGTAATGGAAGACCACTCCCCGATCCTGACGTTACCGAGTGTTGTAAATATTCCTATAATTTTAAATAGTCCTAATGTCTGTACGAATTACAAACTGACTTTAACAAACCCTTAAGGTGCTATCGCCAGCACTAGTTGCTCGCAGCAGATCATCACTGGCGTAGTACGTTTCCAAGTCTTGTTTACCTCGACTTGCCATCAAGCGCTTCTGATGTGTCCTTCTCATAAAGAAAATCACCACAATTGCTAGTATGCTTATAATTATTACAGGGCCGAATATTGCTAGCGATAGTTTCAAAATATCACTACTTGAGGTGTCCATCCTTGTGACTTCATCTAGTAAGTATTTAGTAAATTTATAATCTTCTGAATCTGAATTGAGTAGTAACAAGAGCTTACTATATGTTAATGGAGGAAGTTCTGGAAAACTACCACCGTTGCAATAATCTCCCGTACAGCACTCGATGTTATACTGCCCAGAAGCTTGCCTTTTGCGTGGGCCAGAATTGTTACTATTCTATAATATCCGAAAATCATCTCCTTCAATAGATCAAACTCTAAAAATATAAACAGAACTCACCTGGTTACAAAACAATGTTATTTGTTCAAATGAGACTGTACAGCCTCGCTGAACTTTTTCTTCACCATAAAGATCGCGCACTCTCGATTTCCAGCACTAGAATTACATTAAAATCTCTTGTTTTTCTGTTCAATTTTTAGCAATATTAATTCTTACTTGAACTGCATTTTGACAATGAGGAGCATGTGATGTTGAATTCTTACAATCAGGCGGTTCGCAAGAGTAACATTTATACCTACAATTTACCAAATTAATAGAATATAAAACATTTATTAACGAGAACAAGAAAAACGCTAAAGGACAAAGCAAAAAAAAACTTAATTTTTAACGTAATGTGTATGTCTAAAGCTGGAAAGGATATCAATTGATTTCATAAATTAGAAGGGAATGAATATCTATTTACATTTCCATGGAAATGAAATGAATAAAAGAAACTTTTGTAATAAGTGAATTTAATATAACTTAGACAAAGTATATATCATATAAAAGTTACATATAGGGAGCTATTTAATTCCATTATAATAATTAGAAGGGAAAGAAATAAACTTTAAAAAACACTCTAAATATCCAGTATATGCAGTAAATTGCAATAAAAAAAGGTTTATTTGTGCTCCAACATATTTTTTTAAAGCAGGAGTCAACACTTAGTTAACTAAAAATTGGAAACGTCCCATCTTTGGAACAATTTTTTCTCTATGCGAATTAAATATGTAGTCTTAATTTGAAAAGTATGCATGTATATATTTAAAAAAAAACTGTTGGGTTGCAATTACGTTTAAAAACATCAGTCGATTTTTTTGACGTTAGCTATGACGAAACCAATGTTTGGAGCATTCTCAAAAGAAAGACGATAATTTTAGAGCAATTACCTACCAAACAGATACATTTAACGATTTTGTTAACATTGAGAAATATAAATATCTTCATTTTAAACTAAAGTGTTTTATAAAATATACATGTTTACCATTCATAAAAAATATACATTTATATAAAATTAAAAAAATGTCAGGTCTTAGCACACACTGTGACCAAGTATCGTGAATTTCATGGTGAATTAAATTATGTAGTTTCTAGAGGTGATGGATTTTTTTTAATATTAAATATAACTCATAAAATTTTGCAAAGTATGTTTAAACTAATAAAAGCGCTTTGACAAAAGAACGGAAACAATTACAGAAGTACAAGAAATATACCTTCTCTTCATTCTTCGCTTGGATTTCAAATGCCTCCTTGAAAGCATTTTAAAAGGGAATTTGGCGATTTACATAGGTTAAGTCTAGCAATAGCAAATAAGACGAAGCCTCTCACGAAGAGCAAACGTACCTTAGATGTGGCGTCGGTATCGAGTTCTGAAGCGGAAGGTCCCTGCTGGCGTGTGATGTCTCTAAGTCCATGTTTTCCTGATTTTCGTCTAGAAGGCGGCCATTTATCTCACCTGAAATGCGCAAAACAGGGTATGGACTGTAAAACTAGAATCACAGGTCTGTTTAAATAGGAAGGCAGGAGTTTGCATAACAGGAGCAGGCTGCACAGTGGATTCTTTAGCTGAACACTTTGTACGCCCCCGCGTAATCCCACTAGCCTGAAGGCTCGATTATTTATTTATTGTTCGCTTAGTCCGGAGCTTCTTTTTAACCAATTTCGTTAATCACTGTTTGTAAACAAACTTGTGTACCGAAATGCGGTCCACTTTTCAAATTGTTACGCTTTGTGGTGCATGCAGTAATTGGACTTCACTTGTTTGGGTGTTGAGGCATATCTGCGATATGTTTAGCTTATTTTAAGCTAATATCTGCACGAGGAACGCAACTTTATTCAATATTTTCATTCGTCCTATGAAGTGTGACACTTGGATCAAATAAAACTATTTTAAGTGCTTGGCAGAAACATTAAATTTAATTTTATGAAAATAAAGATCTTTATGCTCTATTATTTGTAGGAAATCAACGCACCTCTGGAGAAATTTATAAATAAAATTGAAATTAAAGACACTTTAAATACAATGGCAGCCATCGTAGCTATCAAAATAATCGAGGTAAGTGTCAAAATTATATGGACTTTGATTTTGCTATTGGAAAATGGTGGGTGTCATTCGACCGCCGTGAGAATTCTTGGAAAATGAACTTTAATATTTCTAAAAATATCTTAATGCACTGCCAATTTTGAAAAATATGTGATCTAATCATGTAAAAATGAAAATAGATATTTTTAATATCCCAATTCAATTAAATGGACAGTTTTATTTAAAATTATTCTACTTTCAGTTTAGTCCCTTCTTATACAGAATCTAGTACATCACTATATCGATGATTAAACGTCAAAACAAAAACATAACCTTGAATAATATCAATTTTTGTATCTTCAGCATACAGCTTTGATTTACGTGTCCCTCCCGCTTTCGGGCAGGATATATTTATTATCACAAATAGACAATAGCCAAAAAATATGCAACGATTACACAAATTAGGCGTAAAGTGCTCGTTTTTTCCTTTCAAGCGAAAGCTGTCGACATGGTCCCCTCTGGCGACTGCTTTCAACTCTCCACCAGCGAAAAAAATAAATTTTATACAAAATGAAGTGGTAACTAAACTCTTTTGTACTTTTTAGTAATTTGACGACTATGATTATTTTCCTGCAGGGCCTCTTCAACATCCCTGAGCTTAAAACTTGTGAAGGCTTCTACCTTCTCAAGGAAAATGTTATCTTGAAAACAGATGACCTGATACAAGAAGCTACCTCGGAGTCGAGGAGCAGAAAGATGGTATGTGGAGCTCTAGGGGATATGTATTATATTATTACCTCCTATGATCTTAAGTCAGATCAGCAAGGTATTCATCATGGTTACGTAATGTTTCGATGACTGCGAAGGTCATTTTTTTTTAAGTTTTTAACTAGTCCCAGCATCTTGCAGGTTATGATTTTCGGGTAATTAAGAGTTATTTTAAAGTCGTTGAATTCCTCATTACTAAATACAGAAGCATAATTCAATGAAATTAACAAAAATTCGCATTACCTGTCTTCTTAGATTTTAAAGTCTTACAGGGTCTCTGCACTTTAAAGACCAAAATACTTAGTATGTATAATATAAGCGCTAGATTAGGCGTAGTTGTGTTTAATTTATTTTGAAAATTACTTATTTAACCCCTTTGAATAGACAGACAATATTACAAAAACGTATTTTATTTTGTAATATCGCCATTTTCTTCATAATAACACCACCTCCGCCTCTAGATTTTATTTGAAGATTTAAAGAAGATACCAAAAAACAAGAGGTTGTAATTTATATCCTCAACTACATAGGATAACTGAGATCTGTTATACTGATTTACAAATAAACTGCGATAATATGTTGAAATTTTAACTATAATATATAAAATTCAATTTCTCTTTTTTTAAGTTTCAAAAACAAGTGCAGTATCACAAAGTGAAAACAAGAAAATATAAAATATTTGTTTAATGTTGTGTACCATGTATGTATGTATGTATTTCCGAACTACCGGAAAATAAAATAACTAAAACTGAGTTTCGATATTTTTTCCACTCTTCTATATAAATAGAGAGTAGGGTATAATATGTCATAATAAGGAAATATAGTAATTGATAGAACTGTTAAAAAAAGTTTGAGTAGTTTAAGGAAAAAAAAATTTTAAAACAAATCGATTCGATCAAAATGTGTTTAGAGTTTTAACAGCGCTGAGCAGAATTCTATGTTACGAGCAATTCTGCTGCTCGAAGCTTTTTAATCACTTGTAAATTCTTATCTACCTAAATTTTTAGTTACAATAAAAGAGAAGAAATAAATCTTTCATAGAAGGAATGATAATAATAACAAAATTAAATAAGCTAAAGCCATGGATAGCCTACGCTAAAGATCTTTTCGAATTAAAATTCCGTCAACCCCTTCAGATTCGTCATAAAAATTTCAAGTAATTACCCTAAAATTATAATATTGCAGGTTGAAATTTTCGATGAGCTTTCAGACTCTTTGTGCAGGGTAGCTGATTTAGCCGAATTCATTAGACTTGCTCATCCCATTTCAAAGTACTCTCTCGCTGCAGAAGATGCATGCATTACAATAAGCGGAGTAGTAGAAAAGTAAGTGAACCAGCAATTGCACAATTGAACAGTTCTAACCATTTTCTACATTAGACTTAACATTCATAAAGAACTTTACAAGGCATTAAGAGAAGTCGTAGAGCAGAAAGATATCTTCCCAACAACAGAAGTAGATGAACATGTTGCTGCACTTTTCCTATTCGACTTTGAACAAAGTGGAATTCATTTGCCTGAGGCACAGAGGCAAAAAGTTGTACGCCTGAATGATTTTATTCTTCAGATGGGTCAGAAATTTATGGCCGGAACAGTGCAGCCTCGTTCTGTTTCGAAACTAGAGCTTCCAGAAAATATCCGTCAATAGTAAGTCGATTGGATAAATCGAATAAATTAGTTTTATATGTATTTTGTATATATGTATCTTCTTAAGTTTTTCTGTCGAAGGCGACAATGTGCTTGTGTCTGGCTTGTACACGGACTCCACAAGTACATTGGCTAGAGAAGCTGCATACCGGCTTTTTTTACATCCTGATGAGCGCCAAGAGGAACTATTGTCGGATATGCTTAAATGCCGATACGAGCTTGCAAAAACTTGTGGATTTCCGACCTATGCGCATCGAGCTCTAAAAGCTAGCACAGCCGAAAATCCAGATATGGTCAGAAGTTTTCTGGATGAATTAACAACGGAACTCAAAGATAGAGCGGGTAAAGATTTTCAAGTTATGGAGAAAATGAAAGTATGAAATAAATACTTCAAAATAAAGTGGATATTTTTAAATTATAATTTTTTTAGAAAAAAGATTCTGGACTAAAGACAACTAAGCTAGCAGCCTGGGATACGCCTTACTACACCGCCAGGTTTAAACGACACTGGTTACAAATTTCACCATCGGAGTTTACGCCATACTTCAGTCTTGGGGGATGTATGGAAGGTTTAGATAGTCTGATGAAATCGCTCTATGGTATTTCTTTGGAAAATACAAACATGCATCCAGGTAAACTGTGTAGTTTTAAATCTTTAAAAAAACATACGTAATTTGCTACTTCGCATCTTTAGGAGAATCATGGAATAATGATATTTATAAGCTTTCTGTTGTACATGAAAGTGAGGGACTTTTAGGGTATATTTACTGTGATCTTTTTGAACGTCCTGGTAAACCAAACCAGGACTGCCATTTCACCATTCGAGGGGGGAAACGTCTTCCTGATGGAAGCTATCAACTACCAATTGTAGTGGTAATGCTGAATTTGAACCAACCTCGCTGGTCGGGACCAACACTGCTCACTCCTTCAATGGTCGACAATTTATTCCACGAATTTGGGCATGCTATGCATTCAATGTTAGCCCGCACAGAGTATCAACATGTGACTGGTACACGGTGTAGCACCGATTTTGCTGAGGTGCCTTCGGTATTAATGGAGTACTTTGCTAGTGATCCAAAGGTATAGTTTTATCAACAACAATAATTTTAATTTGCTAAAGTACTCTTTTAGGTATTACGAACGTTTGCAAGACACTTTCAAACCCAAGAGCCAATGCCAGAAGAAATGCTTCAGAGATTATGTGTGTCTAAACACATATTTTCTGCAAGTGAAACTCAGTTGCAGGTATATGTCACTTGCGCATTTAGAGAATAATATTAAAGGTATATTGAGTACGTTTAGGTTTTCTATTCTGCTCTTGATCAAGTTTACCATGGTGATCCGAAATATCACAGAAGTTCAACCACAGAGACTTTGAAGATGGTGCAGGATAAGTATTACGGTCTTCCATACGTTGAAAATACTGTGAGAATTTATATGTTTTTTTGCATTATTTATAATTATACAAATAATTTATTATAGGCTTGGCAATTAAGATTTTCACACTTAGTGGGCTATGGAGCGAAATATTACTCCTATCTCATATCAAGAGCTATTGCCTCTTGGATATGGCAAACCTATTTTGAAGATAATCCTTTGAATAGGGAAAATGGCGAAAAATATCGCCAGGAATGCCTGTCTCATGGTGGAGGAGTACCGAGTCGCAAATTAGTAGCAAATTTCCTGAAGCGAAAAGTAACACCAAGAAACCTTTCCCAGTGTCTAATCAACGAAATTGATTGTAACAACATTAAAATTGAAGAGATGAGCAGAAACAGAAGTGATATATGATTGATTATATTGCCTCACAAAAAATATATATATGTATTATATGTTTGTGATTTTCTTCTTAAAAAAATTGTTAAATATTCAAAGGGCAACAATATTGTTTTTTGTGATATTAAACATATACGTATAGAAAATAATAATTTACAATTTTACATTGACTTTAATTTATAATGTTGGAGGAATTTAAAAAATAACGAAAATAAAGAAATATGAAAAAAATCGACGTGGATTCGAAATAGTACGTTATAGCGATTTTTCTTGATTTTAAAAAGAGATTCTGTAGAACTAAATAATCAAATACTACCGAAAAATTTACAAATTAATTAAACAGCAGAACTACCGTGGTGAGGTTATTGTTAAATTCATTTTTTTATTAGCACAATTCGTGTCTGAGTTTACAATGACGCAATAAAAAAAAACCACCTGGGAATACATTCGGCTAAGTTTCAACTTTCTAAGGCATTTCGGCTACGATTATTGCAAATTAGGAACCCATAAATTTACCAATTCCAAAATGATATTCGATATTTTTGATTTGAATCAACGACTTCAAATTGGAGTTTAATAATTTTCGAAATTGTTAAACCTCCAAATTTTAAAACGACTTTTCACTTTACTCGATTTAAAATTGAAGCCTACAGTGTCTTTGAAAATTTAGTTATTTGTTCAGTAAATATTAGAAAGCTAAATACGTAAAATATTAAACTCAAAAACCGTGTTCCAAAAAGGTCAAATCGTTCCATTTCCATACTCTAAATAAATTCTTCTGAGGAATTAATACAGAATCCCACACTTGAAATGAGAAACGACAGCTGTCAGAATGTCGGAAAATGAGACATCTGCCGGAATAATTAATAAAGGAAGCCTTTACAAATGGCAGCCGTGTGTTTTGTTTAAAAGTGATTTTCTCGTAGAATTCGTAGATATTGCGAGTTTTGATCTTAATTTTCGTTTAAATTGCACACAAGCCAAGATTGTGCGAGCGCGCGAAGCTGTTCGTTCGTCTATAAAATGCACGTTTGTGGTTAACACGCAACATTTTTGGACATTTGTCAAATCTGCTTCTAGAACAAAAAACTAAAAATATTGAACTGAATAATTGTTTTGAGGGCCAGATAACACCTACAGGAACTCTCTTGCAGGGCAGGTCAATCGAGTGAACTAATCACTTTTGTATTATGAGTGCATCCAAAAAATACAAGCAAATGGATACTTCAGAGTTGGAAGATACAGAAAATCTATTGCAAAAAAAAGTTGGCGACAACAACAAATTCTTCTGTCGCAACAATTCGCACTCAAACAATTCTCAAATTCCGTTTGGTTCGGCGAACTGTGAAAGAAAGCCCAACTTTTCGATGCTGAACAACTCGCATTTCGGTGATCAGGGAACTTTTCTCAACAAAATGTCTGTAAACAATCTATCGAAGCCCGGCGACGTTAAGAAGATCGTCATAAAGAACTTCCGAAGTAAGTACTGCTAATACTCTTGACTCGAAATAGAATTTATCGCTGCCTGGGTGCACTTCCGATGACAAGTGGCTGCTTGTCCACCTCAGTGGCGATTTTTATCGATGCGAAGGATGCTTCATTGCGAGCCTCGGCGATTTTCTAATTACGTGAAACCTTTGGCATTTGCAACACTTTCATTGCTTTCATCTTTAAAATCAGAGCCTACACTCATTTTTATGTCTTTATTTATTATACCCTTGATTTAAAACTAATATGTAACGCATATTACATGTGCCTTTATTGCTACGTGCATGTGATTTAACTTTGACCTTTGGGATACCTGCAATTTAGTCATTAAAAGTGAGTACTTTGTGACAAATGCAGTTTTGACGAAAGAGGAATGTAGATAATAACAATTTCTATGATGAAATACGAAGCTAGTTTATCCTATACCAATTTCAAAGATCACATTGAATTTTTATTAATGATGTGGGCAAAATTGTAAAGCAATAAATTAGACTATATTTGTCACATGCCTTTGAAATAACGGCATTTCTTATTCATGCAGCAAAAGAATATTTTTCAGTAGAAAAAGCCGTAAAAACAATCAACAGAAAACTCACTCGGCATTCATATAAATAACGTCTGCTTTTGAAGGACATGTCCACCATTAAAAAAATGCATTTGAAATAACAAAGTATAGATTGGTCCGAATAGAAAAAATTGATTTAGCTAGACAAAATAAACACTATTAGTTGAACAAAATAAATAACCCTCATACATATATGCATATAAACAGAATCACTCAATCCTCTTTACCTTTGTCGGAAGCGCTAAATCGGTTACTGGGCTAACTTTTTCCCAAATAAAATAGGAGAATTGTCATTGTATATATTTTCAAGGGCACTAATATTTTCCTAAATGAATAATAGCTAGAAGTTATTTCAAACGAAATAGTACTGAAATACTCATACCTCAAGATAAATTATCTTGAGTTTTCGTAAAAATGTGAAATCAAATTTTCCCAATTGTGAAAAACGGTTCCGCAGTTATAAGCATTTTTACTAAAAGAAACAACAACTAAATGTGGGTGTAACTAAGGCGATTTTTGCCGAAAACGGAAATAAAAAATAAAAATTAATATTAAGAGATATTAGATTAGATATTATTATTATATAGATATAAATATTAATATTAAGAGATATTAAAACCAAAAATACCTTAATTAATCTTAAAAATGTGTGTTTAAAGTTAAAAAACATTGCGCAGGACTATAAAGTATAATGGAAATAAGTCAGGACCTCATATTACAGTTTAGGAGAGTGTCAAGTTGCTACCTTAGAAGTTTTTCAATTGACAAAAACTAAAATAGCGCAATATATCTTATAATCAGCTGTAAGCTACAGTTAGACATATACACCCAATTTGTTTGATTCTTCCCACGTAGCTTTTTTGAAAATAGACATTACATTTTTTCTGATAAATCTTGCCTAATATGTAATCCCCTAATAACATCTATAATCGGGAATATTAAGACAGGGTCTGTATAAAAAATGCATTAATCGAGAAACTTGCCTGTGCCCATTAGTTTAATAATTCTAAAGAAGAGGTAAATTGCACACCCACAATCGCATAAAAAGACAAACTCTGAAAAACGAAGAAATAAAATAGCCAAAAACAATAAAGGTCTTCTTTATTAAGAAAAAATAATACATATACAAAATCATAATTGGTTTCAGGTAAGCCTACACTGCCAGAAAACTACTCTGAAAGTACATGGCAAAAACTTCAAGAAGCCGTGATAGCTATACAAACTTCAAAGCCTATTGCGTATTCTCTAGAAGAATTGTATCAAGCTGTTGAAAATATGTGCAGCCACAAAATGGATGCGCAATTGTATTCTAAATTAACAGCTCTTACGGAGGCTCATGTAAAATCGAATATAGAACCTTTTCTGGCAGAGAGTATGGATAAATTGGTATATTTCGAAAGCTTCTATTAATATCCACTTGTAACCCTTTTTTTGCTACAGGTATTTTTAAAAAAAATAAACGACTGGTGGCAAGCCTATTGCCAACAGATGATTATGATGCGGAGTATATTTTTGTATTTAGATCGAACCTACGTCCTTCAGAATCCAACAGTGCATTCAATATGGTAATACCCCTTTTTTATTTCTTTTTATATAATTATATTTAAAATCTTATAGGGATATGGGCCTTGACTTGTTTCGAACTCATATAGCACTCAACAGCTTGATACAAAAGCGAACAGTAGAAGGCCTTCTACTTCTAATAGAAAAAGAAAGAAACGGAGACGCTGTCGATAGAGCTTTATTAAAAAGCTTGTTGCGAATGCTGTGCGATTTGCAAATATATCCTCGTGCGTTTGAAGAGAAATTTTTGGTGGCTACTAAACAACTTTATCAAGCGGAAGGCCAAAGGAAAATGCAAGAACTAGAAGTTCCCGAATATTTGCAACATGTGGATAAGCGATTGGCTGAAGAAAATGAAAGATTGCTTCATTACTTAGATTCTAGTACAAAGTATGGGGATTTATATTGTTTTTGGCTAAATAATAATTTTGTTCTCTCTTTTTCCAGATATCCACTTATATACACTGTAGAAAAAGAATTACTTGCTGAACATTTAACAGCTATTTTACAGAAGGGCTTAGACAATTTGTTAGAAGAAAACAGACTGAATGATCTTACATTAATGTACAACTTATTTAGTCGTGTTAAAAATGGAACAACAGAACTGTGCGCTAGTTTCAATGGATTTATTAAGGTACATACTTTGTGATTTTTACTGTCCATTTAACTAAAACTCCACATGGACGACTTCGACAATGCAATTCATTTCAATTATCGCAAAACAATGTTACGGAAAAAAATGTGTTTCTTGTTATATTGAAATCATTAAACTCTAGCGATGTGATCATTGCTACTACTTTCACCTAGATTCCGAGATATTAAAGCAGAACCTGGCCTTAAAAAATTCACATGGAACCTTGTGTAAACGTGTAGTTAGTAAGCTGTTCTATTAAAGGCTATCAAATGGAATGTTTGTTTTCGATTACTGTTCTCGTCGTCATAAAAGAACAAAAACTTGTTAGTAATTCTACTAAGCACTAGTCACGGAAATGTATTTCTAAAATATATGAATTAGATTCAATTCAAATCCCTCCCATTAATAGGCTTATGTTGTTAAAAAAAATTAATTAAGCTGTTTATTTTGAAAGTGGTCCAAGTCCAAAATGTCATAAAGACGATTTTTCTGCACTCTTTTAAGGTAAAGTCATCCTTATGATATTTTGGACTTGGACGATTTTCAAGGGGCCAATTACAAAAACAATATTAAAATTAAACATGAGTATAGACTATAGAGCTTAGAAAATCTAAAGAATCTCTGAACGTTTATATTTTTAATTATGCAGTCCAATAGCAAAAATTAATTAAAAAAATTTCCTTTCAGAAAAAAGGTCGAACAATTGTCATCGATCCCGAAAAAGACAAAAGTATGGTCCAGGACTTGTTAGATTTTAAGGACAAAATGGATATAATTGTACATACGTGTTTTGAGCATAATGAGAAGTTCATTAACTCTTTAAGAGAAGCCTTTGAATTCTTCATTAATCAGCGCGCCAATAAACCCGCTGAACTAATAGGTGAGATCAGATAGTATAGCCAATTCATAAATTTTATTACAAAATTCTAATATTTCTCAGCGAAATACGTTGATATGAAATTAAGAGCTGGAAATAAAGAAGCAACTGAAGAAGAACTAGAGCAAATTTTGGATAAAATAATGGTGCTCTTTCGGTTTATCCACGGGAAGGATGTGTTTGAAGCTTTCTACAAAAAGGTTCGATTTAAAAAATTCTGCATGTGGCATTTATTAATTTATTTTTTATATAAGGATTTGGCAAAGCGGCTTCTGGTTGGAAAGTCAGCTTCGGTCGACGCAGAAAAAAGTATGTTATCCAAACTTAAACAAGAATGCGGAGGAGGGTTCACATCGAAACTTGAAGGAATGTTTAAAGATATGGAATTAAGCAAAGACATAAACATAGCTTTCAAGCAGTACATGCAGAATATGGACAAAGACATTACAAATATTGATATGACCGTCAACATATTGACAATGGGCTACTGGCCGACATATCCGATTATGGAAGTTACAATGCCCCCCCAGCTTGTAAAGCTGCAGACTATTTTCAATAAGTTTTATCTAGCTAAGCATAGTGGAAGGAAATTACAATGGCAACCAACTTTAGGTCATTGTGTTTTAAAAGCTCAATTTGAACAAGTAAAGTATTTCTTTAACAATGTTATAAATAACAAAACTATTGCTTCTTTCAGGGTCCTAAAGATCTCCAAGTGTCTCTGTTTCAAGCCTTAGTTTTGCTGCTTTTTAATGACAAAAATATTCTTAGCTTTGAAGAAATTAAATCTGCGTGCAGTATCGAAGTAAGTAAACTTATATTTTTATTAATTTTAATTCACTTGCTCCTCCTAACTTAAGGATGGTGAACTGAGGCGCACTTTGCAATCGTTAGCTTGCGGCAAAGCTAGAGTTATAACGAAAATACCTAAGAGTCGAGAAGTTGAAGTTAGGGATCAATTCCAGTTCAACAACGAATTCACCAACAAATTGTTTAGGATTAAGATTAATCAAATACAAATGAAGGAAACGGTAAGTGCTACAGAATTTATTCCATCAAGTGTATATTTTCACGACGTATTTTGTTGTTACAGAATGAAGAACAAAAGGCAACAGAAGAACGAGTGTTCCAGGACAGGCAGTACCAGATTGATGCAGCTATAGTTAGAATAATGAAAATGCGAAAGACCCTTAGTCATAATCTCCTGATTAGTGAGCTTTACAATCAGCTTACCTTCCCCGTCAAGGTAGTTGCATCCTTCAAACTAAATAACCAGGAAATTGTTTAATTTACAATGTTTTTTACAGCCTGCGGACTTAAAAAAGCGTATCGAATCGCTGATCGATAGAGACTACATGGAAAGAGATAAAGATAATCAAAACCAGTACAACTATGTAGCATAAAACATTAGATCAGGAGAGATGTAAATCAGACGTGAGAGAGCTTCAAATAATTATCTTTTTAAGAAGTTTTCAAATTGTTTTATTCTCTGCTTTTTGACCGAATTCTTCCTCTACACTGTTTCGATTGATAAAATTCCAGAAACTTGAAAATGGTTTTTTCAGTTTTTTAGATCACATTACTAAGGAAAGCTGCATATGATTCGATTTACGATATTTTTCTTTTGGGATAGAACTCCCCATGTCTCACACCTAGAAGAGTACATAATTGGATCCCCCTAGAAGGAGATAAAATATGTATAAAATGTATATTTAATAAATGTTTTGATAATATGTACTTTAAGTTAAAATAAATATTTAAAATTTTAAATAACTGTTTTATGTCATGATGCATCTTTTCATACAAAAATCTATGTCTGTTGCGGGCAAAATAATTAGGATAAATGATGTTTTTAAATACTTTTAAACATTCTCGTACTCCATCACAGGATAAAAAATGTATTCTTCCCACGCAAAGCACTGATTTTGTGCTTGTATTGCAAAAGTTCCACAACGCTTATTACATCTTGAATATATTTTCGCAGTTGAGTAAATTGTTAGAACACATCTTGCCCGATTAAATTTTCTAATTTGAGCCGTAACCAGTTGGCTTGTTCTTAATTTTTAAGAGAATGAAGGTCAATTTTAATAATATCAATTATAACACATTTTCATTATCTAAGAATTTATTTACATTTCCGTTAAAATATTTTATTAAATAAGAAAATAGTGAAAATACAAACTTCAATTTTAGTTTGTTTCTGAACAAAGAGTACAAAAATTCAATTAACATAATTTTTCATGTTGAACGTCAATACAATTATTAATACATAATGAAATGAAATTAGTTAGTCTGTAAATATTTTGAACAACGAATTGTCAGTTAAGTAAAATTTTGAACTTTTTGATTTTGATTTTTTACTAACTTCTAAAGTCATATATTTGGCTTCGTTCGATTTATATCTTCTTTTTACTATTCATTTTGATCTATTTTGATGCATGGTAGAACTACAAAACTAAAGGATACATATACGTCACAGATTTTGCTTTAAATATTGTCGTTAACTTGCTCCGTCTTCAAAAAAGCCTACACTTAAAATACAGATTTTTTTCCCACATAGTATTTTTTTGCTATTTACATCGATCAAAATTTCTTTTCCCTTCTGAGGCTTCAACACAATCAGTATCACTAGTGACTGGGAAATTTCTGAAGGGTTTTATAAGCAAATATGTTTATCTAATTAATGTTATTGCTTAAAGTTTCATTAAAGTAGAAGTTTTATGAAGGGTTGATTCTTGTTTGATCATTAAACCTTTCTTCACATCAAAAATTACAATGTACTTTCCCTAATCAAAACCTAAAAACCAAAGGAATGTAGATGGCAAAGAATATCTTCGTGGATTTATCTAAGAAATCACTGCTCTTCTGATGAATAATTAAATATCATTTACAGCCAATTAAAGAAACACCAGAGTTTTTTTTAAATCCACAATTATCTCTACTCCTTTATACGACGTGTACTTTTTTTATGCAATTAGAGTAGATGAAACAACCCCGCTCCGCTTTAACTATAACTGTCCGGATCTTAATTATTACATTGGCGCTATTAAACAGAATATCAATAAATGGAACTCATTCACATGTGTAAAATAGGATCAAGTATTTAAATCATTATCAGGAGAAGGGAAAGGATTAACATGGATAAATGAAAATATTACGACTACAGTAAAGTTTTATATTCTTTTTCAACATTTATAATTCAACGCACTCAATACGATTCAAAGCCTTCGAATTAAAGACCTCTAAATCTGCTAGTCTATCTAAATCAAATATAGAATTCTAAATTTTGGGGCTTTTGACTACAAATATTTAGGCTTTTCGTTTTTTTTTTCCTAGTTGCTGATGGTTAACTCCCTATTCACAAACAGTGGTACGCACAAAGACAATATTCAGTATTTTGTAACATTTGGTGTATATTGTGCACATGTCCAATTACGTTTATTGATTAATATTTCACAACAACAATATAGTTACATAGATCTACGTACATATTAAATATGGCAGCGTTTTTTTTTATCATTTCCCAATTGTTTGTATCGTATTTGAAACAAGTCGGTCTTATCCTTTACATTTACTTCTCCCATGGTGTAGTGGTGCTTTATAAATAATATTTAAACAACATGTAACAAATTCAAATAATGCTTACAAAATATAAAATATCTGTTCTGTTTGTTGTATTTGAGCGCATCAATGTGCATCGTTCAGAATTGTACATATAAAAAGACAATACAACTCGGTTCAACATAAATAAATAAAAACAAGCTTTTTTTACAAATAAAGTGGTACACATATCCTTGTCAGGGTGGAGCTAAACCACCATTTAGTCCGGAAGCATGTGTACAAAACTTACAGGAAACATACCACGCCTGGATGGGTCACCCAAAATCACACCCTCCATCCAATTTTCGTCATCCGTTCTCTCATTTAGAACAACCAGGATCTCACCCTCCTTGAATTCTAGCTCGTCATCGTTGTCCGCGTTACAGTCGTAGAGCGCCCTACAGCGCCTGTAACCTGACTGAAAATAACATCAATAATGATATAATCATATCAAATTATATAATCATATGAAACTTACGTAATTATTATAAAGATTTGACCCTTTCAACGTCTGTTCGGACGATGAATTGAGCCGTTCTTCATTGCCCGCAGACAAGTTTGAGTCTGTTGAGTTATCTAAGTTAGCTGACAAGTCCACATCTGCGTAACACTCGTAGTCGTAATTGCTAGATGAGGATGGATTTAACACCTGCGGACAAATATTTTGTTTATTCAGTTTATGTAACAACTGATGTTCTATAAATATGAAAGCATTAGTCACAACACATTTATTGAAGCAATGTTACTTTAAGGCAAAAGTATATAAGCTATTTTATTTAAACTCGGAATAACTTCAGTAAATCATATTTAAGGTGGAATATAACAAATTCGGATGCACTTTTAATAGACTTCTTGACAATAATAATTTAATCTATTGAGTTTACAGAGTGATATTAAAATATATTTATTTAATAATTCTAAAAATCTTTAGAATTATTGTGACAGTATCAAAATAATATAACTCGTTATAAATAAGAAAAACTAGCTTCTAAGTACAATTTATTTAATATAAAACTACTGTTAATTCACAACCCAATTAAGTGTTTCATTTTTCTTAATTCCAATTTATTCTATCCCTTACCCGTACATATAATTTACAGAAGTTACAATCCAATCTGAGCCCACTGCATATGTAGACAAATCACAAAATATTAACACAATCACGCTGACAAATAAATACCCCTTTGTATTTCTCGTCGTTTATTAAATTCCTTAATTTTTCTATTCTTCGCTGTAAAAAATATTTCGAATTTTTAAATTTAATCAAAATGCAATTCACCTTTTGTTAAATAATGAAACATGAATGAAATGTTAATTGATTTGGACATACTATTATATAAAAATTTTAACAAAAAGATTAACGACATACAATTTTGAAGCTGTTTTTCTGAATAAAACATCACTTTCCTAATCCTACAATTATGCAGCCCACATTAATTTAAGTATGTATTAAAATGACTGTAGTCATAATCCAGATTTTGGAAAATAATAGAATCATGAACCGAAAACTTTTAGTTTTAAAGCTTTAAATAAATATAAAAATTAACCACTAGCCCACTCAATAATTTTGCGAAGTTACTTTGTCTGATGATTATGAGAGTTTTGGCATCGAAATTTAATTCCATAATTTGTGTTCCTAATTTAAAATCAGGAGATTTGGATACAAAAGATAAAAAAATTCAAATTTTTCGTACAGTGAATATCCTTTCAGTTTTTTAATTTTTATTTTAGTAATTAAGAATTTTTTAAAGAAAGAATAAATAACTCTAAGTCCCATTTTATATAACCTTCATATTATTAAAACGTTTTTTTTTTTTTGTTTTTAAATTCATGAATTGAGAATATGACATTATTCTAAATATTTTAAAATATATCCTACCTTTCTGGGTGGAGCAACAGGTCCTTCGTCCATTGAATTAATACTTTCATTTGATTGTCCATTTGATATTCCCTTATCTTAAGAAATTCGTGACTGTAACACAATTAATAAAAATATATATATATATATATTTTACCTGGAGGTGGTCCAGGCGGAGGTATCCTTGGCCGCGGCATAGATTTATCAACTGGTTTAAGAGTAGGAATTTCACCAGCTGGCAAAACAAGTTTAGCTCCGGCCAAATGGATATTTCGGTTAAGTGATTCCCCGCTGGGGGAACGTTTATGTCCAAAAGTTGTCATTGGCATAACTCCGTCGGAATGTTGTTTATCATATTTACTGTGCTGGTTAACAACCATAAGTGGATCGAATCTTTCGTATGCTTTATTATCACAGTGAAAAGCCGAACCACGATTGGATTCTACGTTGCGTACATGAGGTAAAGTGCTATACATTTCTGGTTGATTTTTATGATTTATTGTGCGCATTTCATTCGTATCGAAATTTTGTGAATGCCTTGGGGCATGCGGTAGAGTTCCGTATATCATCGAGTTTGTGGATGGAGGAGCTGGAGCTGTGCGTTTTTTCAAAGAATTTACGTTTACTGTAAATGATGATAATTCATAAATTTTATTTCGAAAATATATAAAAGACACCTACCGGATGAATTCGACTTTCGACTGCTCTGTGTACTACTGGAGCCAGCCATCTGCCTTACACTGCTTGACGTAGAGCTGGGGCTCGATCCACTACCGCTAACATATTGTCCAATCGACATATGTTGCTTAGGGCTTGTGCTTACTTGTGAGTAGGGTATAGTTGAGCTTAGTGTAAACTGCCTGTTGGATGGACAACTCGAACTAGGACTAGAGCCGCTTTGTATAGAATCACAAGTAGACGAACGCGACCGGATAGCTACTGGTGAGTCACCTCCTGCGAAACTAGGCGGTCTCGATCTGGACTTCTGAGAGAAGAGATAATTTTAATAAATGTACTAAATTGTAATTTGTTTCATTTCGAAGATCCTTTTTTTAATATGGTATACAATATTTCTGTTCTAGTGTATCTCAAGGAAGCCATCTTAGATCACTTTTATTTATTATTTATATTAATTATGCAACCGTGTGCATTAAACGCTTGGAAATTTTATGTTATGCTTACGTCGCCAAGGCTTTTCGAGTTGTGTTTTCTGTACATGACTGTGACATTTCAAACTCTAACTTAGATCCCTTTTATAAATGTTCTATTGATTGTCTCCTTCTTAATGTTGGCAAGTGTACAATTTTTAATATATTAACACATGATCTTCCTCGGAACAATCCTTTTTGTTACCTCCTTACTTAAATAGGCTTAAACTTATTAAACTGGACACCTTGGAACAACGACGCAGTGAATCCAAAACTATCTTTGTCATGGATTGTTTACAAGGGTATATTGATTCTTGATTATTCTCATTATTTTACATAGGCGCATATTTCTTCACTTATTTATATATATTGTATTAATCAGTCACTTGATGAAATTGAATAAATAAATAAATAAAACAAATCAACGCCACTCACTCTCTCATCAATGACTGTGTCGTCATCGGAAAAATCCGTAGAGCCATCGTCATTCGGCAAATTCCAATCAGTATTTATGTGGTCGAAAGCACTCTTCTCCCTCCTCATGGCACATTCTATCTGCAATTTAAAACACTTACAACTTATAGTACTTGTATTTTAGTCAGACAACTTACTAATTCCTGACATGCTGTGTGACCCATTTCTTTGGCAATATCTAGAGGAGTCTTATTCTGAGAATTTTTTAACTCGTAATCTGCTCCAGATCTTAGCAATAGTTTCATGCACTCTCGACGATCATGCAAAGCGCACAAGTGCAAAGCCGTATTTTTTCCAGTCATATCTAGGGGACCAGGAGGATTAGTAGCTTTATTTAATCCCTGAGCTGGAGTATTTTGAATTAAAAAATCCACGATGTGTAGAGTAGAACCCATTTCTCGTAAAACAGCTAAATGCAGAGAAGTTTCTCCAACATCTGACGATGGTAGAGAAGAAGTTAAATCTGCACCTTCTGCCCAAACTTGTAGTAGTTGACTTAAATCTGCATTAATAATCGCTTGTTCGAGGTCACATCTTAAGTCATTGTCGTCAGCACAAGTACGCATGATGTATCTCTTAGCAACATATTTGGCACGAATGAAGTCGTATCTTTCCTCCCTATAACATGTTAAGATTATTAAGAACGAAGGACATGGTTTCGAGCACTAATCTATTTACATGGAACTGTCTGGACTTAATTTCAATTTTCCCAAAGTGGCTTCCATAATATCATTCAAAGTACTGTTTCCCATTGCTCTCGCTATTAGTAAATTAGCAGTAGTTAGATTATCTAACGTTAAGCTTTGAATTCTAGAGTGATGTACACCAAGATCTCTGTGTACTCCAGAGCACTGAATGCAGACTAGTATGCCGAAATTTAAGCTTATCCACGTTACATCTAAAGAATTTAAAATTGAAATAATTCGATCCTTTTCTTTAGACTTCTTAAAACTTACCGTTTTTAGAACCACAATCACAGCACTGGTCATTCCCAGGTAGGTTTTGGACGTATCTAAAAAACGTACTTCTTAATAAATATTTTAGTTAACAAATTCAAGGCATTATACCTTATTACAGTCTTTTGTAATTCTACTAAACTAGGACTCATTTGTGGATTTGCATGCTGGAATGCCTTTGCCAAAGCCTTCTCCTTGCAATTTACTAAAACTGCCATCCATGCTTTTTGATCTGCCTCATCTTCAGCTTGGAAATGATACGGACGGTTATCTACGAAGAACGTTTGTTATAAAAGTCAGCAATTTTATTTAAAGCTTACGCACAACTGATTAAATCGAATCCTCTCTTATCGTCTGGTACTGGTTTTATTTGACATGTGAGAAGATTAACCCTTGTCGGTGGTTTTGATTCATCTGCATGGCATATATCCAAAAATCCATCGGCAGTTACACGACATCGCCTTTTTTGCCAAACTCTTCTAACCTTCCCCTCGCTCTTTTTCAACAAATGCCCAGATCTGGTGATACCATGATGTTTGTCACCTTGTAACTGATGCAGTGAGTAAACTCCTCCTTTTTCGGTTGTTACGCTTTCTACACGTTCAAAATCTGGGGTACTCCTTAGTAGAGTACGTAATTCTAACAATTTTTTCCTGTCTTCATCGTGTTTCTGTTTAATCGTTTGCAATTTTACGCTGAGGTCATCGATGTAGGTACCAAAGTGAGCTATAGTTTTTAAACCGTCTTTAAAGTAACTAAAAAAATTTAACGTTAGAATACTCGCAGTGTCCTATTTTGAAAGTATGTGACTTTTATTGGCTTCTAACACTCAATTATACCCAGCCTCACTCTATAATAATAAACAAGTAAACATTAAATAAATATTGAAAATCAAACTTTACTTTTTGTCGAATACTTTGCTTATGTTAAGTGGCGTTGGTTTTTTTTTTTTTTTGTTTATCTATGTATATGTAAACAATTTTTCCTACGATACGCTTTTCTCGAGGTATTTTGCAGTTTCATGTTAAAAAACTCTCCATTCTAATAATAAAATCGTTCACAAGTTGTAAACTATATATTGAAATAATATTAAAAATTTACAAAATTGAACCACCCTCAAAAGTTCAGAATCCCCAGAGTACGAAATAAATTTAATTTTGAAGTATCCGTTGCTAGTAACAATTAACATACGAATTATGGAGAATAAAAAAATCCAAATATGATGGGCGGATTATTGAACGGTCAACCAGTCATTTATTTCAGATAATGCAATGTGGTCACTTTTCACAAGCATGTCGTTCTGTGAACCTCTCACTTAGTTGACTCAGATGATCCGTTTGTTAGGAACATGTGCGGAATTTCTGTTTTTATTTTTTTTAAATTTGATTCGTTTTAAGCTACTTGCTATGTAGCTTAAAACGAATCAAAGCTTAATGATTTCTTGACTTTGGCATTTTAAAAAAGAAACAATAATACTATATATTTATTTTTTCAAATTACATAATTTACTCTTATTAACGATTCGAGCATATCTTGTTTAATACTGAAACCCTGTGCTTCGAACCCTAAACAACATTCAGGATATGAATAGTTATGTGCCGGCGTCAATTCTACTAAGCCATCTAGAATTTAGATCCATTTAAACTATGAGCCGAGAAGCCAATATGTCAGCGACATTAAAAGTAGGGACTAGAATATTAGAATACGTACTTATTAAGAGCATGATAGTATTCGATGAAGTGCTGCAAGAGTTCGATGCCAGTCTTTGTCTTAATTTCTTTATATTTTAGAAGATACTGCAAGAAACGTTTGATTAACAATTATCAACTATCTTATAAAAATTCCTACTTCACAAGTCTGGAGCTGATATATTCGCCGTTCTTTTTCCATTTCATCAGCTATTTCTGCGGGATTAACTTCAGTACGTACCATTCCGACTTCTTTAGCTTGCGCCTTCTTTTCTTTTTCAATTTTTATATATTTCGACTCATAATCCTTAGCAGCCTTATCAAAAGGTCGTTTCATTTCTCCTTTAACGCCGCGCAATTCAGATTTTAACATTGAGTCAACGGGGAACATCACAATATTACTTATATTTTGCATCTGAAAATTCCCCAATCAACATATTTTCGTTCAAATTAATAAAGGCAACTATAGCTTACAAGTGTCTTCATCAGAGCACTGAGTTCTTTTGTAACAACCGAAAATTTGAGGAAAGCCGCTCCGATGTCTGGTTCTTCTTGTGAAAGCGCAATACTCCCGAGTCTCTCCAGTGCGCGGACGAGACACATCTCGTTGTCAACATGAGCTTAAATTTCACAGTTTAATTAGAAGGTCGCAAAATTAACCATTACTCACTATTTCCGGAATTGTGAACTGCCTTCACTGCTTTTTTTAGCTTAGTAAGACCTTCTCGATCGAATTCTAAGCGCTGAAAAAGATGATACTAATTAGAACATTTTTTAAAATTGTATGTTATGAAAAAATAAAATTGCAACATGTAACTGAGAGATAAAATGGATTCTGTACCGAAAAATACATAACTCTTCGCTGAAGCTTTTTTCGATTCGTGAAAGATGGCGGTTTTGTGCCTCTGTAACTAATAAAGTTAGACAAATTAAAAAGTTATTTAACTTATGAGAAAAACGTGCAAATCAATGCAATACTTAGTTAAGATTCATATTTTTGATTTTAAAATTTTTAAAACTATAGCTTTATTGGAAACTCAAGAAAACAAAGGATTTTTGTTTTATATGAAATAAATATGCATAATGAGAGTTCACAGTAAACATTTTATATGCTTGTGATGTATTTACTCCTTAGCTATGATAATAAGTGTGAATTATTCTAATTCATTATTATTTATTGATATAAAATTACAAAATATTATGGTCGGATACAGGACGCCGATTATTTTGCGTTGCCTGATACCGACCTGTGGTCGTTATATAAGGCAAAAACAGTGTGATCTATTAATAATGAAAAAGGAGACCTAAGAATTTTTTTTGTACCTCAGACAACTCTCATAAAAGTCCTCGGAAGAATGATATAATCAATATGACAAAAGAAGGCACACTTGTTCAAATGTGATTATTAAAGCCACAAAATATTATATGCAAATTTTCATTTCTTTTTTAATATAAAACTCCTAGGAAATGTAATCTACGTAGGGTTTATACAACTTTTTTTAAAAATTTACATACAGTATCTACATATATACATACATACTCGTATAATCTTACTTTCGAAAAAATTGTAAAATCTCGTGTAAAATCGCTAAATTCGTTTACTGTGTAAGTGCTATTTTTTCCGATCAGGATATAAATACTCCTAAAAGAACGTAAGCAATTTTTTATCTTTACGACTGATAGTTTACCTTCGCGATACATAAATATCAACGGTAGTTTCAGAAGTTAAACTCCTACAATCGAACGTTGGTGATATTTTTAAGTTTTGTTTGAAAGTATGTATAGGATATTTTTTTTTATGTCCGGTCCCATAGGCCTAAATTTTAACTCTAGATCTAAAAGTAATCCTCGCGAAATTTCAGACTCCTGGATCAAACCTGTAAACGGCGCAAGCAGAGTTTAGTTTCCCATACAACTTGTATAATAATAAATTTCTCATAGCAGACTTCTGGAGAATTGAATTTACTACCAAAAAGGTCTTAAGGACTAAATTCGTAAATCGAGTAGTTTTTTCCTTTGAAAGTCTTAAAACGTATAGATCAGTCGAATTCTATTGTGTTGAATTTTTCCGGTAAAGATAAACTAAACACTAGTTTGCGCCATTCACAGGTTTGATCCAGGTGTCTGAAATTTCGGGAGGATTACTTTTAGATCTAGAGCTAAAACTTAGGTCTATGGGGCCGAAAAAAAAAAGCAAAAAGCCCCAAAAAAGCACCCGAATGTATATACATAAATCCAAATTATTGTTCGCCATCTTGAGTCCGCCGTTTTGAATTTTAAAGGAGTGGAATAAAATGTACATTACATTTTCAGACAGACTCAGAGCTGCACATCAGGAAAAGCTCTACAGAAATCCGTTCAGTAATTTTTAGTTGATTCGTAAATAATCAGACAAAAATTCTAAATTTTGTTGTTTTGGCATCTAAATAATATAAATACTTGGCATTTAAAAAGAAGATTCAATATATAATGTACATTCGCGACCCCTGAGCAATCTATAGATATGGAAGAGTAGAAATAGAAAAATAATGATGTCATTAACTTTCAAAACTAACTTGACTGATTGTGATAAGATTAGAGCTCGTTGCACACGTTTGATTACATATCTTAGGAATGTTTATTTAATTCCTAATCATTTACAATTTCAGTGCATAAAGTATTACAAATATCCAAGTTGAAATTCAAGTAAAAATTGTTGAAATATGATTGTGTGACAAACAGTATAAAATATATTAGTTTAAGTTTAATAACTAAAAGTATGTATTAAATCTATTGAGCTCAAATTAGTAGTTTCATTGTAGGTCCAATGCTACTTTATTTTTTGTTAAACTAATATTTTTCTTATTGTTATAATGGGTACTTTGCGGAAATCATAACGAGATAATTGCGTACTTTATTTAAGAACAGTTCAAAAATTAGAGGATTGACAAATTATTGGACCTCATAACACAGATAAGATTGATTGATCATTATTTAATACGACTATAATAATTTTCAACGAAAATACATTTTTTAGAGTTCCGTACCTTGAAATGAAACCCGGAACTCTTATAGGACCACTTTATTGCCCGTTTGTCTATTCGTCAAACCTTTTTCCTCAGGAACGGCGAGAGGTATCGAATTGAAATTAATACCAAATACTACAGCTTCATAGTTTTGAAAAATGTTCAAGTTTCTAATTCAATGCAATAAAAAGATAGAACCTTTCAAAGTGCATTTTCATACTGACTAACTGACACATCAAAACCTATAGGATTACTTCCAGTGCATCGAGAATCTTGAAATTTGGCACAAAGGAAAATCTAATTAAGCAAATAAAGAAACAATCGGAAAAACATTAATTAATAATTTTATACCCTATATAACGGTACGTAACCCACATGTATAAAATGTTGGTGATTGGTCAAAGGGGTGAGGGGCTACATCAGTTTCTAAAAGTGATTTTCTTACCGCAATAGCTGCCGCATTTCTGAATGGATTTTGATCTAACTTTGCGTATGCATTTATTGGCTCGATATCTAAGTCATGCTAAAAAATTGCGGGTTTTGGGGAAGGGGGAGGGGGATTTTCACGTCGCTATATATTTTAAGTTATTTCCATGTAGACCGTATATTTCTTAATCGATTTTGATTAAACTTGGCTAACATATTCTCCATGGCAATATCTTGGCTATGCTCGCAAATGGGGTGAATCGCTTTAACAGATCCAATCAGCTAATCAAAATTTGGTACATCAGCTCGTCTAACAACAAGTGCAACAGTCATATCAACAAATGTCATCAATCCAAATTCAATAAACAGCCGTCCATCATGTCATTCAACGCTGTAGATCAACAACAATCAGCAATAACTAGTATATAACCTTCATCAACAAAATATGCAACTACAATCATCTCATCAAACTCTTGAATGACAATTTTTGTTACTTTCAAGTATTCAGCAAGTTTCAACGACAATTTTTTTTTATTTTCAAATATTCAGCAAGTATAGGAATTGCAAAAGCTGCAAATCAGCTTCCGATAACGATCTTCTTTTAATTTATTAGGTGACTACCTGTCGCCCTGCCCTTACCCATTGCCCGTGCTTTTAACTGTGGAAACAAAGATTTTATTGATGATTATCTCTTTTTCAGTTAACTTATTCGTCGTTAACAAAGTTAACTGGCAGGGGAGTAATGTGGCGACAGGTAGTTAGCCCGAAAATTAATTTGTCATTTTTAATCAAGTCACTCTAGATTTTTTATTTTGGAAAAAAAAAATGTAATTTTTTATTCAGTTTGTGTCATTATCTTATCTTCAAAGCTGCTGGATTTAGGAAATAAATTTAAATTTGACATAAAAGATACATTACCATATTTCTGAACTTTACAACGGACAATAAGTCTAATTGGAATTGAAATCACGCAAGATTCTAGACGAATAGGAAAAATTATTATAGTAGGATCCATTTCAAAATCGAATTCAGAGATCAATTGGACCTGATCGAGTTATTACATTTCGTTTTTATTTTATCTTTTGAATATGTTTACACACATTAATCAAACTAAAATAGCTATAGTGTTTCATAAGACTAGGACAGGTAAATCACTTCAATTTATTCCAATGGATGTTTAATTAGCGACAGCAATTAATTTTAACGTGAAGTCTTCAAAACATGCAAATATCCGCATTTGCAAGATTCTCTCAATTAGTTATTTAAATCTATTTAATGCTGAACTTAATTATTAAATATTTATTAATTATGCTAAATAAGTTGTTGCCTATACCTATTTAAAGAAGTAAGACAGCTAAGCAAACCATATTTTGTTTTATAATTTTTCTTCACACAAATCTCTTAGGCAAAATATGTAAAGATATAAAGAGCAGCAAAGGATATGTTTTAACGGTTCAATGTTATGCCTGGGTCCTTTTTAACATCTTCTTTCTGTCATACCCAATTCAATAAATAATTATTTTTTATGAATATATAAACCTCTATAGTGATTTTTAGTTTTTCTTATCCAAGAATTTTTGCTGTAGGTACGAAGCCGTTCTAAAAACATAACATTGCAGAAAACTTGAGACTCCTTGAAGAAATAATGTCAATTGGTGCATTGTTCCCACTTCCTCAATAGTTCAAGTGGAGGTTTTCTAAGTCAATTTATACATAGGTACGCATACCCGCTGCCGCAGCTCGTCAATAATTCAACCCGGCTGGTTGGCGCAAATGAAAGGGCAATCCTATTTACTGTCGATAATCGCTGCTCCTTAAATTTGCCGATAAAAATGGAATATCCACTATCAAGATGTGTTCTGCCATTGAGCAATTGCTGCTTATCGCCTAATAGTGCTCCTGTACGTGTCAATTCGGCGGCCTCAGAAAATTTAATTTGAAACGAATCTACGTCCTCCCGTGCGCCAAGTGGTGCGCACAGCCCCGAGCGCAATATTTTCGGTGCGATGCCTTTGGTAATCAGTGCCTCCAGTGCCGACCATATGCGAATGGAATGCGAGATTGCTGAGAGCCTTTATAATCAATAAGGTACGTGTTGGACGGGGTCAATTGAGTTGACAATGCCCCGAATGCGGGGAGGAGGCGCTTTGCCATTTTGTGATCGGAAAATTTTTAGGAAGGAATCGAGAAATTCCTTTATCCCATTTTGCCTAACTCACTCCCTTTGTCTGCTCTGCGGCCCAGTGACGGTTGACCAATTCACGTACCATGAGCGGCCAATTCGGACCGCGGCGAAATGGGGGAAAACACGGCACAGATGGTCACGGGCAGATTTAGGGGCCATGATATTGGAGCAACAATCCTAAGCCTCATGAACTTTCCCAGAAATTGAAGACTGCTTTGATTTCATGTGCTTGGGCACCTGCCCGCTACGCGCTATATATAAATTCGTGTATGCGCCCATTTACGAGCGCAAATTAAGAATTTTGGCATACCTCTTCCAAAACGGTGATTGTTTGTCGGCATTGGGGCATCCGCGAGACGAATGTTGATGTCGTCGGAGAGTTGTAGTCCTCCCTTGTCTCCTCGACAAAATCGGCGATGCCAATGAGGCCAGGCATGATTGCTTCTGCTTGTGCTTCTGCTGCTTTTCTACAAATGTGCTGTTCACCACCAAAGTTTTACGCATCAAAATTGCACAGCGCGAAGAGTGGCGTTTAAAGTACCAAACACCCACCACAGTACCACATACTAAGCATCAGCAGGTTGGCCACCGCACTCTATTCACACCCATATTTCACGATATATAGCCCCAAGGAAAAATAGCACTTGTCTGCCGCATTAATCATCACATCAAGTGTCAACTAATTGAAGCGATGGGGCCTCTACGCCACTTGCAAAATAAAATAGAAGAAATTATCGGAATAAGGTGGCCCCTAAAGCCTCGCCGTTTTGTTGGCCGTCTCTCGCTACTCCGGGCACTGTGCGCAATTTCCACGGGGAATCCTCTTTCGACTCATCGCTTGGAATTTACTGGCGGCATAAATAATCACGGCAACTAAAACTCTTGCACTTATTTTTGCAGTTTTCACTCGCGATTGGAAAAAAATTCCTCCCTTTCGAAGAGCCCATACACCACTCATCAAAACCACTGCTATCGACGTCTCCGAAATCCGAATTTTATCTTAGACAGCATTGCCAAACATAAGTCGAAACAATTTTTTCATTTGACATTATTCGTAATTCAATATACAGTCTTCCTAAAAAGTTTCGTAATAAAGTATTCAAATGATTTCAGATGAAACTGCTTTTTTAAGTACTTTAGTAGTTGTGTTCCGTTTGGCCCGGCATTTGGTATTTAATAATTAATAAAATGCAATTTCGCCAGAAACCGTTCTTCATCTATCCTTACGAGACTGAATTTAAGAATAACCAAAAGATAAAAGAAAAAAATCCGAAATATTGGATATTTAATAGATTTTTGGAAGTCAGCTGTGAATTTGAATAAGATGTAGTGTTGGAGTATTTCTCAATTTTAATGACACAAACCTATAGAATAATTACACCGAAAATTAGTAATTATAATAGTTCGTTTTGTATTTTAAATTTGTTAAAAGGAATGTAAACATGCAATAGCACTTTGAGATACATTTATACAACTTTTCGACAGACAGACAAAGAAAAAAAGGAAAGAGACGTAATGAGGCTAATTATTAAGTTACACTTACTTGCAATCTTCATTTCATTGTAAGGTAATATTTGTTATTAAATATGTACATATGTATATAGCGGACATGAAAAAAATCTAAGATTTTTATAAATCGTATAAATGTACCTTTACGTTAATTTTTCACAAAAAACGCAATTGAAAATTTAACTTTGCATGCATGGCAGCGTTGACTGCACTCTCTTAAAAGGTCACAACTTATCACTTTTGCGAATTATAACTTAAAAGCAAGTGCACATTTTTTAAAAGAAAATGCTACCAAAAATAATAAATTTATTTGAACCGTCATAAGCGGTTTTAACCAGTTAAATATAACGTGAAGATTAAAGTCCTCATGTGATTTTTTCGAAAAGTAGACAAACCATTTTTAAATATAACAGCTCATAAGTTACTGTACCAGATGAACAATAGAATAAATGCGGCCCTGGCTTTCTTTGACAACCTCCCGCCCAATTACGACCAGCTTCAGTCCCTAAGTGAATGGATCGTACGTGGTTTGTTGGTTATTTCAGCCCAACACTTTAAAGATTGCGAAACGAGCAAATTAGTCAAATCTTTGTGGAATTGACAAAATTGCAACCACTTAGAAACTGTCCTTTGTTAAATCGTGCTTTTGAAAATACCATCCGGCATGTCGCTACCGAAAAAATTAAGCGAGGAAAGCAGGGAATCCAATGACAGTTTTGAGAATGCCTGTGTCGTGTGCTTCAAAAATTTTGATATTTTTTCAATTGGAGAATGCGACCATCCCGTCTGCTATGAGTGCTCCACTCGCATGCGAGTGTTGTGCCAGCAAAATGAGTGTCCCATCTGCAGACAAGGATTGTCAAAGGTAAATTTCAAGGTTATTTTTGTATATTTAGCACCACCGACCGATTGGCAATTCTTAAGCTCCTGCGGCACTCGGTCTGCGGCTGTTGCTGTTTTACATATTTAAGTGGTATATTTCCCAGGTCGTCTCGTCTGGTTCGCCTTTACGCTCGACTAAAGCAATTTTATTTTATTCTTTAGAAATTCTTGTTGGCTGGATAGTATCTGTAGTGCAGAAAGCTGCCAAATTCTCGATTCGACTCTTCATAATTTCTTAATTTTGTGTGACTCTCAGAATGACGTCTTTATTGCTAGCTTACAGTTTCCTTCGCATTTGCTAGTTGCTTGGTGTAGTTCCGTGTAGAAAAATGCAAAGTGCTGCATCAGTTAATTCTCTCCTTATCACGTTGTGCAGTTCATCGAAACGTTCGTTAAAATATGAGCAGCAGGGAAGTGAACTGAGTTGGCTGCATGATTCCAAGGAGGCAAAATCTGAGTATCAAGTATTTGTCTTCAGATATTGATTCTATCCAAAATCAACACAGTCCCCTTATCCCGTAGATGATAGATCGACTTCACCATTTTCTTCTCTACTTCACACTTAATTATCTACTTGCATAAATAAATCACAACGTTGGTTTTCAGCTAAATTTAGCTTCTTCTGGGGAAGTATGAAAATTAAATTGGTCCTTTTGCTTTTTAGTAGAAAATATTTTTGTTACTTTTTCATCCATTATTAGTGTAAGACGACAAATACTTCTCAGGGTTTCGTTGGAAGTATTTTAAGTTATACAGAAACATCTTTTTAATATCTACATAAAAGAAAACTGATCTCTGTTTTAAAGGAAATCTATCGTAGAGCGACAACTAAAGCACAAACAGTTCAAATAAAAAATAAATAAATAAATAAAACAAAATCTAATGATTTCTTAAGTTTTATTGGTTCTGGAGCTGTACCTTTAGCCCTATTCATTACAAAAATAAAGAATTCACCTAAGAGCGAAATTCCATCAAAAACATTTTTGTATTTTTCGATCAGGCTTAGCGTTAAAGGGAATAAGATTTAGCTATTGGGTTTTCTGATTTCTCGGAGTGGGGTTTTCCTTAAAGCGCCAAATACCTTTTAACTAAATGAAAAAAATATATCTATCTGCTTAAAAGCACTATCAATAAACTGATTACACTTTTGATAAGGCAAGAAATTTCTATGCTTTAAGTGCTTAGGAACTGTGACGTGAGCATTTGAATATCGTACTTACACATCATTTTCATATCACTTTATTACTTGATAAAACACTTACTCATGTCTGATGGTAAAATAAAGCGTTCCAAAGAATGACTGTATGGAATTTTTTTAAAAGTAAATAAGGCTTGAAAGGAAAATCATGTATAACTGATTAAAAGCTAATTACATTGAATTATCGTGTACAGAAACTTGAAATCCATGTTGAGTTATTGTTGTTTTATAACATACATAAATGGTAATCGAGTTCGCAAAACACATGGGGTTTGAACACAACACAACAAAAGGGGTTAGCTACTTTTCATGAAATTTAATAACTCTACACAATAATAAACTTTTAAAAAGAACATTTTATTATCCGCTGCGGGTTTTCCGAACCAAACTTGGGGTAAAAGATTGTTGGACTAATCGACTTCTTGGGACAGCCCGCATACAAAAATGAGGAATCGACTGCTAGGTCTTATTTAAATTTGTTTATAATATCAATAATAAAATTTCGACACATAAATATAATAATGAGTAAACTTTTAGGTAATTTTCACGACCGAGAAAAAACCTTACCGAGAATTAGAAGCATGCAATCGTTCCGAGTATTACAATAAGAAATATAAAATTTGTTTTGCAAACCAACAAATCCAACGGGCCTTCTATGATTTGTTAGACCACCCATGCTCCAAGTAAGAAATGATTGAATTTTTCAAGCGCGAAAATATTTATACTGATTTATTTTAGGTGCGGTATGCCACCTTTTCGATCTTTCGATGCTCTGAAAGATCATGTCCGCAAGGAGCATGAGATGTTCTTTTGTGATATTTGCACAGAACATTTAAAAATATTTTCTTTTGAAAGAAAATGTTATACACGTCATGAATTGGGTTTGCATCGACGCAAGGGAGATCCTGACAACACATCTCATAGGGGACATCCGCTCTGCCAATACTGTGATTGTCGATATGTAGATAGAGATGAGCTCTTTCGGCATCTAAGGAGAGAACATTATTTTTGCCACTTTTGCGATGCGGACGGGGCTAATCATTTTTATTCGTAAGTAGATTTTGGTGAATTGTCCGTAGGATAAAGTTAACGTTTGGCATTCATTACAGTGATTATGATTCATTATGCGAACATTTTCGCACAGAACACTACCTCTGCGAGGAAGGAGATTGCGTACGAGAGCAGCTTACTGCTGTTTTTCGTACTGATATAGATTATAAAGCTCACATAGCAAACGTGCATGGAAAATCTCTAGGTAAGTTGCAAGCCAAACAAGCGCGAACTTTGCAATTGGACATTACAATTGGACCCAGGGGACGATCGGCTCAGCAAGAACAAACAATTGCTAGTTTGAGATCAAGAGGGTAATGATTTATGAAATAAAACCCTTTTTTTATAATTCAAATGGTTCTTTAAGTAGAATTGATGATATGAATGATATTGAGCATGTTGGTGCGTCTGCCATGTATACACACAACCCGCCCAAAGTTATAGATGCGCACAATGAACAAGAATTCCCGTCGCTTGGGGGCACAAACAGCGCTGCATCTGCCCTCACGCTTATTAGGCCTACTATGTCAATTCGCGCTAAAACCTATGGACCCGCAGGACTTGCCCGAACAAAAGAAAACTTTCCAGCTCTAGACAGTGGTGGAGGTGGAGCAAATGGAACATTCGAAACTGGTAAAATAAATTAAATTTCGTAGTGATTTTATTTGCTATTTATAGGCAATGTTACAGCCAATTCTAAATATCCTCAACAGCCAGTAAGTGCCATTCTTAAAAACAATGCGAGTCAACATAAGGGAGCTTCGGGTGGAGGCATGATAATTCATGTATCCAACAGACCTGCAAACGTTCCTTTCTCCGGTGGCGGAAAGAAGGCTCCCTACCAGCAACACTTTCCCGCCTTACCGGGAACTTCAAAGCATGTCTCAAATCTTCAAGAAGATTTCATACCCTCAAATTCAGTTAATTTGAGTTCCGTATCGGCTAAGCACAGACATTTAGTTGATGACTATGTATCTGTTGCAAATACACAAGCCAACTCTAAAATTACAATGATTCAGCAAGATGTAATTAAGGCACAGAAAAGAGCCGAACAATCTAAAAGTGTTCCTAAACTGTCCGATTTTCCGGCTTTAACAGACAACACGCCTATATCAGATCCTTCTTGGGTAAAAAATAAAAAAGAGCTGGAGGCTGAAAATCGTAGGTCAAAAGTTTCTGCTGCTCCTATTTTAAATGGATTCAATAATAATTTAAAGAAAAATCAAGAGAAAAAGGAACAAATAAAAAATTCAAAATCAGTCCCTGATATGGATAATAATAACCAAACCAAAAAGAATAAAAAGCAAGTAAAAAAGGAGAACGATACAAAAAAGACAGAGATTGACGCGAAACAGACAAACAAGCAGATAAAGGAAAAGAAAATTGACAATAATGAAAATAAAACAGCCAACAAAAGTAAAAGTACTGAAAAAACAGGAAAAAATTTTAATCTTAACAACAGCCTTGACTTTCCTTCGATTGATTCAACCTCCGTACCACCGCCCGGCTTTGAGAATAGGATGAATTGCTCGAGACCGCCTCCAGGATTCCAAAATGTTACTTTGAATTCTGTAGCTAAACCAAAAAATAATTTAACATTTACTAGCTCCTCGGGCGAAACTTATAGCATTGTTCCTTCTCATAAGTTCTTGGAACCGCCAAACTCTTCAAAGCGAAATAAAGTAATTTATTAAATTGTATTTCTTGTCTAAATTTAGGCTGAACCCTTTATTCTATAGGAACTTGTTACACATTTTCAAAACACTTTAAAATCACCAGAGGCTGTAGAAGAATTTCGTCGGATATCTCAAAAATTCCGAGAGGGAAATTATAAAGCGTTGGCGTACTACGAGCATTGCGAAGCAGCCTTGAAAGATAGGTTTGATGAAATTTTTCCAGAGCTTCTAGCTCTCCTGCCTGATATTAACAAACAGCAGGTAAGTGCTGTAAATTAAAATTCTGTTAAACGCGCAAGTGAATAATTCGGTTATAGTACTAAGCTAAATTAGAAGACGATTCCTATTTTACATTTAAAAGTAGCTGCTTTTTTCTAATAATTTTTTTTTATTTAGGAACTCTATCTTGTATATTCACAACATTTAAAATCGCTGGGCAATTCGAAGAAGGTTCAGAGACAGAGAAGTAGAATGGAAGTATGTAGCTTGTGTAAGCAGGTTTTGAAGGACAGCGATGTAAGTGCTCACGCAAAATCGCATGCTTTGGAAAGTAATTTTCCAGTTTTGCAAGAAGTTAACAGTCTTATTCCGTCTGGAGCGAAAAAATAACATTTAGGGCAAGAATCGTTTCGATACTAAACTATCTGGATAATATGAAACAGTCAAAAAATTCAAGGTGCTAATGTATATTTCACCCAAAAAAAGTTTTATTATTAACAATAACTGCGGCCTGCCTTTTGTGGTATGTATGAAAAGTTTATGAGAATTTAATTCCAAGCAAAGTTTTGTAAAATTTCATGTAAATATTGTAAAGCCAAAAAAAAAAAAAAAAAAAAAAAAGCAAGATGTTTTTATTAAGGAGAATTTCTTTTATTTTAATTTGATCGGAGAGAGGAGTTTGCTGTGATCTTTGACTGGTATTTTCATTCATTTCGTAAGCGCTAAAAAAAATTTTTGGAGCTCCATAAAAAAATATTTCTTAGCGTCAACAAATTTTCTTTGTATGCGATACAAACCGATCCTTTAAAAATGATGGCAATCTGTAAATGTTTGGTTTTCAAAAATTATTCACTTTTTGTTAGATATCGCAATATTTTATTGGATTTCTTAAATAAATGAGATGTCCACATATGTGAAATAAATACGATTTTAAAAACACTTCTTAACCAAACTTTAAACAGGCAATCTTTTTTACTTACAAAACTGACAAAAGATAGCTATATACAATTTTCGGGCTTCATTGACATCTGTTTTGTCCGCTTTTCCTCCTCCCATTCCACAGGATGGGCCTTCTTCCGATGTGCGTGCATATTAGCACCTGAATTAAATGTTTTAGGGCAAAAGGTACACGTATACAAAACTTCACCAGTATGCACAGTCATATGTTCCTAAAATAAAATATCATCACATCTGAGTTATATTAAATGTTCAAAAAACTAACTTTTAAAGTGATTGCTCTTTTAAATGCCTTGTCACATAACGTGCATTTAAACTTCCTTTCACTTAAATGCACAAATCGTTTATGCTTGAGAATAGCGTTTCTAGAAGGACCTTGTTTTCCGCATACGTCGCATTTATGTATCATTCCAGCGTCCTGATGTAACCTCATGTGCGCTCTCATTGTGTGTTCGTTTTTCATCCACGCACTGCAGATTTGGCACTGAACTCGTGGCAGATTTTGTCCCAAATGCTCCAATTGATGTTTTTCAAAAAATACTCGACTTTTGAATACTTTCGCGCATATCTCGCACATGTGAGCATACGTCTTTTCATGGACGACTCTTTTATGGGCCCGAAGGAGGGCGTCAGAGGCATACCTAGAAAATAAGTGTTGTAATGTGAAGTTTTATTATTCGGTAGAGGTTTACAAGAAACATTTTGTAATCTACCCATACTCACGGTTTATCACATTCATCGCAAATGTACTTCTTTTCCTCAGGCGATAAATGGCTTAATTTGTGCTGCTCCAACTTAAATTTTTTCACAAAGCTCTTTGGACAGTGTTCGCATTTGAATAATTTCATATCCGGCGGAGCGTGAGCTAATAAGTGATTGCTTAGGCAGCGCTTATCAGCGTATATCTTATTACATATGTTACACCTACAATTATTTCTCGTGAAGCATTAATAATAAAAAAGAAATGCAGAGACCAATACTTAAACATATCGGGATTTGTGTGCCATAGAACATGCTCGGCTATTAGTGGACGTCTATGAAACTTTTTGCCGCAACAAAGTATAAACCCTCGTATGTAATGCATACTCTGGTAGTGTTCAAACAGCGGCTCAAATCGCTCACAGT
Organism: Eutolmus rufibarbis; assembly: GCA_963920795.1. Lineage (NCBI taxonomy): Eukaryota > Metazoa > Arthropoda > Insecta > Diptera > Asilidae > Eutolmus > Eutolmus rufibarbis. Next base: position 40,784,386 of record OY987205.1, read on the forward strand.
TTTCATGGCATATTTCGCAGCTCATTTTGTAGTATGATTCGATAAGCTTCTCTTCCTTTTCTTTTTCCGCCTCGATTATATCCTTTTTAATAGGTTTTCGGCGTTCTCGTTTGATCTTTGTTTCAGGTACATATTCATCACCGTCGCTATGAAAGTCTGAAGAACAACAGAGTAATTATTAGTTTATATATATATAAACTAATGTAAGATAGAATTACTTACCATCCATACACGTGTTCTCATTATCATTAAATTCTCTTTCTTTTGACGACGATCGACTCCTTTCGATACAATTTGATTTTCGCGCTTTTCTACTTCTTCGATTTATTATTTTGGGTTTACCTTCTTCTTCTTCAACAATCTCACAATTATCATCGTCGTCTTCTTCATCTTCATCTTTAAGTATAAGTTCTGTGATTTTATTTGAAGATTCCTCGTCTTCCGGTGCTGTTTCTCGCTCAGAACTCATGTCTGCTGGAAAGAAAGAATTATTGAACAATTTCGAACTAATCGCTATCGCAACTAATAATTACAAGTTTTAGTTTTAATCTAGGAATCCCATTAGGAGCGTTGTAGAAAAACAACCAAAGTTTTTATTGTTGCATGTTGAAATACTCTCTTAAAAGTTTGATTAGCTAGTCTAATATTTAATACTATGCATGACGAAATATTTACGGTAAAACACTTTTTACACACTTCTATAATTGAAGTTCATTTAGCTTTATAAAAACACTGAACAAGATGACACCTTTTTAAGTCTGAGGTTGATTCTAAAAAAAAGTTCAAGTCCCTTTTTTAGGGCAAAAATGAATGCCAATTGTCATGTTCTGCTACGAGACAATATTTTGAATGACGTCGGAAGGGTTAAAGGGAAAGTAATTTGTTATCGAGGTAATCGTTTAAAGTAATGCTCAGCAAGTGCATTTTTGGGACTCTAGGATATGTTACATTTATTTATTTAAAAAGGTGTTCGTGGCTTTTTAACTCATGTAGCGAAAACTAGAATAGATATAAATCAAATCGGTATATTGCAGTCTTCACAAGTCTTTGGCTTTAGTTTTTGTATTAGATTAAGGAAACAGCCATCATAAATTACCATACTGATGGAATGCATTAGAGAATTAATTAAAAGTTTGAATTTGTAGTTGTGGTTCCTCTTTAAACTAAATAGCCTATTATAAAATATGTTTAAAGGAAACTTCCATAAATTAGTGCAAATTTTAATGAGTAACCAGAATCAACCCAAAAATACCTACCAAATGTTGGATTGATTTGTACCTCCAGTTCGGCTTCCTCGTGAGACTCAACTTTAAAATCCTCGAATCCAATTGAGGGCTCAATTTGGGCATCAACATTGCGAATTATAACATCCCTCAAGCCCTGCTGCTTTTCTTCCAAAAAATTGAGGTGGCTCTCGTAAATCACGGTGATTCGGTCCTGAGCCGTCTGCACCTTTTCGTACAGCTCGTGAAAGTCCTCGATTTTGTTCCAACACGCTGTGCACACCTTGTTAGATATCTGGTCATCGCTCTTAATCTGCAAGGCACAAAGCAATTACCCTGATTTTCTAATATAAAAACAGGCTTTAGGAAATACATCAAACCAAAAGTGCTGGGATATAACTTCGTTGATTCTAAGCTGCTCCCCGATTGCGCTGTGCACTTCCAGGAATGTTTCGCCCTCGTCCAAACATAAACGGCAGATAACTTGGTTCGTCATTACTCCTTACAATCGAATTTTCACCCGCATAAATCCCCTAATACCGCAAATGGCATATTTTCCTTTAAATTTTTTGTAAATGTAGCGAAAAGCCGTCAAAACAGTTGTTGACAACTGCGTTCCAAACATCCACGATCCACAAAAAAAATGTACATTAAAAATAAAAAGTTTTAGAATTTCGCCCATCTGGGTTTACAATTCCATTTCACCATTTACGATAACTAAATAACGTACAATTTTAAAATTTAAACAATGTTTGCTTGGTTTTGACCGACTGCCTATTATTAAAATACTTCTTAAAATGTTAGACTAATGTTTATACGACTGTTCTAGATAACACCAGAGTAAGGCAGATTGTAAAAATGTTATCTACACACTATCGGATTAAATGTAATCGTTACAGATATCAAGGTGTAGTTTATACAAAGAAAATGTTGAAAATAAAAACAAGATAAGTCTGCAAAGATCTGGTCTGGTCTGCTCTGGACTGATCCGGTGTAAGACTGCTAACCTATTCGTTATAAAGCCACAGCGATATTTATCTCTAGTACTGGTTAGGTTTAGTCTAGAGTTATATAACCACTTGAAAAAGCAATAAGGGTATTCAACATTCATTATCTTGTGCAAGTTACATATTGCTTCATAGTTCGCATTTAAATGAGCTTAATATATTCAAGAAAGGTCCTTCCCCTTCCTATTTATGAATGTGCATCTACTGCATTAGCGGGGTTTGTATTTTATAAAGTTTTAACATACTTCCTTAATTTTTATCAAGATCCACTTTTCAAACTGGCACTCCAATTTAATTTGTGCAGATTGGTACTATTTTAATTTCTAAATGCAGCACAAGCATTCCTTTTCTAATTCAGCGACTCCGAAAATTTCTATGATTGTTTTAAAAAATATCTTCAGGCTAAGAATTTTCGTTCGGAATATGAGATTCATCATATTGAATTTCCAAATTAAAATAAAATTTCATATTTAAAATCAACGATATCAAAAACCATTCTGTATTCGTTTCCAAGCAAAGAATATGAAGAAAGATCACAAGTTTTTTTTTACCGGAGTCATAGTGGTCGTTATTTCTCTTATCAGACAACACCCCCTTAAAAATTGGTTTACAAAGTCTTTTTCCAAGAACAAAAAATTTGTAACTGCAGCGGATTACATCTAGTCGAGAATTTGAGTCCGACTCCGGTGCAGCAGATTAAAGGTATAGCATTAAAATTAGCCATCACAATTATTGTAAATTTTTCACAAATTGATAGAAACGTTAATCTTCAATAACACACAGTCAATTTCATTTGTTTAAGGTTTTGAGTATATTATAATGGAAATGCAAAAAATTGGACACAGTTTGAAAACAGTAATGTTTTTCTCTTAGATATTATAATAGCACGAGTTTAAAATAAATAAATCCTTACAAATTGCACTTTTCGTCTATTCGTTGATATATGTAAATTTTAGCTCGATTACTTATTTTTTCTCATTAGAGTAATTGTTTTTTAATTTTAATAACATTATTGTTTTAGATCTTATGTGATTTGCTTTGTTTGTGTTTTATTTTAGTAATTAGTTAGAATCTCCAAATACAGAAAAGAGTATTACAATTTTATGCATTTCTTTCGTAAGCTTTTTCTTGTTTTTGTTATTATTAATCTTGTTGACCGATTGAACTTCTGCCTACCAAACGCGTCACTTGTAAAATAATTTGATGAATTATTTTCAAGATAATCAAATCAAACCAAATCAAATCAATTGCAATAGCTTACCACATTGCGAACTTTTGAATTAAATCGTCAAGCAATCTAATTTTGTACACGGTGGCCACCAAACAACCGGACGATATCGCAATTGCACTTGTAAACAACGCACTTAATGTACTTTTATTTTAATTTTATTGTGCATTTCTTAAAGATATGCATTTTTATTTTTTGATTTGTTCGTTCGTTCTTATCTTTTTCGCTAAATAAATAATAATTTTTCTTAACGTTTCGCATTTAATATCTGCACATTAATACTAACTTCTTCTCCGAACTCTTTGTCTATTGTAAGTTCGAATACGACTACTCTGTAGAAAAAATATTTGCGTATTCCAATCGACGTCTTTTAATTAAATTATGTATATCAGTCAAAAAGTTGTCGACCGTAGTGAGATTGTAATTAATAATAACACAGCACATAAAAATGGCAACTGCTTTTATCTAGTTCGTTGGTAGCACTTAAATGTTAGCGTAGATAAAAATTGTATCTACAGTAAAATACCACCGACCATGCTAAATTTCAGGATGCTTTCGTATCATGTACTTAACTACTATTACCAGACTAGAACAGAAAGGATGGGTTATAAATTGAGCAGTCTATGTTTAAATTGTAGGTATGCATGTTCGATCGTCCCCAGCAAGAAATAAAATTCATTCTGAAAACAAGCACAATACTTACTAATAAATTGCACAAAAGTTTTACATTACAAATTAAATCGTCATAATATAGTATTTTTTCGTTAAATAACCCTCTAGAAAATCACTATCTAATCAAGGGTGTATTTATTCCAAAAAAATCGACCCTAAACATTAAGATATCTCACTATTTAAACTGTATTGTAAATTGTTCTCGGCATGATTATGTGTTTTTTAAAACATAATTCAATTAAGCATTAATTGTCTAATAAAAGAAAAATTTAAAAAAATGTTCTGTTTGCCTTCATGTAATTGAACGATTTAACTTAGAGTTGTCGACTAACCCCTGCTCAATGTCATTCCCTAAAACTTAAGTTCTGAATCCGCTCCTGTATCTAATCAATAAAAAACTGGACCGAAAGAATAGTCCAACTATTTTTATATGCCTCAAAACCCCATTTTTTCAAAATCACAATTTCGTATAGAAAAATAGGCGGTGTTTTATTAAAAGTATTAAATTATCGTTACTTTCGATAATAGATATTTTTCATTATATGAAAAAGAAGTTGGGGTTTCCTACCCCAACAGTAAACTGACCCGACTCTACTCTCACTCAAATCTCAACTTTTCAAAAATTTTTAGAACAAGTTTAAAATGCGACTTTTTCATTTCCCAGCCCTATTTCTTTGGTAAATTTATGTGACGAAATATTTTGTTTTTCTTTTTGGAATCGTATATAGCACCCTAAATAACATCAAAAGGTGCTATTAAAATGAAAATAATTTTCCATTACTAAAATTTAATAGACGTACCTAATCTTCGTGAAGGTAAATTGTTGACCGTTTTATGCAATGTGATTGAAAATTAAAAGTTAAGGTACAAACCCAGCACTAAACTGTGGGTTCAAAGAATGTCCCGCTTCAATTGTGAATTCTTTTTAGTTTTTACCGAAAGCAAACGCGATGGAACGAGTTTATAGTTGCTGCACGCAAAAATTCACCAAGAAATTTAGCTCAGTAAAAAAGTTCCACTCGAAACTCGAAGACAATTCTTGGCCCAACTTCGGCGTACCAAGGGTCATTCAGGTAATAAAACTGGGAAATTAAAATACTTAACGCAGACACCTGCTGCAATTCCTTCCGGATGCCAAAGGTTGCAAAGCTGGGCAAATTTTGAGAGTCGTCCTTGATAGCATGGAGTTCTTGTCCACGAAGATCCAAATGAGTCTTTGGTAATGCGCGGCCCAAACTTCTACCAATGTTCACCCGGCAAGTCTTTGCTTGGCTTTTGCTTTACCAAGTTTAGAAATAATGGGGATAAAAGTAATAAAATATTTGTGTATTTTATGTTTTTCAATATTGGTGTCATGTTTCCTTCTCAAAAATATGCGAGCATTTCATTTTAATTAAGGAATTGCCACATTTAACAACAAAAGTCAATTTTCAGGACACGTGACATCTATCGGGAAAGCAAGCAGGCGCAGCTGGCACGTGAGATTTTCGAAATATATTTAAAGAAATCTCTTATTAAAACAATAATTAACATAGAATTGTCATTTTTAGCATGATTTTATGAATATTGTGCAAAATGCTTACAAAAATAGTGCATTTTTAGCGTCACCTAGTAAATAGTGACCGCAACATGTGAAAGTTGCCAACCTTGGCAAGGATGCCACTGCGCACTTTTATTTTCAATTTGCTGATTCCCAATATTCACCACCCAAGCCGAGATCCACCATTTTGCCGTCAGACCGAATTGCTGTGTTTTGGGCATTTCAGTGGTGTTTTAATCCTCTGTAGAAATCATTTTTCTAAATACTAAACTAGCCCGATCACAAATAGTGAGTTTTTTGTGTGCTTCAAGAACGGGAAAGTGTTTAAAGAATTTTCGGTGCAAACATGAATGAGGCACAAAAGGAATCCTTCCAGACGGAGCTGAAAAATAAGCGCATCTGCCGATTTTGCATGACACAAAATGAGCCGCTAACGAATATTTATTCCCGGGAGAACAGGCTCAAAAGTTCTGCTCCACTTCCTCTGCAGGTGATGGCCTGTGTGTCGATCGAGGTAAGAATTTTTGAGTGTTTATTTGCGGTAATCGCACGCCTCAAAATAATTTAAAGTCACTCCAATTAAAAATGGTTCGCTTCTGAATATTAGCTCCCGCCAAAATGTCTGGTTCGAAGTTAAGATATTTCAGTCCCCTGCTGAAAAATTCTACCGAGGATTTCTCAATTGCTCATTTGAAATGCATTTAAAAAAAGTTCGAATGGAACTTGAATTTTTGCAGCATTTGTGTATAACTGCGTGCGATTATGGTTTTTCCTGCAAACAGCTTCACAAGCTAAAGATTGCCATCGTCCGTCTTTACTTCCATTATTTCTTTAGTGAGACGAGCAGCGAATAATAGGAAGGAAAAGGGTCTGATTTCGCATTCATTATCCCCTTGGCATTTAGACTAGAAGTAAATTATATTTAAATTTAGTAGAGGCTTCTTTGCTACACCAATGTGGCCATAAAAGTTCTTAATTTTATCCTGTTTGTTTATTAACATACTTTGATATCTATTCAAAAGCACTAAGTCAGCGAAATAGGAACTTGCGTTACGTTTTAAATTTATATCAACGTATTCTCTTTATTTAATCACGGCCTCCCATTATCTCAACAAACCAGCTCAGGAGAAATAGGAGCTAGCTACCCTTCTTTTTTTAGTAGGACATACTTTAAATAATAATAGATTATTTATTACCTTTTAGGCTTTATTTAACCAAATTTATTTATGTAATAATTCCCCCAAGATTACATGTTCCCCATGGAAACAACTTCTTTTGAAATAAGTTTCATTTAAGGGTTTTTTAAAAGCCACATTTATCTTGTTAAACTTATGTTATCTTTGGTAGCGTCAAATATGTTTACCCTCTGCATTAGTTTAATCCTTTTCCTTGTCTCCAGATCCAGGATGGATTCGATCGATACAAGAGCCCATTTCTTTTTTCAAGACCCTACCTAACTAACTAATTCATTTTTCGATCCCTTTCGTCAACGTAGACATACTAAGAAGTGAACTCTTTTAATAATTAAGTTATTAAATTATATTATATAGAAACCTAAACATTACAATAAAATAAATAAGGAGTCCATTTCAATGAAAATAAGGAATCCATTCAATGAAAACATAAACTGTTTTATTTAAAAAAGCCATGGTAAACAAATTTCAATTTCATGCAATGTGATTATTATGAGTCTGATCATTTAATCATTGCCGCTCGAATGTTGACTATGTCAACTTTACCACTTTCTGTGTTCCGAAATAATTTTCTATTGAAACCGAAACATCAAATCGAAGGCGAATTTGATTTATGCAAAAAGGTTAAACATAGATTGCAGAAAATGATATATTTTATTAAATATTGAAAGAAATTTTTTAATTTGATGTGGTTTTTACATAGATGTAGGAAGTGCTCGAACTACTTATTTTTTTAAGTACTACTGGCTAATGCACGAATCAATTTATAATTTTTATGTATTTTATCATATTTTTTGTGTTTCCAATATCTCGAAAACTATAAAATATGCATTGCATGGATATTACTCTTGTTTTAAGTTTAATTATTAACATTAAATATTACTATTATTAATTTCAATCTACAGGTTTTTACAAATGATGGAATGCCGAATACAATTTGCGACTTGTGCAGAATGTTAATGGAGCATTGCTATCGTTTCAAGCAAATGTGCAAGAAGGCAGACACGGCACTCCGGCAATATCCTCTCACAGGCACCTGGCCAAATGCGCTCGATATGCCAAAAATACCTGAGGAGCTCGCAACTATTCAGTATCCTCAACTTAAACAAAAGCCGAAGAGCGAACCTTCAGAGAAATCATCAGCTTCTGAAGTAGCTACTTCGCCCACAATCAGCACGCAAACAGCACCTGTTAAGAAAGTAGCAGCCACTCCTGGGCGTCCAAAGTTGCTGAATAAAAATTCGGTTCGAATTTTAAACAAGAACGCACAAACGACTTTGGAGCCTATTTTGAGTCAACCGATCATAAAGAGGGATGATGCCGGGAACGTTGAAATTGTTACCGAAATAATCGAGCAGACCAAGTACGAGGAACCGGATCCGGTCAAGAATGCCACCCAAGTGGAGACGAATGTTTTCCCTTGTCCACACTGTGAAAGATCGTTCCCATTGCGTCAGCTGCTCGACATCCACATCGTGAATCACACCAGGGAGAGAAGTTTTGCGTGCCAAGTTTGCGAGAAGCGATTCTTCAGCAAGTATGACCTGGGAAAGCATATGTTAATACATACAGGTGAAAAACCTTTCGAGTGTGTCGTTTGCAAGAAGGCCTTCACAAGATCCACACTTCTGCATCGTCATGAGAAAATTCATACCGATCAGCCGAAGTTCTTGTGCGTCTACTGCGAGAAGCCGTTCTTATCGAAAGAAGAACTAGATAAGCACACTGAGCGTCACAAGAAGCATCGTCCATTCTCTTGTAAAATATGCGGCAAATGCTTCGCCTTTAAACAAGGCTTAGAACGGCACGAAGTCGTTCATGCCAAAAACCAACCTTACCCCTGTCAGTACTGCGATTTAAGTTTTCCAACTCCTAGTAAACTGTCTCGACATTTAACAGCGCATGCTGGAGAACGTCCATTCCCATGTAGATTGTGCCCCAAATCCTATTTGCTCAGTCATCATTTAACTAGACATATGCGATCCCACACTGGCTCGGGATCGTACAGCTGCTACGATTGCGAGAAGACTTTCAAAAGTAGGGACGATTTGATTTATCACTCCGCAGTGCATGCTACACAGACTCTTGTGTGTCCCCTTTGCAAAGAACAATTCGAGAATTTGGATCTTGTGACAGAGCATATTAAATTGCATGCTGAAGGAGAACAATATGCTTGCGAATTTTGTGACTTGATATTTATGACTGCAGATAAGTTACAAGACCACGGCTTTGAAGCTCATGCTGATGATCTTGCTGTTTATGAGGAGCACACTAAAAATAATATAGCTGCTAATAAGAAAGAGCCCAATTTCACAGACGATTCCCAGGATACAGGCAACGAAGAGGGCGAGGTCATTGAAGAATTCATCATCGAAGAGTATCATGGTGATCATGATGCAAACAATGCAATGGAAATTCCGCAAAATGTGTTTGTCAAGGAACAAACTGAAGTTGTCTTAGGTGAGTTTATGAGTGTAATTTCAGTTTACCGAAAGTTGTTAATTATTTTACCTTATAGGAAAGGACATTGTGGTTAGTACCAGTAAAGGTAACCAGCTGAAGGCGATTTCTTTCCAAAGAACCAGTAACAGTGAACAGCGCCTTTCAAAGGACTCGACTCATACACAAGAAGCCGTAGAATATGATGGGGACTTCGAAGAAATGGAAATTGAAGCCTTGGAAAAAGATGAGGAAGCTGATTTCAACAATGAAGCCCGTGAAGAAGTAGTAGTGGAGGAACCTCCACCAAAAATGACAAGAATAGCGACTAAGACATTAACATCCCAGGAGGTTAAGTCAAAAACTACCAAGGAGCCACCAAAGCCAACGGTTTTTACGAGGAGGTCCTTGGCAGAAAAGTTGGCGGAAACACCAAAAACAAAGCAGCCAACCATTACATCGGTTCTAAAACAGCTTCCAAAATCTGTTACTTGCATTAAAAAGGAGAAGACTCCGAGCGAAAAAAGCGCGACTGAAAAACCAGCACCTGAAAAGTCGCCAGAGGTCAAAGAAATAAAAATATTAAACGAGCGAATTATTAGGAAAGGTGCCCCGCAAATTTTAAATAAAAACGCACCTTCAGATAGTGGCAAGCAACATGAGAAAGTACGACAACTGCAAAAAAGGACTGAACCTGACGATAAATCAAACAGCAGTGCGCCACCAGCAAAACAAATTAAAACTGAATCGCCTAGCACCCCAACGGGCACTAAAAAACTCGTAGAAATGGTTATCGGGGATCGTAAGGTGAAGGTGCAAAAAATTATGATGACCAAAGCTGAAGTAGCAGCGATGGCCAAAGAAGGTAAGATTGAAATGAAAGGAGGTACTATGATCCTTAAGCAAGAAGGCAAATCGCTCTCCGGAAGGATTATTAGCAAAGCAACTTCAAGTTCAGAATCTAGCAAGTAAGCGTAATTGTACTTTAGAAGCTTATTCTCTTTGAGTTATTTTAATGCCTACATGTTTTTTATTTTACCGTGAATATTATTTAGTTTAGATTATTTACTCACTCTGTAAATACTTTGAAAACATTAATAAAATATCGAAAAGTTATTAAGCTTTTTTTAATTTTAGAATTAACGCTTACATAAAATGCAATATCTAATTACGAAAAATTCTCGTCAAGATTCAAATTTAGCTAGGCGTTCCTAAATCCAATTAAACAATGGGTTTTGTTTGTTTTAAAAGTTTTATACATATATTTGATTTATTTAGTCTGCTGTTGAATCATACCAGCATATTCTTTTGGATGTTTCGCCTTTCTATGAGCAAAATAATTAGAACTAGAAAAGAAAGTCTTTGGACAAAACTGGCACCGATACAGTACTTCTCCTGTATGCCTTGCTACATGCTCAGTTAATTCTGGCTTTCTTCTAAACTGTTTTTGACAAATATTGCACTCAAAATTGCTGATTTTTTGATGGACGTATCTCGTATGCTGCAACAATGAACTTTTGGAAGACAACTTTCGGTTGCATATCTCACAAACATGATCTTGAATGTCCCTATGCCGATGACGATGAGTTCTTAGTGTTTGTAGATTTTTGTACCATTGTCCACATTCTTTACACTGAATTCGAGGCTCTGGTTCCTTTACGTGCGTTTTTGCGTGCGATACTAGATTTACTTTGCTCGCAAATGATCGAGCACATACTTCACAGAAGTATGGCTTTGTTAAATTATGCGTTGTTTTATGTTTAAGCAGCACAAATTTTAATGCAAACCTAAAAAATAAAATAAACTTTTTAAAATAATATCATACAAATATTACGAAATACTCTTACGCTTTCCCACATTCATCACAGATGAATTTTTTTTCATCAGCTGATAGATGTGTGGCTCGATGATTATTAAGCTGTGATTTCAAAACAAATCTAGAAGCAAAAACGCTTTTATGACAAGTAGCGATTTTATTAATATTCATACCTTTGGTCACAAATATTACACGAGTAGGGACGATTTTCAACAGGTAAATGTTGCTTCATATGGATGCGCAAAAGTACCTTGCTTTTGCTTCTTTGACCACATTTTGGGCATCTGAGAATAGTAAATTTTAATTCGCGATAATTATTCAAAATTTAATCGTACTTAAATGCATCTGGGTTCATATGCAGAGTAATGTGATCTACAATTCTATCTTTTCGAAAAAGCTTTTTTTCACAACATTTTAGAAATCCTCTGGTGTCGTGCTGCTTTTCATAATGCAGTTGAAGTTCCTTAAAGGTGTTGTATTTTTGGTTATTTGCACACAATTCGCATTTTATGTCCATAAACGATCTAATTGTAGCATCACTTATTTTTTTCGAAAGTCGCGTTTTAAGATGATCAGGCAGCTCTATATTTTCAGAAAGATTTTGGCTCTTTGATTTTTCGTCGGTAATTAAATCTTGCCTAACCGGGCGACTGTTTTTACAACTTAAATTTCTACCTGAATTATTTGGCACATTATCACTATTCAAATTTGAGCCAGAGTCTCCCACAACTTCCACAGGTGGTTCATAGTTTAGTTTGTATTCGCTTTCAGATCCATTGCATAAAATCTCTTCTTTGATTTCTACATCACTCAAATAAGCAATAGCATTTCCTGATTCGCTCCGTTTACTTGAATTATTGCTATTTGCTAATAGTTTGTCGTGATTTTGTATGACCTTCTGGAAGAATTCGTAGATCTCATCAATTTTAGTAACGCAATTTACACAGGCCTTTTCCCAGACGCAACTTTTAAGATTTATCTGGAAAAAAGTCGTCTAGTAGTAAATATTTTAAGGTTATTCTTAACACAAGAAAAAATTATAACTTCTTCTTCTCTCCCTAAATTTTGAATCTCTATTCTAGAATTAATATACAGATTTATTGTAGTTATAAAAAATGATTAAAGTCTGGATTTCAAGAATTCTTGCATTATGGCAACCGCAAAGATTTTGAATACCAAGCCTAATCTAAAAATTTGTTTAATGTTTTATATACATATGTTTGTTACATTAAAGTACAAGAACAATTAAACGGATATTTATGATATCTATAAAGATCACGTATACGATGAGAACTAGTATAAAAATTTTAGCCATTTTAGCGTAGTTAAGACATAGTTTATTAAACCGTATCTTGAAGTGTAGTTTCACAATGCTGTTGTTAATGCAACTTTTAATTCAATTAAAGTTACAAGATCCTTGGCTTACTGACAGCGCAGAAATTTATAATTCATTCCAACGATAATGGCGATATGATTTTTTCAGCCCACGAAATTTCGAGCAACATTTCACAAAACCTTAGGTACCTTTATACATTTTGTAAGGAAGGTGAATGCGAAAATGAGTCTTAATTGACCGACTGTTCTATACGAATTTCATATCAAACAGTCATACTGAAAATAGCTTTTACGGTTTCCATAATAACGATTAATTGATTTAAGCCTTTTGCACCCTGTTGTCTTCAAATGTAAGCGAGGATGGCAGGTAGAAAAATTGCTTTTAAAATTTGTAATCAAAATATCTTTCAATGAAGGAATCCGGCGAAGTTTTCGTATCTAGGTCCCGGTCTGTAAGAAAGGTTTCCTGGAGTGGATTACTAGAACCCAAAAACCCAGGTCAGAGTATCTATTCTACGCCACTGTTGGCCCAAGTCCTTTAATTTTAAAAATGCACAGGTAAATCGTAAACCAAGAATGAAGGATTTGGCCATGTTATGTCGTTTTTTTTATACTGAAGGTGTCACAACACATTAACAGAACCTTACCTGTTGGCTAAAAAGGAAATTGCATTTTTTCCTGAATGAATGACATTTATCACTGATATTCAAAACTCCCTCATAACAATTGGAAAAGCAGAGACTACAAAAGAAGCCTAATTCAGTCATATTCATCCAAGTTAAATATTTTTATTTTGATGTAAACAATTGACTGTCGTGTTACTCGGTTATATTCGTGTTTCTCTTTGCCAGGGGAAATAGCACGACTTCGTTCGAAAATGCCCCCGTAGCACCAATAATTTAAATTTTTGAAGTACACATATTTTCTGTTTTGCAAAAATTACAAAACTTTCCATATCTATGGTTATATTTTTAATACGTTCTTATCAACTAAATAAGCTTTTAAGAAGTTGTATTCACATTTTGCTTCTTTGTTACTGTGCTTTCTGAACACATTTGTCAGGATAATGCAGTCCATCAGAATACTCTTCGGTTCGGTTCCGCACTTTTATTTTTTATACAGGACTGTGTGGTTGTTTATATTTATTTTTCTGTGCGTGGTGTCCCGGGAAGCAGATGAGTTTTATTAAAAATGACTTGCGGTGTGTGCTTAAAAGACGATGTGGATGTTATTAACGTATTTGGCGAAGAGGGGAGGAGTTTGGATATATCGGCGATCATCAAGCAGCACTTCTGGTTTGAGGTAAATCAATGTCCTTCCGCTTCGGCCGCGGGATCCATGGCAGGCTGACAGTCGTTTTCCCTTTCAGCCAATCGAGGACGATGCGACTTTAAGCCGAATCTGCTGCCCTTGCTGGGAGCAGATCTCGAATTTCCATCTATTTTACACGAATGTGAAGGAAGCCCACAAGTCGTTGAGCGAGCGATTCTACGGAGGCTCTCAGGATTATAGTGATTTTTATCAGCCCGACGCCAGCTCCACTGGCAGCCAGCCTGAGTGCAGCTATGGCTTCGGAAATCCAACGGAGAACGCCGAGGGTAGGTTCGCTTTATGTTATATTTATTATCTTAAACCTGCGTTGACGGCGAAATAGTGCGATAGGATTAATCTGCCTTGGTTTCCGGGCCACGGGTAGATTGCAATTATTAAAAAGCGGACAAAATCGCTAGGAAGACAAGCATCGCAAAAATTCCGTCTCCTAGGTAAGAGTCACACAAATTCTATGCTGAGGCTTTGTGAGGAAAGTTCAAAAACCTCGCATGAGGACAATCAAGCTTAAGTTAAAAAGGCTCCTATCCCTTAAGTAGTAGATAACGCTTTTCACTTACCTTACTTTTCACACCTTACTTACCCGAGCTTTAATTTATATTCAGATCACCCTGTCAAGTATCCCTTGCAAAAATAGACAGCGGACGAAAATTTGCCGTTTCTGAGTGAAAGTGGAAAAAGCAGCGAAACATACTTTTCCGATTCCAAAGTTTGGGTCGTCAGAGGGTCATACACTTCGAGTCTTAAATAGAGTTGAACTCAAAAGCTCTTCCAAATCACGCTTCCTAAAGATTAAGCAATTTCTTTTGCCTTATCAAACAACTTTCACAATAATAATACGTAATAGACATTGAAGACTATAAGCTATCGTAAGCTCTTTGCGCCCGCAGTGGGCACGATGAAGAGGATTTCTAAGAGATTCTCTCATGTTCGTTGGCGATTCACCTCTTACCACTACCTGGTCTTAAAGGAACCTACAGATTTAGGCAAAGATTTACGATGGGACAAAGCTCCAATTGAAGTCAACAAATGGGGAGAAATGCAAATTGCAGCGACGGTCCCGACGTATTCAAGAATCACCTTTACAAGTGTTAAATTCCAAGAATTTAAAAAGATATATTAATAAAGGATAACGCAATATCGATTTTGCTAGATTTTTACTGATAACAATATGAAGTCTTAGTTTATGCAAATTGACGTCCGATACTATGGTGCAAAAAAAGATGTAAAATCAAAATCTAAAATAGAGGCTAAGGAGTTATCCTTCCTACAAACTAGCGTCTGTAGTATATGGAGTTCCGGCCACTCAGGCTAGTGCCGAAGGATGTTTCTGTTCGTTGGTTTAAATTTTGTATGGAGTATACCTTTAACAATAACAGGTATAATTTTAATAAACTTACTGAGAGAGGTACAAGACTAATTGACTTAGTACCATGGGAAATAGCAATTATATTATACACTATAAAGACGAGTCTTTAATGAAAGTAATAAAAGCCATAACATTTCCATTATAGATAGTGTCAGTGTCGATACATTCCAAGAGAAGAGAACAATTAAGCGAAGTTGTACTACTGGGAAAGTGTACGATGAAAGTTTCTACAATGGTAAGTAAAATAATTCTTATGCTTTTAAGAGTTAATAATCATTAGAAGTAAATAATTTGTTTCCAGAAAGTCCGGGAGATAGTCCGAATATCAATAAAATAGTACAAGAAGACGGGTATTTATTAGAAAAGGGCGATTTTGGTAAGTGCACTTAAAGATTTTTTACGAAAGTGAGGTATATACATTGTGAATTTAGATGCTTTAGAAGACTTTGATGTCCTTGACGATATGGATAGCTCAATGGACTTTGAAGAGAGATGGCGAAGGAACAATGCGCCGAGGAGGATTACAAATTCAACTGAAAATAGGGCTCCATTTAAGGGAAAACTTGTTAACCAAGGCAGTTTAAGTTTCAAACGAGATCCAAGAAATAAAGGTAGAAATTCTAACCGAAGAGATGCGAACAAAGTTGAAAGCGAGGATGCACTTATCGCCAAACATATTAATCTTGATTGTGAGCTCTGCTCAGAAAAATACACAAAGTTTTACGATTTATGCAAACATTATCAATCTGTCCACAGTATAAGTGGATATGTGAGATGTTGCGACAAAAAACTTCCGAGTCGTGCTTATGCTCTTGATCATATAAACCAACACGTTAATCCAGAAAGTTACAGGTAAGATAACTTATTAAAAAGTATCTTTTTCCGTGCTTATTTCTGTGTTATTAAGATGTAAAGAGTGCAACAAAACTTTCTCTTCGCAATATGCTATTAAAAATCATTTGGCTATCAAACACGCCCCTGAAATTGACAAAATATTCCTATGCGAGTATTGCCCAGAGAAGTTTACAAATCAACACGCTTTAAATCAGCACTGCACTCGGCACATTTCGGAAGAAGAGAGGCGTGTGTATTGTATGGATTGTCGAAAAACGTTAGTAATTTTTGTTTTATGTTAGGGTGGCTTCCTTAATTTACTTTCTATGCCTTGCAGATTCCCAACTGCCTTGGCTTTGCAAATGCATAAAAATGTTTACCATGGTAAATTGCAAGGTCATATCTGTCACGTTTGTGGTAAAATTGTTAGGGGTAAAGCGATATTTGCAAAACACGTTAACGAACATGCAGCTGAATTAGGTCAAGAAACAATTAATGATCCCGTGTGCCCAATTTGTGGAAAACTTTCTGCTTCCATTAAAACACTTCGACATCACATTAGATACGTTCATTCGTCCCATCGTCCTCATAAATGTACTATTTGTGGAAAAGCTTTCAAAATTCGGCAGAAATTAAAGGTAGTATTCATTATACAATTATTATTGATTCGTCCCAATGAAACAATTTATTTTAGGAACATATTGGCTCTCATGCCACCGGAAATCATTTTCCCTGTCCTTATTGTAATAAGCGTTTTAGGAGTAAGCTTCATTTGTACTCCCATAAGTATCGTATGCATAAACAGGAGTATGACGAGGAAAAGCAGACTCGTTTCAAAATGATGACTGAAACATTCAGAAACGTGGAAAACTATGAGAATACTTCAATGAGTGAAAATGATACGCAACAGTATGATGATGGCAGTATCCTTTTGAGTGAGGACAGTATTCAAGATGATGACGACTGCTATGTTGTGGCTTGATTGTGTGGTATATTTATATTTTAATTGTACGAAAATAAAGTTTCGATTTGCGTAATTTGTTTTCAATAACACTCAGTTGAATATTTATACTTTTTTATTTTGGAAAGAGTTATATTATGTAGGAAAGTCCTTATTTCTGAAAGCTTTTCTTTTGAAACTTTTATAAAATATCATTCTAAGAACTTCGTCAGTTTGAATTTAACATACATATATGTTACAGAGATTGTAGTTGCGTTTAAGACATGGGCGCTCAATAACGAATGATTTTTCGAAATTCGAATCCTAAGGTAAAAAGAATATAAAAGATTGGGAATATAAAGGGACTCTATTAAACTGAAGCATTGAATAAATATTTTACTAAACAAATAAAATTTTTATTGACAAAGTTCAACCCGTAATAGTGTTAAATTGGGAATATTTAATATCAATGCATAAACAAATGCAAAAACAAACCCGCACAAATTGACTGTTGGTACAATTTTTTACTAAAAAATTCGTAAACATCTCTTCCTACCTCTAATTTTTTTGGCGTTATATGATTTTTTTTTTTTTAATTAATTTTTTTTTAATTACAGTAATATGGGAGTTCTTAAGAAATAGCAATTTTGGAATTAATAAATTGTAGGGTCGATATTACTATAAAAAAATGCACCCCCAAGTTATTTGAAAAACATCTCCAAAAAAGAAGGTTAGAGTTGAAAATTTTTTTTCTACGATTATTTTGATTGGTTTACGCTCTGAATCTACAGCTCAAAGATCTTTTAATATTATAATTGTTTATTTTTGACTGGCTCACGAAAAATACTCCGTGAGCATAAACAGTGAAAATGTAAAATTTAGGATATATGAATTCAACGTATTCGCATATTGGATATATTCAATTATGTAAACCCAGTAAGTTAACCGTTTTCATGCTACCGCCCTGCCATCTTTCCCTTAAATCTGCAACTAGACGTTGAAGTGCCAGCCGTTGTCGTTGTCAGCGACCCAAGCCGCATTCCATAATAACAGCCAAGAAGAAGATCAAAGTGTAGTAGCGTCGGTGCTGATGTTCTTTGGCTTTTAATTGATAATTTTGTGCAATTTTACAGAGTTAAAAGACATAATATTGCTTGAGTGCCTGCGTATAAGTAATTACTAAGAGATAAGCCGAAAAAAGTGAGTTAATAACATTCAATTTGAAGTAAACTAGTGTAGTTTGATGTAAGCGTTCGATAATCCCGTGTGGCGGGGAAAACGTTTTAGCGTGAGGTGCGTTCATTAAGATCTTATTTCCTGTTTGCATTGTAGTTTCATCTAAATGGAAGGCCGCCGAACGAGTAGCAGGTCACGGCTTAGGAGCTCCCCTGCAAGAACTGCACGGAAGTCACCTAGCAAAAAGCCACATGCTCCGCCTGGGAAATCTCCCTCTGGGAAAGCGTCACCTACTCAGAAGGGCTCTCCCAACCGAAAAAGAGGAAAGGCGAAAACGAGCCTAGCAAATTTTGACTCTAAAGTTGAAAACAAGGAGATAACGAAAGAGAAATTTGAGCAGGTACTTATATTTAAAAGTTATTTTAGATGCTGTAAAGAACACTTAAAAATAATACCGTCAAACTAAGCACTATTTGTGCTTACAGCTAAATATAGAATTAATAAAATAACGTTTGCTGTAATAGAACGTGCTCCTGAAAATGCCGAATGAAATTTTAAATTATCGTGATATGACTAAAGCTCCCATTAAAAAATTATTCGAAAACGATAATTACTCTTTGAATCAATATTATGAAAACTGAAGCTTAACTGCTCTCATTTCTATCTAAATTAACTTATGAAAATCTGTGCAAATATGTACAGAGTCGCAACATAGAATACGTCAGATCTTAGTTACCATGTAGCGACATTTTCCCGCCAGATCTAATCTGGAAATGTCCGGAAAGCTTAATGCAAAACAAAAATTTATTTATGTTTCTGTTGTATTTTTCTACAGTTCATGATATGATTAGATTAGATTTTGCGAATTATAGAATAATTCTATAGACAAATTTACTTTTAAATTTTATTTATTTTTTAATGTCGCACATATACAGTTGTATTCTTCCACCACAAGTGAAAAATAAACTAATAAATTTATAAGTTCACAATAAAATATAAATAACAACATATTTTTTTGTTAGTATACTACACTAAATGTACAAAGATTTATTTATTTTAACTCGTCAATTAAAGGAATTGCCAGATCAAATTTTGAATTTTTAGCTTATGTATCTATTATTTTCTCCGCCACTGTATATGCAGTTTCAAAGTCATTAAATTAAAATACGTATATGTATCTACATACATATATTTCCTAATTTAGATATCATTTTGATATATCTATTCGACAAATTATAAAATCCTTAGTTCCAAAATCATACCATAATTTGTGAAAAAAAGGAACAGTTCATAATTTCTGCAAATTGATTGACTTATACCGGGCAATATTACTGCAGCGAAACCGATGAAAGTGCAAGAGGATAAGTCTGCACTGGAACTCCATAACGATTTAAAGTTTAGAATTTAGAGCTTCTCTAACCTAGCACAAGTTTTCTAACAGAGCAACTTGGAATTCTCTAAAGGCGGTTCTACACTATCATAGCCGCAAGCACAAGATCGTGAACCAGTTTGTGAACACGAAAGACAGGCACAAGTCGCAAGTCACAAGTCTGATGTTGCGTGTACACACTTATCAACCGTTTGGTTATCTTTAGTCTCAAAGAGATCATCAAGTGTAGTGGTCATTAAGTTATAAATGATGGATTTAAATGCGTCTAAAGTTATATTGAGCGCAACCGCTTTAGTTGTAGTTTCGCTGGCCCTTAAAAAAATTAATTTTTATTATGGACATTTTTCTCGTAAAGTGCTTACTATTCTAGGTATTTGAATTTTTCAGGTTAAAAAACTCACCCGGTATACTTCAGTCGCAAAACAATAGCGCCGAATTTATTTTTAGCGAAAAATGTTTTCTTAAAATGCTGAATAAACAACACAAAAGAAAAAACTTACCTACATTAATTGCAGAAACCCCTGGAAAAATCTCCTCTAAAATATAAAATCTGCTCTGCATTAACCACTGCAGCACGCACTTCGTGAACAAGTGAATCGTATCAGAATAGAACCAGACCGATAATCACTTTGGCACGTACACCAACTTGTTCACGGAAGTTTATCGGGATCCTGTAGGATCCACACTGTCAAAACGGCACATTCACGAACTTGTTCATGATCTTGTGCGTGCGGCGATGATAGTGTAGAACCGCCTTAAGAGATATACTAGATTATCAGACAAAATATTACGTTTTTCCATGAAAAATGGCGGTGAAAGTTCCGAGCGGCATTTTCAAATAAACTTGAACAAGTTAATGTGTTGTTTAAAATGAGAAGAATATTACTGGAAACGCGAAATTTTACAATTTTAAGGAAACATTTGAGATCCTCTTAGTATGCCCGAAAAAAGATTATATATATTTTTTTTTTTTGACATGGAACGTTTTAACTTTTACTTGTTAAATTCAAAGAACTCTTCAAAATTATAAACGATTTGTTCAAGTATTTAAACACTAATTTGAAACCATATCTGCAAATAAGTTTAATAAATTTTTCGCTAAAATCGGATGGATTTCCATGAAATTCACCAATATAATAAATTGCTTCCGATTGGTTTTAATTTCCTTTTAAAGCAAAAAAAAAAATTAATTTAATCAAAAATGTTGGATAAATATTGCAATTCACATTTATGGCAAGCAATACTATTAAATAAATCCACACTTACATTATTATTTTTCAACCTCGGGTTCAACGAATCGAACTGCTCACTATACAATTGATACGTGAGTGATATCGGTCTAACTTAGAGTTCTAAGCTGTCAAACTGGTTCTAATATAGACAGTTTTTTGTTAGAGAATCGCGAAATACTCTAGTTTTAGAATTTAGACTCTAAAATCTAAATCGTTAGGGAATCGCATGGCTGACTTGACCGCTTTTTGTACTACCAAAACTACATATGTAATTGATTGTATTGAACCGAATATATTAAAAGATAAAGTCAGAAATAACTGGCTTGTAACAACTCTGATTTTAATAACATATAACATTTGAAAATTTTACAATTAAAGATGTGGAATAAAGAATGGTGTCTGTCTGTTTTTAAAAACAAAATGTTCTGGGTTTAATTGGAGGTGAAAGAAAAAAAATGTCGCTATATTTTTGATAGAAATTCTGGGGTTTTCATTCATTTTAACGTTGTGATCAACAGCGATTACAGCTATTACAATAAATCCCAGAGCTACACACAATTGAGAATTGGACAAAATTGTACACTCCAAAATACATCCCATTTTATTCAGTTTAGACCCAAATCAAGGCTTATATGTTATTATTAAATCGAAAAGCTATAAAAATTTAGAACGAAATTTTCTTATCAATAAAAAATAGAGTAATAGAGATAAATATGGACCACCCATTTTTTTTTTTTTTAAATAAATCTCAAAATAAAACAACTAAACGCTTATATTTATATAATTTATTAGGAAAAACAATTCCTTTTCATTCTGATTAGCTTTAAAATAAATTCTATTTAAAAATATAAAATAAATTAAAAAAATGAAAAATTCTCAAAAGAAAGAGGAAAAAAAGTGAACCAAGTAGGCCATATTAGCCGACGTACATATTTATTTTATACAAAAGCCGTAGATAAAATGCCTCTTTCACATCTAGCACATTCTTTATGACTCCAATCATTGCATGGGATACATTCAACCCATACCTCGCCATAGCATTCGTCTGAATGAAGGGTATTACCAAAAACTTTATTATACAGATGTCGTACGTCAAACAAATTCTGTGTCCACAAAAAAGCGCTACGTCCTATGTGCAGCAAAAACAATGCTGCAGATATTGCCGAGTCCTACTGCAGCCATATAGCTGCTACGTAATGCGGTTAATATCCACATTCTCAGCCCCCGTTTTTTTTCCTAAAATCGTGGTAGTCCATTACCTTCAACACGTGTTGATGAAATAACTGATTTTTTATTAAAAACACTTCATAAAACAATAATTTGAGCTAAATTATAAGTAATATGTAGTAATTATATATTATTAATCATTTTTTTCAAAACAACATGATTTCACAGTCAAATCATAAAATTACTCATGTTCATAAGATATATCACTACCCACTATTTAATATAATCAGTCGCGTACAAACATACGCTCATCCAGACGCATAGAATCGCACTAAAATAAGTTTTGAGAGTTGCCGAACACAACAATTATGAAGCGAAATCTCATGCATGCAATGGAAAATAGCCATGGACCACACGTCCATATTACCCTGCCTTACTCTACATGTTGTCAGAATGTTTCCCTTCTCCAAATCTTCGACAGAACAATACAAAGTTGTTAAAAGTTAATAAGTTAAATGCAAATAGAAAACGAATTTCTAGACACATTGCACTCAAATATAAAATACCCATTCATACACCTCATAACTTCGTCAATTAATGTCCCAGTTAATGTAGTCAATATATAAAGAAAAAATATATTTTTTTTGAGTTCCAGGGTTAAGTGATAATAATTTAGTATATTTATTGAAAACTTTTCCAGGAAAGTACTCAGACTTCAATTAAAATAACTCCTCGGATTTTTAATGCATCTCCAGAGAAAAAGGACACTTCCTCCTCAGTGCACAGCGTGAATACAACA
The DNA here is from genome assembly GCA_963920795.1 of Eutolmus rufibarbis. Classification (NCBI taxonomy): domain Eukaryota; kingdom Metazoa; phylum Arthropoda; class Insecta; order Diptera; family Asilidae; genus Eutolmus; species Eutolmus rufibarbis. The sequence continues at coordinate 40,807,075 of OY987205.1, forward strand.
ACCAGCTCGTCCACTGTAGTGACAACAAAGACTATTGAGACCGTCGATTTTGGAACTACAAAAGTGGAAGATACGTCTGGAGATTCAGAAATTGCAAAGCTTACATCAGTATCAGCGTTTGTTCGCAGATCCGTTTCAGTGTCAAAAAATTTAACTCCCACTTATTCAACATATCAATCCACTCCTACTCCCACTGCAAGCACTGGCCAAAGTCGCCAGACTCACAGTCGCTCGGTAAGTCGCAGTGTATATGATGATGATTATTCGAAAACTGAATATTCCGATAATGAAAATGAGGAGCACTATGCCAGCTTTCATGAGGACATCGCGTGCAAAGTTCGTAATCTGCAAATCAGACCACCAGAAGGCAATTTTATTGTACGCGAGTTAAGTTCTACTTTTGTAACCTTATTTGCAATAGCTATACCTGTCCTTGTGCATTACCTACAATCGCCATTTTATTTTAATTTCGATTTTAAGAAACTCTCAAATATATCGGATTTAAAAGGTCTGCAAGACTATTTGAAGTTCGGGTACAAATATTTGGGTGCTTACATGGTTTATTTTTCCGGCATATTCATACTTTCAGCGTTTCCATTTGGAAGAGTAGTTAAACTTTATACCGATCGTGGTACTATCGAATATTATTTTAATTCAATAGCCGTTGGCAGTATTGCCACTATTGTCTTTATTACAACTGAATATCTGGGTTACCAATCTGCTAATTTCATCACAACTAATTATTTATTTATCCTTGATATCAGTGCAGGTCTGGCCATTATCCTTGCGATATGGTGCTACATACACTCCAAATCTGTTAGTCCGAACCTGTGGAACCCATATGCTAAATCGGGGTGTACGCGAATTGATGCCGCTATAGGTCGCGAAATTAATCCAAAACTCTTCCAAACCATTGATATAAAATTAGCATGCTACCGTATTAGTATCATCACAACTTTAGTGTTTGCTGAAGTTTTTTTATATAAAAGTTTTAATTTTGAAAACCTACAGAGCGCTAAATATGAGTTAGAAAACAACAACGCCACTGCAACCGCATTAGATATGGCTAAATATTTTATTCAAAGTACTCAATTTGATCCCACGTCTCTTTTGGAATCAGTTTTACTTTTGACGTACGTTTGTGATTTGATTTTTTATGAACATCATTTGGCAACGTCTTTTGAACTACAGCAGGAAGGCGTAGGCATTTTACTTTTGGTTCGATATTCCGTGACTCCGTTTCTGTTAGCTGCCATACCTAAATATTTTAGCTCTAATCACGGAATAGAATTACCATATTGGGCTAATGCGCTAACAATTGTACTTTTCGTACTTGGACTTATCTTGAAACGAATAAGTAATAAAATTAAATACCGCTACCGCATAAATCCTCACACTATGGAGTTTGCTTATGCTGACACAGTCCCTACTTTTCAAGGGAAGCGACTTCTTTTGGGAAAATTGTGGGGCAGCTTAAGACAACCTAATTATACAGGTGATGTGATAGCCTTGTTGTCCTTCGCAATCCCTCTCTACTGGAAATTTTCTCTGTTCCCTCTTATTTCACTTTCTCTCATCATCATTTATCTTTTTTATCGCGCTGTGCGTGTAAATAAACGCAATTTTGCAAGATATGATTCCGCCTGGATAAGATATTGCACAAAGGTCAAATATATGATGATACCAAAATTACTTTAAATTAAAACGCTTCAAAAATTTTTGCAAAACAACAAAGGAAATTTCTGTCATGGTAAAGACTGCATATAGATATTTGAATTTGATTTTAACAAGTAGAAATAATTTCGATGAATAACAATAACAATAAATTTTTTAGTTGTAGGATAAAGAAACACTTTTAAAAATATTAACAAAAATGGAGAAAATGGTAATTCATGTGGAGCAAATAGCCCATGTGGTTAAGTTGCCCCGTCCAGACGATGGCCATTTCCATTCAATAAACCCTAATAAAGTGTGCTGAGCGCACATGTTAAGAAAGGTAAACTTTCTTCATAAGAAATGAAAGGATATGAAATATTCCATAATTTTCACAAACTGAAATTTTGTACGCTATATGTATGCCTTTATTGAACAAGAATAGACATGACTGGACAAGGCTATACGAGAGAAAAGAAAGTAAATTTTAATTTTTATTTAAAAAGTTATCATTTTGGTTTGTAAACACAAAACAGATTTTTTCTTAGAATATCTCCACATTGGTCTTATCAATTCATTTTGCGATCTACGACGGTTAGTAAAAAATCCCATACACAGTTATCAAAGCGATAAAATAGTCTTATGCGTGATTTATTATAATTTTTATTTTTAACAGTTTTGTACCAAGTCCCTTTTTAGCCCATAATCTGTTTTGTAGTTTTGAGTTTTAATTTTAAATTGTACTAAGGTTTATTAAAAATTTATGTTTAATGTCCCTAAAAAGTACAAAGCATTTTAAGAAAGACTGCGGGGGTAGTTAAAGTATTCTATCTGTTTGGATACTAAAACAGATATTATTTGTGTACATAGGATTTGAATTTGTTTCAATATTACACAGACAACAGATTTTGAAAAACAGGATTTGTATGTACACTATTTTATGTAATGATGAATTTATAAAAAAGAAAATAATTTTAAATGTCTTTGTAAGAGAATGTTTTTGTAAATAAACAGTTTGATTAGAATTTGGTGTATTATAATTTATAAGGTATTTGTCGAAAGGATTCCAATTTACTGGAAAGTGACCATGACCGATTTACTCCGAGAACTCAGAATAAGAATTTCTGATACGAAATTCATCAAAATTACAAGCCCTGTGAGTTCGTATTAACTTGACCTATTACCCAGTGCACCTGTCCAAAGGTTGAAAGGTTCCGGAACCAACGAAAAGGAACGAGAATATAATGTAAAAATTTAATACACTATTTTGAAAATTTCTTGAAGAATTAAACGTTGTTCCTAATCGGCAAACAATGGCAGTAGGAAATTTAGTAAGTATAATTGATAAATGGTGTTTTAGTTAAGTTATTATTTTAAAACAATAATTTATAATTATAAAATTTATGTTTACATTGTGCCTGTTTATTAAAATAAGTAAATACATAAAGGTCATTATTTTATTAAGAAATCTTATTAATTATATATAATATAAATAATTTATTTCAAGTGCGACGTCATAATTTTGTTGTCTTATTCCGTAATTACAAACATTTCAGAAATGTTTAAATTAGTTCAAGACTTTGTATAAACTTTGTGCTTTTGCTTTAGAATATTATATCGTTTAATATATTCACAACTCTGAGGTTTTGATTAGTCAATGAATTACAAATAGCATTTTTAGTATATTAAGAAGGATCATAATTGCGAGACATTCTTAAAAAAAAATGTTTGACAATAAAGTACATAGGGGCAACCGGGGTAATTGTGACAGTGGGGTAATATGTGACACGTCATTTTTAAGTAACTAAAAAATTCAAAAAGACTTTAATTTGCACTGTTTGTTCAAAATTGATCCTTTATCTTTCGATTCGTAAAAGTTCTGAACATTAAAACAACTTTTTAGTGATATATTTTTACGAATCAATGCTGAGGTACAAAAAAGTTTGGTTATGAAAGTTTGTAGCAAATACTTCAAAGTCGTTTTTTACGAGAATAAGCTAATTAAAAACAAAGTCACTGTTATATTTAAGTTCTTATATATTCAAAACAACATTCGATGGATGTTACCTGATTTGTTAGTGCAAATATTAATTATAAATTGCGAATCACATTTACCCCATACTATTTGCAAACTGTGGGGGAAATGTGACGCAGCCTAGTGGGGTAAATGTGACGCCAGCGCGCGCATGTAAACGTGCGCTTTGTGAAGCCGGTGCGATGTAAAGTGTTTTTTGAGCTCATAATTTTGAGGTAAGTACGATAAGACATACATTATAAATAGCACTAATATCATCTCACAGCCGGGCAATGCTAATATTGAGTTGAAAATTCTTATATTAAACTTTTTTTCATCGTTTTTTCGTCACTTCAAAGCTATGTGTTTTTGAGGTTAGAAAAATGTCAACAAACGTTTTATGCTAAAATCATGTAGGAGTGAATGAAAAATATGTACGTTTCTATGCTCATAAAAACTAAAAATAACAAAAATTTATTTTTAGATCATGCCACGGCGTTACACTCCAAAAGCAAACAAAAAACTGAGTTGGACGGAGGACCAACTAAAATTGGCAGTTGAAGAAATCCTCAGCAAGAGATGTACTTTTACACAAGCTGCTGCAAAGTTCGAAATACCCCGTTCAACATTAATTTCAAGAATCAAAGGATGGAACCAGAGACCAGCTGTCGGTGGCTTGGCGCCACACAAAGGAAGAAACCCCGAACTAAGTCCTGAAGTGGAAAAAATAATAGTCGAAAGTATCAGCGCTCTGAATAAATGGGGATTCGGAATGAGCAAATCTGAAGTTTTAGATTTGATTAAAGAATACGTGACAAAGAACGAAATCCCCACAAGATTCAAAAACAAACGTTATTATAACATTGTTCAGTTGTCTTGTTCAATTTTGTACCTTACTATAATATTTTAACAACAATTATTCATTAAGTCACAATTACCCCATATCGCGTCACAATTTACCCCGGACTGTAGGGGTAATTGTGACGTTTTAGTCAAGTTACAAAACTTGTTATTGTTAAACGCACATGATAAATTTTCGTATTACAACGTTACATTGTTGTTTTAGAAGGTTCAAATAAGGTATTTACACGATTGCAAAAATTATTCATTATTGTTTATAAAAACTACAGCTGTTTGAAGTTCAACTTTTCATTTTCGCGACACAATTACCCCGGTTGCCCCTATATGGAATTTAACAAAAGTTAAAATATAATGTTTTGCCCAGACGACCGAATCGATCTTAAAAAGTAGTACTAAATAATGGCATATTTTATTTTAATATTAACTATCAATTCTAAGATTTGAAATGTCTATTATAAAATGTCCTACTATAAGTGCACAAGCCTCTTTGGTCGGCAAAACAAAAACTGATACATGCTTTCAAATTGAATGTGGAGAAATTTTTACAGTACCTGTACAGTTCATACCTTTTAATAATAATTTTTTATAAAAGAAACAAGTAAAAACTTCTTAATGCTTGTCCTCACTTCTAATAAATTAATGCTACCTCAATAAATAAAAATACATCAATAGGAACAACATTAAGAAATTCTAATCAACCATCGGCAAACGTGTTATTGTACAGGCATCTTTTGATTAAAGAAGAGGATTCGTTCCATAATGACAACACTCTTTTTAAATTAGATCGGCGGCGTTCTCAACATTAAACTTTTTGCACAGAACCTGTATTGGAAAAATAGCGTAAGGAGTACTATTCATAATATTGTTATGCGAATGAATACCGATATTTCGACCGAGCCCCATGAAAAAAATAGCCTTTTTTGAATCGAATAGTGATAGGCGATAAAAAGTGGTACAGCGTAGTGAAAAAAGACTTAGAAAAAGCAGGTGAAAGTGCAGAATTCGTTGTTGGAATCCTTGATTCTATTGGTTTAGTGATATCACAGATGCACTCACGGTGTTAGAACAGTTGTTTATCGAAACTTAACTTTCAAATACAGATTTAACGAAACTTAAAGTTAACTTTTGAACAAAGACTTTACGGACCCCCATAACTTTTGGAATATAGAATAACTGGATATCATGAGGGCTTTTCATTGGGTAGGAGGACTATGCTTGAATTGTAGATTAAGTCACTTCTGAACTCACGCCTAAGGGAACATCTGCTTTTATTCGTTTAATCAGTTAGGAGAAAACCCGCTCCTCCAATACATGATACATTCTAGTTTACCCAATCAATGCATGTTTCCGAATTTTCATAAAGGTCTATAATGTATAATTGCATATTGGTCTCGAAACAATCATCGACCAGCACGCATGCACTCTAATTGAGGCACCTGCATCGTGTCAATCTACATCCTGGCAGAGCTATGCTTTGCCTCGGCAAAGGCGCGTGCGTGATTTCGAAACGGCACTGTGGGGTGTGCAGGGTATCAATCGTCACCAGCTTTTAAACTTGCAGCACTTGATTGCCGGCTTTTACGCTGGCGATGGTTTATGTATCGCCAATTTACTCGTTACCAAATAATTGATTTCGCTGTAATTTTCTAAATTATTTAAAAGATGTTACCCTGTTGCATACATGAAAGAAAAGATAATTAATACTTACTGGATTGATAGAGTATTCACATACCTCGAAACATTTATCTGAATGAATTGCCATATTAACACAGTTCTCGTTGTAATTTCTTTTGAATCCTTACATTTATTTTTAGGAGGTGACTATTTTCACCTTAAAACGTGAAACCAGAAACCAGAAAAAATAAATTCACAGTAAAAGGAAAATCTTTATTTAGTAGGCATTTTGTAAAAGGAAAATCTTTAGTTAGTAGGCATTTTGTAAAAGGAAAATCTTTAGTTAATAGGCATTTTGTAATTTGAATGAATTTATTTTTTCTGGTTTCTGGTTTCTGGTTTCACGTTTTTTAAGGTGAAAATAGTCACTCTCTTATTTTTAATGCTCGTTTTACATTATATGTATGTATTTTTCTAAAGTAAAAGCCATTAATTTCAAGGAATCTCGAGTCATACTTACCACTTCCGTGAATAATTATAATTATACAATACATATACTTTTTACAAAATTCATAGTAAATTTAAATTATGCTGATGTGTAGGAGAGAGAAGCATTTTTAATACCATCGGATAAAGTTGTTAATTCCAGAACGCAAACTTTTTTCTTTTATTAAAATTTGCAAAAGAATTACTTGAATTACTAAGTGTTGTTTTTCTCCTTCTTCTTAAAATGTTATAGTGGAAAATTAGGTTGTTTAAGATAAGAGCCATTTTATTCGCACCCTAACATTCTAACGGTAATTCCATAGAGTTCTCAGCTTTTTCTCTTTTTTCCGTGGATTGAACATGGAGCGCTTTTAAATTTAAAACACAGTGTACTATGTATGAATGTACTCCTAAGATAATAAATGACATTAGTTGGACGAGCCCAGCGTGTAGATAAGTAAAAGTAAAATAAACCTAATAAGCAACTGCACTTTATATGCCAGTCCTCAGCCAATACATTATATTTGCAAATCGATTTTACAACAAAAATTATATACAATAGGTCTTCCAATGCGGCTTGGTAAACGATTTGCAATGGTCGTACAACATATATATTTTCTTCCCATACTAAGTTTTAACGAATTCTCATACATTCATATACACGCAATAGGTTGTACTCCTTAATGATCTTTTAAGCAAAACACTTTTCACGCCACTACGTAAAGACGTTCAAAAATTGTTAGCATTAATGTGAGAGCATTAGTGGGCGTGATATTGAGAAAACTCTGCTTCCTGTTGTAGCTCTGAAAAGAGCTTTTTACGCAAATGTGCTTACTGCTAATTCTGCCTTTCACGCACATTTCACCCAATTCAGTTTCTAGAAGTGTAACAATACTTGTTTTATGTACATATGGCCAAACTTTAACTTTGTAGACATTTTATGTTCCATTTACCCTGACGTATCTTAACCCTTTTAGTACCAATAATGATATGTCGCTGTTGGGTATAGATATTTTAAGCTTTTTTCTCCGAAACATAACAAACTACATAATTTTAGTACAGTAGTTATCGCTCAACTTCAAATTATTCGGTAGTAATGAGAGATTTAACCATTTTTCAAATGTTGGCAATCAGAAGAAGAATTTTTATTTCATGTTATTATTATAGTTTATTTCATCTAAAGATCTTATAGCATTCTAAAGTTTTCTTTTATCATATCCAAAAAGAAATAAATTGTATTCTTATTTCGCCTGCTTTTACGTATGTTATGAGATGTATGTATCTCAAAGTACTTAAGGTCACTGCTGGTGATATCTGAATAAATTATGTCAAAATAAAAGCCGGATAAAAATAATATTCTAAAATTGTTGAATATGTTGATGAAATAATTGCAAGTTTATAGAATTTCTACTCTTTAGCGATTTATGTATAAGAACAGCTATTGTTTTTCGTTCATGGATCTACTTCAAGCTATCCAAATTAGCTCAAAAAGAAACAAGTTGAGAGAACTCATCAAATAAATAAAATAAATTGAATAGAAAATGTATTAAAATTATGCCTAATTTGTAAGTATTTAAAAAGAGATTTGCTAATGAAAAACTATTGTAACCAGTCCACATGGTTCAATAGTCATGGACATTTTAAAAGTTATTTCATCTTAACTCAAATTATCACTTAAAGTCGCGTCGATTATATAGAAGTAATAAGCAATTTTGAAGCGTTAAGAGTTATTCTTATTGATAACCCTAAAAAATGAATGTAATGAACCATATTCTACGTGTGGTTTTCAAAAAATAAATCACTTTGTAAGCTTTCCAATAAGAATTACCCGTTAAACTAAACATAAAGGAATAAAATAAAATCTTAAATGACTAAGAATAGATGACCTCAAGGGATATGAAATAACATTTTTTCAATGGACTCAACTTGCAAAAGTAATGTATTATATTTATATTTTATCTTATAGAATGGATCTATTCAATAACTTTAAGATTTCATTTAAAATATTATCTTATGAAATCTTGAATGTCTTACACTCTGCATCCACAATCCGGTTGTCGAATATTTCGTTGTTTATTTTGCAAATTACGCACGGCGGTGTCACCGTATTGAATTCCGCTTCCGATTCGTTCTGGGTCCAATTCACCAGTTTCAATTTTCGCTAATATTGTCTTTGAACATTTAAGGAAAGCTTCCTCAACATTTTCACCAGTTTTAGCACTAGTTTCAAGGAAAATGAGTTCTGAAAATTAAAAAAAATATGAAATTGTGTGGGCATACTATGTGAATAACTTTTTTTCTCACCATTTTCTTGTGCAAATGTGCTTGCTTCCAAAAATGTTACTTCTCGTTCTTCTTCTAAATCTTTTTTATTTCCAACAAGAAGAATCACTATATTTGGACTGGCTAAGGTACGAGCGTCATTTAACCAATTTGATAGCGCATTGAAAGAGTCCCTTGATGTTGTATCATAGACAAGAAGAGCACCAGCTGCTCCTCTATAATAAGATCGAGTGACGGAACGGAACCGTTCTTGTCCAGCAGTATCCCAAATTTGGAGCTTAACCGATTTACCTCCCACATTGACAATCCTCGAACCAAATTCAACTCCAATGGTATGGGAGCTATCATCTTTAACTGAAAATAAATACAATTCTTTGTAAAATTATGTATATTTACAGGATATTTATTTATATAAATTCAATGTTGTAATAGTTCTTCTAACACGCCGATATAGCAACACCAATTTTACGTGCCCGGGCTACCATTATTTGACTTAAATAAAGTAGTTTGTACAAGACAAATCTCCTGTTATTAAACAAATCTGTACAAAGGAAATTTTCAATCAATACAATATTTTGTACAAAAAAAATTTAGTTTATTACAATTGCGAAGGAAAAAAGGAAATACTTCTCCTTTATAAATTTTTAAAGTTTCAGCTTCTCTATTTGGAGGACATTTTTAATTCATTTACGATAACTGTAAATTATAATGAAGCTTTCCTTCACAAACAAAAAAATATTATGGGCGTTGCCCCGAAGCAATTTATTCGCAATTTGCATGGAATGAATTTTTTTCTACCTCCAACCGACCAGACTTCTTATTCATCGTAAAAATAAAAATCATTTGATTAACCCGCTGTTTCCCCGACATATGAAAATGTTTAACGCGAAAACAGCTATTTCAATTAATATAACATTTAATGTAATTGAATGGTGAGTGGCGGACCCGCTCGCGGTAATCAAGCACCGCGATGGTTTGAGGGGAGGGGACTCACCTAAAAGGAAACAGAAAATTACGTCCACGTCGTTCTGCTTGCGTTACTCTAAAAGTACTTTACTTAAATGTTTCCGACAAAACTAACTTATTTTTTGTGGAGAACCTGAATCTGCAATACAAAATTTAAAATCGCTTCTCGCTTTACCCACTAATTTTAGCGGAGGCAGAAAATGCTACAGTTGTACTCATTACATAGGGAAATTGAAAGATTATATTTATTTGTCTAATAATATTAAAATTATTTCATAATAAAATACTTTTTCTTTGTTTTTCTATTTAAATTTTGCTATGTACATATAAAAAACAAAAATCTTGGCCGAGTGATTCACTACTGTATGAACCTAGTATAAGCTAAACGGATTATTAATTATACAATATTATTCAGCCCAAAATTTATTTGCATTTTCAGCGATTTTTTGAGTAATTGTTAATCAATATTTCGTTACGGTTTAATTATATTGCAAAATTTACACAATATATTATCCTACAAATTTTTGAAAATTTCATAGCAGTCTTGAAAATGAAATATTATTTGCAAATTCTTCACTAGTCTCGAAGAAAATCTATAAGCCTTAGTATCACTTACTTTCAGATGCACCCAACCCGTAATTACAATATCAGACAAAAATACATTTCCTAGGAACTTAAAGAGAGAATCCCAAATAAAAATGCAAAATGTTGAATTTCCCAGTGTCCTTGAGAGCTGTTATCGCTGACGTTCACCGTAGTAAATGCAAGTTTTTGTTTTCTAGTAAAACATGGCTCACCGCTAAGAAAAAATCTTAAAGATAAACTTACATTTGCTCTCAGTGAAATGGTGCAGAAGGCAACTCTTTCCACTTCCAGCACTCCCAATAATCAAAAACTTGAAGAGGTAATCTAAACATGAAATTTATGTGAAATACAAAACTTTGGCGACTGACTCTTGTTTTACCATAGGACTCCGACATCGTGGGTTGGTCTAGCTTCTTTCGGATGTTTTTAGCTTTGTTTATAGGACACAACTGCTCACATAACACATCCAAATATCAAAGCGTACAATTAAACTTATATGGGACGAATTTATTTTAATTTGCTGCAAGCGCACCTTTTGACTGTTTTGACGTTTTTGTTTAATGCCAATTGCCAGTGCTGAGCGCACTGACATTCGAGTTCCTTTCAACTGTGAAATCAGCATTCAAAAATAGTATTACCAGTTAAAAATAAAACTGTTCGAACTCGAACAGCACAGCTCAGCTAATTTCAAACTATAGCTGTCATTTTAATCTCTGTTCAGATTAGGGAACATTTTTAGAAATTTCTCGCCACTTAAAATGCTTCAAAGCTCATAGAAATTTGATTTAATTATTGACAAAATCAAACTGCGGCGGATAAATTCAATTAAAAGTTTCCTCCGTGGTGAAAATGAAACAGCTGTTACAATGGTGAAAATTGCGCACCTCTCCTTTTTGTTAAATGCTCCACACAGTCGCACTTTTCGATTTAGTGACATATGTCAGTTAAATGCTGCATGTACGGACGAATCGCACTGTAAAGTTCTAAATTGGGCCGAGGGCTTTTATCTTTAAATTTAAGAAACTAAATTTATGGAAGTATTACACAAATCATCAGTAAAAGGTAAACTGAAATAACCGTATTAAATGATAAATTGCGACCCCTTTAAGTTATATTTAATTATGTTAATTCGACTCGAAAGTGGTTAGGAATTCAGTAAAAATATTTTCATTAATTACATCATGTTGGGAGGACAACGCCGAATAAACGAATATTTAAAAGGAGTGAGCAATGAAAAGATGGATAGTTTTCAAAAACGTTTTATAGAAGCATCTGCTTTGACATTTTAGCTAATTCTAATTAAATCAGCAGGAATAATATTCAATTAAAACTTGGCCTACAGAATTTACGAGGACTTTCCTCGAGCATTTTCGGCTTCTTTTACTTTGTTGCAGTTGCAAGATTTTTTTTATACTTATTCAAAATTTTTATATTGAACAGGTGTTTGAAGGAACATTTCTTACGCCTATAATTATGCTTTATTCAGCTCGTTTATTCGACTCTGCTTCTCTAAAATCTTAAATATAAATAGATTTCTATGTTCAAATATTGATCTAAAGACAAAGTGGAAACTGAGTTTATTTGAACGATTAATAAGTAGATATCATTTTGTTACCAAAAAAGTTTAAAAGTAAGGAAAATCTTTTAAAGTTTCTAAATTTATTGTAGGAAAATTAATATGAACAGCATTGGAGAAAACTGTACAGAGCTCAAGAAGCAATATGACACGTGTTTCAATGTTTGGTTTTCAGAGAAATTTCTTAAAGGCAGTAATGATGAATCTATGTGTGCGCCACTATTTAGAGTTTATCAGGAATGTGTAAAAGTATGTATTTTAATTATAATAAGAATTCTACTAAATTTAAATGTGTTCTAGAAAGCGATGAAGGAACAAAATATTGAATTTAAGGAGCTCGAGGGCGATTATTTAGAATCCGAATTTAAACCACCTCCAAAGAAAAGCAGCAGCTGACAAGAAGTTAATGTTATTTCATATACAAGAAAAAGAATAAAATCTGTTTAAAACGTGCGATTTGCATATGCATTTCCAATAAAACTTGAAATTCCGCAAAAATTTATCAATGCAATTATTTCGTCTTTTGCGGTGATTGGATTTGCTTAAAATAAAATAATATGAAATATTCCAAACTTTGTATTATATTAAATTTTATTTAATTTTATCTTGTTTAATTTACAATTTACATTTCACTACATCAGCCGTAGCATACAAAAAAAAACCTATTTTAAGCACCACCATAAACCTGTCAAGGTTTGAATATTTTTTTGGAAATCATTCTTTAATTTTAATTTTTGTATTCATTTGAAATCTGGTGTATTGACATTTTTCAAATTAAAAATACCTTGCAGAGTATAAGATAGTGATGTTCAATACTTTGTATTGTTACGAAGGTTTAATTAAACTGTTTTAACTCAGATTGTTGTAAGTTATTTATTTTAAATCTTTGAAATTACTTTTATCAAAAACTCCTAGCAATTTATTTTAATTGTCATATTTCACCCTACAGCTTGCATGTCTTCATTGCGCTTTGCTTTTATTAATTTATTGGATTGGTTGCATTAATGTAATCGACGATTACATACATAACGTATCCGACTCCTTTTATTTCATAGCTGGGTCTTTTGATAAAAATGCTTCGCGTATATTAATCTACAACAATGTATTTTATCAAATTTTGAAAAGAGTTAAAAACTGGTGAACTGTTTACCTTTTTTCTTGGCTTCGCTACTTCTGAAGAATGAAGGCAAACGTTGAAAAATATTTTTATAAGATTGTGATATTGAAATGTTACAGCAGGCATTACTTGAAATTCGAACATATTTCTTTAAAAATACTTGCACTTTGTGTAGAATAGTCTTCTGCCTTACACCAACACTTCTTCCAAAACAACAAAATCCAAATGTTACTCAATTAAGTTATTTGTGTATGGTTTACATGGAAATCCTCATATATGGTTTTTGTTATATTATATATTTTTTCTGCCGCATCCAAGGTATTGTATCATATCACACAATTTATTGGCACCCAAAACATTTAGTGTGACATTCGAAATTGGTAACTCCAAAAACCCCAACATGGAAGCTCCTAAGGGTTGAAATTTTTAGTTTGCACGTTGTTGCCCCTTGCATTTAAAAATCGACTGTCACTATTTTGGTAGTACAATCTTAAATTTCCAAATTTTCATAACCGATTCGAAAGTCATGAATTTGAAATGGAAACCCCGAAGTGTCCATTACCATGGAAATTCCTTCATGCTTGGAATTTTCGTTTTCATTATATATTAAAGGAAAATTGAATCTAAAAAAGGCATACGAAATTTCAAATTGTTCAGAACATGATTCTTTCACATATGTATATGCTGTTAAATCCAAAGAGCTGAAAAATCATGCATGCTCACAATTGAAATTTCTCAAATACTTTTTTACTATCTGTAATATTAACTATGTTTGTAAAATTATTTAAAATTCTTTTAAATGACGACAGAAACAGTTGTTATGATTTGATCGTGAATATCTAATTAAAGTTCATTAACTGTATAATAGTGAGATTCAGGTAATGAATAGCCACTTAATTAATTGTAATTAACAGCAGGCAACTCATGAAAACAAAGCACATGATTTTCGGGCTTTGGCGTGAAAGCAATAAAAGCATTCTGTGCAAATATTGATACGGATGTGGAATAACATTGAGAAGGATTTTGCTTTGATGCTATATTACCGCTATATAACCATGATTCAAATGCGTTAGGCATTATTTCTGCAAGTCACCTTCTTGGCTTTTAGCTGATTTCCTCATATAACGTGATACTTTGAGTTTTGTGCTTTATTATCCAACGTGGTAGACATAATGAGAGGAACATTTATTATTACTGTGGTTTTACTATCATTTGCATCAGCTGGATGGCTTCCTGCTATAGATGATTTAGACATAAACTTACCACAATGGGTTTATTTCAAGCAAATTCATAAAAAGACTTTTCAAAGTATTGAAGAAGAACTGGAACATTTGAAACTCTTCAAAAGCCATATTCAAAAAATTAATAAACATAATGAACTTTATAGACGGGGAAAAGTTTTATTTAAGCAATCTATTAACAAATTCACTGATATAGCACAAAGTGAATTTGCGCGGTATACTCATGGTTTTATCAGTAGCCTTGTTGAGTAAGTAATATCATTTACTTTTTATAGTGTACAAAATTAAAACGCTTAATTTACTTTATCAATAAAAGGCCTAATACAGCAACAGCGAATAAGAATGCTTTCCGCGCTGTAACACCAAAAGAAGTTGACTGGAGACAGAGGGGCATCCAATCTCCAGTAAAAGATCAGGGTAAATATCTTTAATTAAATTTTAAAAAAATAGTTAAATAGGTTAAATGCAGTTCCAAGAATAGTTTCCTTTCTTTAATTGTATCACATATTTCTGGAAATTTTAGGTTTAGTTTAGATTCTTGGATATACAGTCAAGTTTCCTATAACGCGGTACGAATTAATCGCTTTGTAAGAGACTTGACTGTAGTATGCAGAGTAGTCCGAATATAGACGACTAAACATACGTTTTTGCTTCTGCTTATTTTTAGAATTATTTGTTGAAATAAGTTGTAGTTGCTGTTTCTCATGAAATGATGAGGGTTTCCAAATTTCCTTACTCTGATAATATGCAGCGTCTTTCCTGTGCCCATTCTGCCAAGGACACACGCATTGGTAACTTATTTTATGGCAATGGTAGGTCAGCGGTCTGAGCATCGCAAATTCGAGCCGAGAGTTGGAAACTTAATTCCTACCTCTCACATACAAAATTGCCATTGCTTTTGATGATAATGTAACGATTACCTATAACTTCTCCCCACACTTCTCCTTGGTAGTTCCATATTCAACTTCATTTTACACACTGATAAATGACCTAACAAATAAAAACCTTCAACGTACATTCCTATTACATATTCTAGGCTTGATAATATTAATTTAGAATAAACTAAAAAAATACCGGATTATATTATTATTAAGAAGGATTTCTATTCTTTTGAACACCTGAGAGTTCTTAAATGTTTACTTTTTTTAAAATTTCTTTTCACAATAATTTAATTTGAAATTTAAATCTAAATATAATAACTTAATTTAAAATGTATATAATACATAGTCTTGCTTCATACTTATAGAAACCTGTGCCTCCTGTTGGTCATTTGCGGCTTTGGGCGCTATTGAAGCTCAAGAACAAATCCAATCCGGCAGAGATCTAGACCTTTCAGAGCAGCAGTTAATCGACTGTGCTCCATCAAATTACAACGCTGGCTGCATGGGTGGCCATCCGCTGTATGCTTTCAATTACACGAAGGATAACAAAGGCCTCAGCCTGAGGATGTACTACCCGTACGAAAATGTCCAAGGAGACTGTCGATATAAAAAGGTGTTTAACGCAGGCACATATTCCGTCGGTTATAAGCGAATTCCACCCGGAGATGAAGAGTCACTTAAGGAGGTTGTCGCTTTGATTGGTCCTGTAGCAAGCGCAATGGATGGGACCTTGGACTCGTTGCGAGATTACTCCCGAGGTATTTACTACGATGAGGAATGTAGTTCTGATAATTTAACTCATGCCGTTTTGATTATTGGTTATGGAAGTCAAAACGGCACAGATTATTGGATAATTAAAAACTCTCTAGGAAAGTACTGGGGGGAAGGCGGATACTTAAAGTTAGCAAGAAACAAAAACAATCATTGTGGAATTGCAACGGATGCATCGTATCCAATTATTGAAAATCTATCATCAAAAAAACGTGTAAGATAATTTACTATATTATAAATTATAGCATAAAGAAGGTTATTCTTTCTGTTCCCTGCATTAAACAGTTATTTTTCCTTTCGTTTCAAATAAAAAATTCAGCAATTAGCTGAAGAATAGAACTTTTCCGAATATTAACTTATATAGGAACTCAAATAGGCAATCAGAACTTTACATACATATGAAATTGAAAAGATTGCCTCGGTTTACTTCTGCAGTAACAAAATTCTTTAGAATGATCTATTAAAAAATGTTATACCAAACGATTGCTCGAATTGAGCTCTTTCTCTGTACATAATTATTATTAAGTACCTCATTAAAATAACAAAAATCTTTATATATTTTTTTCAAAATCATAAAAATTCTGGTTTCCAAGATCACCAAAAATGTTCCCTTTATATTTGCTTTCCCAAGTTTAAAGTCTATTAACTAATTTTAATGTTTCTGGGTATGCAGAATTCAATTCTTACGTATTTAATTGTATTGTTTCAATAATTACATAAGAAATTATTTTTCTGAGGTATTGGACCATATTTTTACAATAGTTGCCAACCGTTTTGGAAGGAATTTCGACTCGTTAGTATGTGGTTTAAACCGCGACATGTCAACGGAGCTTTAAGGCGTGTTCTGTAAATTCTCCTTTTTTTTGGTTCTGATCTTTGGTAAGTGGTCCCATTTTTCAATCAGCTGACCAATGTTTATGAACAAAGGAATTAGTATATGTCAATTTTTCACAACCCATGCAAAAATGATTCGGAACTGAATTCGTTTGTGAAAAGCATTTAAAAAAATAATTGTTAAATTAGACGGAATCAAAAAATGATTGCAGACATATGTAAGCATTGCGGACTTCATTTATTAGCGGGCATCTATAAAGAGAAACCTATTTTCAGGGTCTTTGATTGCTGTCGGCTTTTTGTGGGGTGCCACCAACCCCTTTATTCGTTTGGGGTCTAAAGGGATAGAAGAAATCCACTGCGACTGTAAATTGAGGAAGTTCTTTTACGAACTGTGGTTTTTGGCTTCAAGATGGAAATACGTTGTGCCTTTTATTTTAAACCAAAGCGGCAGCATCCTCTACTTATTCACTCTGCAAAATATTAACTTATCACTCGCAGTTCCTGTTTCCAATGCTTTAAGTTTTGTCTTCACTGCGCTCGTTGGACACATGCTTGGGGAGACCGTGGGGACTACAAGTAAGTAAATCTTCTTTATTTTCTGCAAACATAAAATAAATAACAAGGCCCATCATGTAGAGTTTATAAAAGCGAAATAAAACTTAAATGGAAACCGAAGCCCTTGAGTATGTAATAATTTATATGCAAAACCAACTTGATTTTCTATGATTTCATTCGGAAATTATTTGCAATGAGATTTAAATTATTTAATACTTTAGTGAATTTTCGAAGTCGGTTTTATTTTCTTAAAATAGTTTTGGAATCAGTGACCTCAATAATCGCCTTATGCCTATAAGTTTTTGTGGGTTTCAGTAAATTTTAAGATTACAAAATTTGTATATTTGTACCATTTTAAATATTAGTTCTAAACTTAGTTTTTTTTTCTTTCTAGATGTTTACATTGGAACAATTCTTGTGATTTGCGGCAGTATTTTGTGTCTTTTGGACAAACTGTAGTTTTAATGATTTTACCACTATTTGAAGGAAAAAGGCATTTAAAGTCAATGAAATATTTTATATAATAGCGTGAATAACTTTCCGAATTACAACATAAAGTATTAATCACAAAATTATTATAAAGCTTTATGTACGGCATCAACAAAAACTTCCATGCTTACAATCGGTGTTTGCGGAGTGATTCCATGTCCTAAATTTGCGATATAGCGATGTTTTCCAAATTTCTTGACCATTTCAGTTGTCATATTCCTTATATCATCCTAAATAATTTCAATTTTAAATACACATATTTTTTATATATAGAATTATTTTAACGTACGGGTGATTTGTACAAATCTTGGGGATCTAAATTGCCCTGAAGGGTTACATCTGGTCCTACTTGGTTTCGAGCCTCTAGAGGATCAACAGTCCAATCAAGACCAATCACCTCATAACCAAGGGCGGCTTGCTCAGCTAAGGAATGTGCAGCACCTTTGGCAAAAATAACCTAGAAACAAAAACATTACAACTAAAAGTATATAAAGTGCATTATTATACCATTGGAACTGAAGGAATAGATTGATTTTGTAGCCTGTCCTGAAGTTTCTCTCGAATTTCTTTTAGATAAGGTACCGCGATTTTTAGGAAATCCTCCTTCGGTAAATGCTCTGCACTCGACTCGAACACTTGCAACATTTGCGCGCCTGCTTTAACTTGCATTTCTAGATAATCAATGATTGCAGCAGTAAGAATTGTAAGTAATCTTTTGGAATCTTCAGGATAATTTTTTAACCATGACTTCGCTTTAGACATAGTTTTACTGCCACCACCCTCGATCATATATCCCATAAGTGTCCACTATAAGGGGTAAATTTATTAATATCAACTCTTATCGTGAACTTTCTAAATGTTTAATTGACACTTTTTGCTTTTTTCAAAAATGACCATCGTGCTTTGTTCTCGTTTATTATTCTTTTACAACATCATTATTTAGTCGCTGATGATAGTGCTTGAGCGTTTAATCGCACAATTCTCAAAATTGTTGATGCTACTTTTTGGATCCGTCAGTAAAAAACTTGTAAGGGGAATTGCGTTCAAATGTTTTTGCTTTTCAACAAAAACCATGTTTAAGTATGAAATGGTCTATAATTAGTTTAATTAAATTTTAGGAAAAGAATAAATTAAATAATTTTAACGACAAGATAATCTTAATCAAAGAGTGAAGGTCAAACAAATATGTACGTTGTTTGTAACTTACTGGTGCTCCAGTGAATCCAATCAATGGGACCTTTCCTTCGAGTTTGTGCCTCATCATGGTAATAGCGTCCCCCACGTAGGATAAGCGCGTTACAGCGCCTTCAATTGTTAACCGCCCCAAATCTTCTGGAGTGTTAAGGGGATCAGGAAATACTGGCCCCTTAAGTTAAACAAATTTTAATAGAAGTAACCAGACGAGTTCAAACTACCTTACAACGCCAGAACGCATCTCCACGGTCATTCCCAGTGCTTGTGGAATCACCAAGATATCCGAAAAAATTATAGAAGCGTCCAAATCGAATCGTCTCAGCGGCTGCATGGTTACTTCACATGCGAGTTCAGGTGTCCTACAAACCGTAAAGAAATCATGTTCCTTTCTCACTTCCTGTTGATTTAAAATTGGGTTAAAAGGTCAACGGAAATGCAAATATAATTCACCTGGAATTCGGGCAGATATCTCCCGGCTTGTCGCATTACCCACACAGGAACTCGATCAACGTCTTCACCTCGAGCAGCTCTAAGCAAGTTATCATTTTTTAAAGCGGGGAATTTCTGAAAAAGAATGGTGACATTGTTAAAATATTCAAAGTAGGACGGGAATCAACTTCACCACAATAAGCGCTGGTTGAATCAAGAAAAACATACGTACGATTATTAACAACACTTTCTTAAAAGGGTACGTCTTGTTGTTTTAAATGGTTACTTATTATTTTCAAAACTTACCTCAGATCCTTTCATCATAAAAAAAAACAAAAAATATATATGGGAATGAACTCTATACTTTCGCTTGCGGATGCACTCTGAATTGCAAGATTCTGTTTTGACAACCGGGGCACTGCCAGCCAAGCTTTGGATTGAGCTATTTTGAGCGCAATAATCTTGAATAAATATTAATTTTGTAGTTTTTACGTAAAACTAACCCAATTCTTTTACAGTAAATTGATTTTCCCACAAAAACGGTTTATTTGCACTCTCAAGTGGTTTTGGAGTATGTTTTTTGAGTATGAAAAATTATTTGAGATCTACATGACGGTCAGAATGGAAAGGCTCCTTAAGTTTTGAAAAGTTTTGAAATTGAGATGGCGCTAGCGATCAATGTCAACGTCTCTTTTATGTCAGACTTGTGAAGTGAAGAGGTGGGTTTTGTGATTTTACTAAAAATCTATGATCATCGAAATAATAAAATGACTTATTCTAATTTAAGTTTACAAATCTATTTCTGAAGATTGTAAACTTTTATAAAATTGTGAAATTTTTATTGTTTTTCTCTGATATATTTGCTAAATTCAGTGGAGACTTACGTATCAAAAGTGTCACTTCACCTTTGGGGATTTTATTTACAAGTTTCTAATAAGTTCGTTTGCTGTTTTAGGTCTGGATCTAGCACATTAAAATGGCTAAAACAAAGGTTGAGAAAAGAAACAAATCGGCTATCAATGAGGTCGTGACCCGGGAGTGCACCATCCACCTCTCCAAGAGGGTGCACAACATCGGCTTCAAGAAACGCGCCCCCAGAGCCATCAAGGAAATTAGGAAGTTCGCCGAAAAGGAGATGGGGACCAACGACGTGAGGATTGATACTCGCTTGAATAAACACATTTGGAGCAAGGGTATCAGGTCAGTAAACAAGTCGGCTTGATGATTTTATAGGTTATGAAATCGGTCTGTAGATCTCGACTCGCCTGAGGGCTAGTGATCAAAATTATATTCCTTAAGAAAAAACTAGAGATGGTTAGGATGTTGTGCAAAAGCAAGAAAGTGCGTCCGTCTAAACTAATAGAATTGGGAGCTTTTTTAAAACATCTTTAAAGCATGATGCTTACAGGACAGTAATTCGATCGATCGAGCGATTGAAAGCGTTTTTAATTCAAGCTACTACTCATGTATGATTTCAGCAGATAGTTCAAACCAAAATTCCTGTAATGAAGAACAAAAATAATACGCGTACACCTACAGACTATGGAGCAGTTGTCCCATATGATGAACCTCTCACAATTGGTTTTATTTGCAGAAATTACTGTTGTATTTCAGGATAAATTGGAGAAATTATTAAGATACAATCGTCTTGACTACAACTATTCTCATTGACGATAATAGCTGCAATCGTCTGTTTTTAAAATTAAATTATGAATTGTTTTATAGAACAGTAATACTTATATCACCTTTTTATATGAACATTAAAAGCATTGTTTACATTTTTGGAAAAGTATGAATAATAAGTAATTAGATTTCAATTTTACCCCAAGACCTAAAGAAAATCGTGTAGATATTTATTTAAAATTCAGTGCTAATTGTTGGACAGTCGCATCACAAGTACATACTTTCATTCTTCATCAGTCTCGCATTATAGTTGACGTCGTAGTAGTAACAAGAACACATAATTAAAATTAAGGAGGCATTTATTGTGTATCTGGTGTTACTCGGGATAGTTATTAGTTAATTAGTATAATAGTTCTCACGTATACTTTCTGTAGTTCGGTAATAATAATTGCCAGTTATATAGACTTCTAGACCCTATGTCTGACTTCAGCTTTATATTAAAAGAATAATCTCAAAATCTCAATTTTCTAGGCCCAACAGTTTGGAATGGGCGTTAATGAATCGGTTTGTTTTTTTACATGTGTAGATATTTTTGCGAGGTTTCATGCAACTTCTAACTAAACAATGTTTTTTTTTTTTACATTCAAACTTTGGTAATTCTACCCTCTTGTACCCTTAGGACTTATATTTCCGAAAATGCTATTTGTTTTTTCGAATATTCATTGGATTGAATACAACCATAAATAATTATTCCCAAGGGAAAGTTTGCCCTTGCGGTATGCTCAAGAATCGAATTTAAAAATGCTTTCATATGATTTATTTTATATTTTCTATTTTATAGGAGCACACCATGCCGTGTTCGCGTCCGTCTTGCACGAAGGAGGAACGACGATGAAGATTCTCCCAACAAACTGTACACATTGGTTACGTACGTTCCAGTTCCCACTTTCAAGGCCCTCCAAACTGAAAATGTTGAATCCAGCGACGATTAAACTGGATGCAAACAGGTCTTAACTACTTTTAAATAAAAAAGGAAATAAATTGAAACATATTTTTATTATTTAACATCAATTATCATATTTTGAGAAAGGTCAAAAGAAAAGAGTTAGATCAGTAATAGCGAAATCGCACTGCTGGCAAAATAGTCTTAAGATAATCGAATCTCTAGCGCACTTGTACTATAGGAAGAAAGGAATGACTTTCACTCCACTTATAGAACTCGATGGAAATCAAAGCTGTTCAGAACCTAGATTTTAAAGCGGTCTTGCTTAGTTTTGTAAACGTTCATCAAAATTACTTACGATTCAAACGGTGAAGATTATCTTATTTATGTTGACATTTTCAATTATATTCCTATCCTAAGAAATTATGTACACAACAGAAAAACGCACCTCTGATTCGAACTTAGCTGACAAATTGAAAATTTCCATTATAAGTTTTAACAATATATTGCTCTCTCAAATGTTACAGATTTAAAATTGATTTATTAGTAACATATAAAGAACATAAAATATCTATCTAATTTCAACGTTAAATTGATTAACGCAAGCGTCCGCAATTTTTTCGTGAATTTCATTAACCTCGGCCTGCGTCAGTGTCTTCTCCATATGGCGGTATACAATTCTGAAGCAAAGACTGCATTTTCCACTCTTTTTTTGTTTAAATTTGTCGATAAGGGAAATCTGCAAAAATCAACAGGCTTAAGTATTTATTTTATTCAGCTTGTTCGCTACTCACCTGCTCGATTACGTCTCCTGCTACTGTTCTTGCAAGATCGTAGAAATCGTTCGCACAGAAATCTTCGATCTCCATTCCATTGGGCAGCCAGAATGAGAGATCGTTCCTGCATTGAGGGTACGAGGAAATCGGCTTGTATTTCGGAAGAGTCATTAAATTGCTCTCGCTGAATTGGTTTAAGAAGCCGCTGTCTTCACTCCAAAACAGGCGAATATCGGGGATGCCGAAGAGCACCATTGCAAGGCGTTCCAGGCCTAAACCGAATGCGTAACCAATCGAATTGTGAACACCTGCATTTTGCAGGATTTCATTTCGCATTATTCCCGATCCAAGAACTTCTAACCATTTCCCATTATGGTAAATTTCCAGCTCCCATGAAGGCTGTGTAAATGGAAAGTAGGTGTCTACCCATCGGTGCTCCACATTTTCGCCGAAGAGATTTTGGGCCAGTCCAAGTAAAACGGATTTTAGCTCGAACTCTGCCAATTTCACTGCCTCAAGCGTATGACATGGCTGCTTAGATTGGTCGAGACACTTGGACTTTGCATTTGAGGCGTTGAACGAATCGGGGTTAGTTTTAAACGATGTCTCGAAGATCTGCAGCTCAAGATTTCTCTCGAATAGTTTTTCGTGTGTAATGAGGCGAACAGCATCTAGCTGATGAAAAACTGGATAGTGGGTGGAGTCCACCTCATCCCGCCTGTACACTTCGCCAACGACCAGAAAATTGTCTAAACCGGATGATATGAGGTCAACCTTCAAGGAATGTTTATTGAATGATATTTATCGAACTAGAGCCAATAATACCTGATGAGCTGTGGTATGCGCACGGAGGAGGTAGTGCTTGTTGATGTAGTAGCAGTCCGACTTGGTCCTGCTGGGGTGGTCGCTCGGAATTAAAAGGTTGTCGAAGTTCTGTCCAACACTCACAACGGGATGTATTTTGTCATAGACACTAAATAAAGGGTTTCCCCTGTTATTTTTATAGGTTTTGTAAAAGTAATTAACAATTCGCTGACGAATTATCGAGAGTGGATGATCCTTCTGCAGGTGCTTGTTTTTACCCAAAAATGAAAGTATTTTCGGAGTCACATTCGTCCAATCATCTGTGTGGTACGCGTTGTCTCCTATTTCAATTGTAGTTTGCACAGACGGACGTGTTTTGTACTCCCGCTGGCCATTTCTCCACAATCCAGCTCCAAGTGCCGGCCTTATCAAAGGCAATTTGCCCAGGACGGCACACATGTTAAAAGTCAACCACAAATGTCATTTTGACTTTTCGTGTTATGTTCGAAGATAAATCTCACAATGTTTGATTTCATATAATCGCAGCCAAATAAAAAACCGAATACGATCGAAAGCTGAGTTTTTTAGTTTTAGAGAATAGTATAAAATTGTTTCAAATAATAATAATGGCAACAAGTTCATTATAATTTGGAATTTATTGTACATATTGAAATAAGCCCAGTATTTAATGTACATCAATACCTATACTTTAAAATTTTCAATACAATAACCGAAATTGTGCTTGTTCTTAAAATTCTAGGTCCCGGCGTTGGGTGAGTCAAATTAAAATTTTTCACATATTCTTTTCAGTATTAAACTTGTTGCCTATAGCTGGAACTAGAACAAAAATTTTTTTTGGAAGTTTGCCCCAGAATGGATGATGTTATTCTTTGAATATTCAAACTTTTACCCCGCATTTATGCATACATTTTTAAAGTACATATAGAAGTTCAAACATCAGTGTCAAAATTGAGTACACTTGCTCACTTCAAATCCACCCTTCATTTTCAAGAACCATAGTTCCACTAAGAATAAAGAATTTTGGGGACAAAGGGGGACCCTATAAAGC
Source organism: Eutolmus rufibarbis (assembly GCA_963920795.1). Lineage (NCBI taxonomy): Eukaryota > Metazoa > Arthropoda > Insecta > Diptera > Asilidae > Eutolmus > Eutolmus rufibarbis. The sequence goes on from OY987205.1 coordinate 40,831,842, forward strand.
TCTTAAAAAATAAAAAAATTTAGTTCTTTGGAAGATTTTGTGGTATCACAGGATCATCAAATCAAGTAGGATTTTAGGTTAATAAAATAATAATCGTCTTTGTTTAAAAATATTTTATTTGATCTTCATAACAATTCTCACAAGATCCACAGAAAGTGAAACGTTTATATTTAAAAGTAAACTTACTGTACATACATATTTATAAAAAAATGAGAAACTTAATTTTAAAACTATAAACCTTTTATCTCTTACATGGTCACATTCAGCTTATTTGATTGACTTATCGCATACTTAAACGAGAGGGTAGCTCGCAGAAGTTGCAATTCCGCAGTGATTATCTTTGTTCCTAGCCATCTTGATGTAACCCTCATCGCCCCATGTCGTGCCCCATGAGTTCTTGACCAACCAAAAGTCTTGTCCACTTGGATCTGTTCCATATCCAACCACCAAAACTCCATGATCCAATTGGTCAGAGCTGCATTGTTCATCATAGTAGACCCCGCTGGTGTAAAATTGGAATGATTCACGAGATGCATCGATTGCTACTGAAGCTGGTCCAATTGTGGCTATAGCCTCCATTAGTTTCTTCTCATCTCCTTGTGGAATATCAACAAAGCCCTTATCGGTTGCTCCAACATTGGCAGGCTGGAAGTGGCAAGTGTCGTCGGTAGCCTCGTAGGGATAAGCTTTTTCTGTGTCGATACCTCCGTTGTCTTTGATGTATCGGAAGGCGTTGTCCATTAAGCCACCGTTGCAACCATTGTTTCCATAGGCGGTCGAGCAGTCTACGAGGTTCTGTTCGGATAGAGAGACTAGAACTCCGCTTCGGCGTGAGTGTTGTCCTTCCAAGGAGCCCGTGGTAGAAAAGGCCCAGCAGGAGCCACAGTGTCCTGTGAGAGGAAACTATGAGCTGTAACCTTATATTACTCTTAAGATTTCTTACCTTGATCTTTTACTGGAGTGACTGCACCCTTTTGCCTCCAGTCAACTTGTTTTGGCAACTGGACATTAGCGGGACTGATAAAATATGCTCCTTCTTCTTTTTTGCCTCCAGATGCTTGAGTTAATCTAAACAATTTTGAGTTTAAAAATGATTGATAAAATAAATTTTATTTTAAATCTCACCCAGGTTTTGTTTTGTTGTATCCGTTCATCGTATTAATGAATTCATGGTGGAGCATGTCGGAGTATTTGTTTAAACCTAATTTGAACGACACTAAACCTTTCTCAAATCTTTGGTTGTGTTTCGCGACTTTGATTTTATTTTCAAGGTAAATTTTCATTCTAAAGTTCTCTTCAGTTTCGCTTTTGTAGTCTTTACGGTGTTCAAGCTGAAATAAAATGTTTATTTCATTTACTACGTATTTCTTCTTGCATTTGAGTTCAAAATCTTTAAGTTATAAGGCAATAAAACATATACTTCAAGTAAATTTGAGCAATAAACTTATTCAAGTAAATTTGAGCAATTGATAGAATTAAAAACTTGGTGGGTATACTGTTGAAACATTTTTAAGTCACTTTCTTTTCCTTTCTATGTAGTTAGTAGATGTACAATAACAAAAATTAAAATAAATCACTAGCCTGTATATTCAAACGGGTAACAATATCCTGTAATGCAAATATAGCATTGGGTAAAAATAACTTTAACAAGCACACTTTGTCTTTCATCGATGGGGAAAAATTAAATTTGCAACTGTCTTTAAAGTCCATCTGGCAACAACAATTTGAAATTCTGAATGAAAACTTTCAATACATATACAACATGTAATAAATGTACAAAAAGCTAATTATGTACACTGTAAATAAACATGCAGGGACAAGACACAAACGACTGTTTTGGCGATGCGACTGTGGAATGATTAAAAACTCAAATATTTATTGTAGTATTGTATCGTAAGATGACAATCTTTTGAAGACAATAATTCGGGCAGAAAAGACAGAATTCAGAAATATTTCTAAACGAAGCTTTCAACCATTATAAAAGACAGCATGGTATCCTTTAGGTGAGTAGGTTAGCTGCTAGTCAAAACAATTTATTTTTTTTTTCCAGTTAATAATTTTCACCAGCGCTCGAATCTGAACTAAACACCCTGTGAATATCGGTGGCTCAAAGAACAAACAAACAAATTTTACTTTGTTATTGGTGTCAGCAAGCTGTGTCATTACTGACCGATAAGCAGGCGCAATTCTCGACGGAGATGATAAAGTACATGTGACTACCGATTTGCCTCAGCAATCTATCGCTACTTATGATGCAGAATGTAAACTAAGAGTCGACGGTCAGAAGTATCATGTTCTATTTGCTTTTAAGCGTCACTGGTGGAAGATAATATAAATAAGAAGGCAAAGAAAAGCACGCGCTTTCTCGCCAAGGCTGTCATTTTTCTTGCTCAATATAGGCGAAATAGCGAAGCAAAATTGCTTCTTAGGAAATTGATAAAATTACAGATTGTACTACATGTGACTCCATTATTTTGCTTGTTTTTTAAACAACGACAAAGAGATAGCAACCCTATGTAATTAAAATTGGAAATGTCGAAATTAATGGTTTTTCTTATTTTCACTTTTAGAAATTAATAATTTTAAAATTAATAGTACAAATCAAAAACTGCAATAAGACCTTAAAATTCCTACAAGTTCTTAATTCGTGAATTAAGACTACCAAAGCAATAGTGCATTTTATATTGATATATTTAAAAGTTAAATGTATAATACTCAAATCAACGACACCTGTTCGTCATCTGTATTAAATTTATTTTGTAAACAAAACCAGACGTACAGGAATCCAATGGTATGTCTGAATTTTTCTTGCATATTTTCTTTTGTTGTATGCTGATTCACCGGTGTCAATATTCATTGTATAAATGTCTAACTCACCTTGTAAGCATGCCATTCCTCTTTAGCCAATTCTATAAAAGACACTGCATTTGCCGCGGCGATTATTCCGAACAAGAGTAATATGAGTTTCATGATGACTTCTGGAAATATTCAAATTTGGATGCTCGTTATTAATTTACTTTATTTTATTTAATTTTTTTTTTTTTTTTTTAATTTCTTAGAAATGACATAACAATTCTTCTTTTTTTAAATAATTTGATAAAATTTGAATAGATAGAGAATTATCAGTAATATATTTATCTTAGTCCTAAATTTGCAAGGATAGCGCTCTCGGGGACAGGGCTCGTAAGTTGCCGTGATGTATTTTCAAACTTTATATCCTTTAGTCGATAAAATATAATTTCTAATCGTCGTGTTTTTCTAATCTATCATACAACAATGGGGAAAGCCCGCGACGTATTCGCATCATGTTATCGTTGCGGTAGGCCTGACTTTCATGCCTCATTTTGTGATCGGAGAAAAATATCGTTATACAGAGCTTCATATAAGGGGACGATTGCACAGCAGGTAATGATTTGAGATTCCGCCTCTAAAATGATATCGTTTATGTATTTACTTCCTATATATTTGCTGCAAGTGTTTCTTTACATGATTTTTGAAAACTCGTTTTAAGGAAGGGTCAAAAGGATCGTTGTTCGTAATATAGGTAAAACACCGACAGTTTGATGAAGCTCATGTCTAATCTCCTTTGACTAACATCGAAATTTAGGAAATTTTTTTTATCTCTTCTTCATATATTTTATAAGTGTTAGGTGAGTAGAGCTGATATTACTACCAGAAGAAAATTCATTCAAGTTTTTTCGGGTGAACAAGTTTTCTCAAGTTGAATTTTTTCGACAAATTCATACTAATAGTCGAATAGAAATGTTTTTTACAGGAATTTTCATAATCCGTAAAGCTATCGTTAAACGTAAAATAAAGCGGCTATTTTGCAAATCAGATATAATATTGAATCTCATTACAAAGCATGTTAAGTTTTTCTATCGATGAGCACTTGCAACCGGTGTGCTTGTTTTGAAAATCAATATTTCTTTATGCACGCTAATTACAAAAACATGTCATAAAAACATAAAATTTGTGTAAAGAGAATTGAAATTTGTAGTGGTAGGTGGTACCCAACTTACAATCTTTGAATTTTGAGTTATAGTAAAATCCGCGCAAAAGGTTATTTGGCAAATGGTTGAATTATGATAATTTGCATTTTCCGAGCTAACAAGAAGTTGTCTTTCAACAGTTAAATTTTATATAGAAAAAATAGTGCGATTATGACCTAATCGCCAAAATATTGAAATAGCGGCATTGCCTACGGCGACCGCGCATTTTCTTGAACTAAGTACAACTCTTTATTTTAACGAATTTTACTAATGAAAAAATGATTAGGTATAACGCATTGAAATAAAACTACCAAAATTATAGATAACTTGTAATTAGTAGGCAGAGTATATGAAAAAAAGCATAATTATTGATGACTGATGTTCGTCGAGGCAGGTACGACGATGATTCACCTTTATTGACCACCTTCTATTGAAAAACACGAAGCAGCCAACGCAGAATGAAGAGACTGGCTACCTCTGTAGTTAATTAGCTTTTGGATGATGCAATTTCAGTCGATTTCGGGTGTTCTTTAATTTAAACTAAATCACAATCTTCAAATCCTGAACTTGTGAAGGCAAAATAAAACTAATTAGCGACCTTTCAGCCCCAAGAGAATTCGCAGCGCAGTTTCCTTTGTTGTTGCAAAACACGCGACTTGTTATCAAAACAAAAACTGTACTTACAACTTAGTGCTCCTCTTATTTGCTGAAAACAGGACTACACACTTTGAATTATTGCACTGAATTAAATGTGCGCAGAAAACGGAACCGAATTTATCTGTTCTTTCACTAAAATTAAAATGTTCTTTCCGACCGTCCGCTATCTGCTTTGTGATGACAAGTCCGAATCTCGCTTCGATTGGACGTCTGCTCTGTCTTCTGTTGTGTCTTCGCAATTCTCCGTCCTCTTCCTTTCCTCCGTTCTCCTTTGCTAACGCTAGTCAACCTGCTGGAAATGCTCAGCTCATGAACAGGGAGCTGAGGGAGCACGTGATTCCATGCTAGCGCTTCTCAACATGTCGAATGTAAATCTCTCCCCGTTAGGCGATAATGCAGTTCAATTCCGGTTTCTAGAGCAGAGTAATTCGGTGAGTGAAATTTCGAGTAATTTTGGGTAATTTCATGATGCCTAGCAAATGCTAAAAACGTCCTTGGCATGGAGAAATCCTAAAACTTTTCCTTCAAAGATTTATATAAATTAAATATTTGTTTTTGTTCTGTATTTCATTACTTTATTATAATTTATAACACTTTAATTACAAATCAGAATTAAATTCATTTTAAAAAAGATTGTTTCGTCGAGAATTAGGCTCTTAGCCTAAAACCTGTAATTTTTCAAGATTGTATGAGGAAAAGGAGACTGAACAATACAAAAGACTAAATAAATTATCTGGTTGAAACTACAAGGATGGGGTAAGGAGCTACAGGTTCATTAAATGAAAAACATAGATTTTTTGGGTCGAAGAAAACAAGGTAACAGAATTTATTAGGACCCAGAGGGAAAAAAAGACCGTTGCAGAAGCCAACGGCCAAAAAAAACCCTCGAATGAAATTATTTCAAGTTACTAGGTATATTATTTTAATACAATAGTACACAACTATGTATATATGGGTATGTGTGGAGGAAAAATATTATGTGACAGAGTGTAGGGGACGAAGATCTGTGTGAGTGTAGGGGACGAAGATCTGTGTGAGTGTGTGAGAAGGTGTTAAAAGGTGTGAGACGAAGATGCGTGTTGGGGTCTTCGACGACATTGGACGCTGAGCTGATGGCGATGCTCCTGGCGAGGGACGCACCCAGCCGCGACAACACTGACCGAGCAGTGACCACACACCCGCGAATGTTACAAGCGGCACTATATATTATATATCTTTATATATATTATAAAATTATAATGCCACGACGACGGCGATAACGGCGACGCACCTAGAATCGATTCAGTAATCAATCAAACACTGATTCGGAAGTTAGCACTGATCACACCCCACGCGACGCGATATTAACTAACTCAAACTGATGATACGCAAGCACCCGAACGGCGGTTATTTTTCTGTATTGAATCTAAGCGGCACAAACTAGGTTCTGTCCTGCATAAGAGCCTCTGAAGAAGTCAATGCTGTCCTGCGCGAGAGTTGTTTAAATAGTAGCGTCCAAGGGCCCGCAAAACGGAATAATAACGCCCCGAGGAAGATTTTCGTGATCCGTTAGGAAATTCGGGGTATTTCTCTGACTCATTGAACCGTTATATATATATATATATGGCCGAGCTGCACACGATGTGGAAGATTTCCGCGATTCGTTAGGGGTTGCACGGATTTCTCGGGATTCGATCGAAGAGTTACTTCTCGGAACTCGATTGAACATGTTATTTATGTATGGCCGGGCAGCAAATGCGATGTGGAATATTTCCGCGATTTGTTAGGGGTTGCATGGTTATTTCTTGGGACTCGATCGAACAGTTACTTCTCGGAACTCGATCGAACAAAGCTTAATATTTTTTTTAATTTGGACTAAATAATTGATCTCAGTTCCCTGTCATTTCGTTTTATGACATAAAGATTTAAAAATCCAGCCAGATATTTTCCAATTATTTCCAATATTATGTGGTTAAGTGCAATTGTTCAAAAATGTACTAGGATATGAAAACACATCACTTTCCACCAAAGAATCAAAATGTTAAGCAATTTTCGGGGAACACTCGCAGGCTAGTGAAATACAGTCAGTCCCCTGACAAGTAATTTCTCAATTAATTATGAATTTTCTATTTTATTTTTCTTCGTCCTTGTTATTTATTTTTGGGACATATGTATTTATTATTTAATGAGACTGAACACATCACGTTTGTTTGTAATTGTTAATTTTATATTTCTTGCTAACTAGAATCAATTTATATGTTGACCTTCTGGCGTACGCAAGCACCTATTCTTCGTTACTTCCAAATTATTTGTTTTGTTATTTTTTGCGGATGAATAAATATATAGTAATCTTAGCAGTTGCTTCTCTTCAAACTTAAAAAAAGGGCACCAAAACATGCCACACTATTGGAAAATCGACTAAACGTAAACAGAGGCCGATTCTGTATACCGGGGCATTTCAATTGTTGCCCGCTTTTTCCTCCCAAGGAAGTGAGTTTTTTTTAAGAGTTGAATAGTAAATATTAAACTTTTATATAACACGATATTTTCGTCCGATACGTATTTACCAAGAAATGAAATCCTTATAATTTTCGATAAATTCAATTTTCGAAGAAAGAGATCTAAATAAATGTACTTATTCCCTAAATTAGTCGAAATATGCAATAAAAATACGCCCATTCAAAATTTCAAAGAGACCGCACTTTAGAACGGTGGACGAATTTTTTCGGGATTGAATAAATATGTAAAGTTTTTATCCTCAACTCAATACATTTTTAGTCTGATGTGTATTGTCCGAGAAAAGTAGGGGTCAACTCAGGTTTGGCCCGTCCACCATAAAAATCAACCAAACAAATTTAAATTCTGTCTATAATGGTAAAAACTGCTGCCTGCTGCCCAACAACGCGAATTACTACGATGGCTCTAGAAAGAGCAGGAATTTTAAAAATTAATTATAAGAACAACCCTGCAAGTAAACCCTGATTTAATTTATTTTTATGATATAAATACATCTTCATAAGTTAAGTAAACAGTTAAATTTTTCAGGTATCAATATTCAAATTTATAAGCGATGAATGTGATTTCCTTCATTTCAATATAGGTAAGTTATGAATTTTAGCCAGAGATATGATCTATTATGAACATTATGCAGACCAGGTGAAATCGGCACATTTACATACATGTGTACTTTATAATAATTTAACAGTATATGTACATTTATTAAAAATGCCTATTATTATAATAAACCATATGAAAATGAGTGAAATCAAAATTTTCTTTTAACTAACTTTTGTAATTTTTCGAGCCGTCGCAGTACATATACATAGGATAACCTCTTCAGTAAAATAAGAGTAGTAATTTGAAATCCAGAAAGCCAGAAATGTCTAATTAAATCCGTTGACTCTCTTTGGATTATCTAAATTTAGTATGCTATTGTTTTCTAATGGAGTTATTTGGAATACGAAATCCACTGAAAGGGATAGTCATTAACCAGATCTTATTACTTTGATTTCTTCTCTTAATACTGCGTTGGGTAGAAAGCTACGTCCTAAGGCGATAATCACAGCGGGCTTGAACGTGGTGCAAATATGCTCCAGATAATAATTAAGGCAAATGAACCGCGCATTAGCAGTATCACGTTTAAGCGAAGGCTTCTTTTGAAACCCCCGCCATTAATGGCTCTAATAGCGCTAGAGAGAGTGTCGCCGTTCACTCGAGGGTGTACGTAGAAACTCCTATCCTTATTATGTTAAAATTTCATTGTAAAATATGTAACCATAAGCTCAAGAAAATTCTATTTCTTTGGAAAAGTATGTACGTATCCTACATTTGCATGGGTCGAAAATTTGCGTCTTAATGCTTTTAACGACACTCGTTCGAGAAGCTCGAACTTTTTCATATAATGCAGCACTTTTTCATAATAATTTTATCCTTTGAAGGACACATTGCATGGGCTTACGTGGCCAGTTATACGAATGTGATTTTTTTCCGAACATTTACAAGAAAATAGGTTCTCTAGCCATGATTTATGGCCAAATGTTAGGTCACCAGAGACTTGTCCTAGCTACTACCCATAAAGTTTTTGAACGTGACAATAGCTTTCGGAATAAAGGGCAAGAAATTCACATCATATCCTGTTTACAAAATTGCTTTGGAAACCTGTAACAATAAAAGTGCGTCAGAAGATTGTGATATAAAATTAAGATTTATTGGGGACATTTTATGAGAAGAGCTGATTAAATTCATATAACGTACACATTGCTCCTTTTTTATTTGCAATATTTTTAATAAGAGTTAATACTCTACAGTTATGTAATTTATTAATTTCGTGAATATCACCAATAACTAAATATCGATAATAGTTAGTATTACTTACCTGCTCAATCCTAATAAATACTCTTTAGTTACCGTCTTTTCCCATAATCCACTATGAATTTTTGTGCATACTTGCAGAAATGTAGGTATGACGAAACAGAAGTTAATATTTTATAGGAATATTATTAATACATATTATAAACTATAAAGCATTATTGCAAAATAATGTAACCGAAGCAACAATGGCAGTAATGAAATTTTATTATGGCTGTAATGATGTTGTTGTGGCTTTATTGTGTTTTTGAATATAGCATACTCCGGTGTTATAATTTTCACCGTAAAAGACATTCAAATAATAAATTTTATAATAATAATGAACGTCTTCTCTAAAAGTTCAACCGTTTTTGCTTTTGTAGGTATTCAACTTTTTGTTTGCAGTTAAAATGTGGGTTAACTAGTCAAATTAAAAAAGTCATTGTAGATAAATATCGTAAGTATGCCCATAAGAATATTAATTCACTTAATTTCACTTTTAAGATAATTAACTCTTGATTTCTTAGTAGGTACATACATAATAAATTCGGTGTTTTCGTGATTAAGCGAAAATTTGGTAGCAGAAGTTTTTCACGGGTTACGTTTTTAATTACATATTGCGTTTAATTCGCATAGAGTTTTAATAAGACAATGTCATAATATTATTACCTTACTTATCACATAAAAATGAAGGTTTTCCAATTTGAAACAAAGGTTTAATGAAATAGAAACTCCAAAATTGACATTGCTTGTGTTTTTTCAATTTTCCAAATTGTCTCTGAACAGGTAAGAAAAGAAATAACCGAAAATTGAGCAATATCAAACACATTTTCCTGTCGTGGTTCAATGCAATATTCAAAAGCAATTCGAGAATTGTGTTTCATTACTTTTTGGCTTGGTATACGAAAGAAGTTTGAACACAGTGAACCACAAGGTGATAACTAAATATTTTATAAGAATGTGAGATTTTCAATTTCAGTTGCAATTATTCCGGGGTACGCAGGCCAGTTTAGCAGCAGAAATCACATTAATAATTCCTCCCCAAGTCTGCAATTTCTTTAGCCAGGTACCATTGATGTTTCACACTGTATTTCTCGTGTTCAATTATTAGGGAAGTAGAGAAATTGTATTTCTGTTTCGGTTAAATTAAAATATCGTATTCAAGGCGTTGTTTCAAACTTAATTTATTTGCCTTTAAATAAATATAAACTCGCATATATATTTAAACATCTTTGAAGAATATGAAATTTTCTCTGGGAAAATTAATTTAAGGAAAAGTTATAATCAGGTCAAAAAATCGTTTCTGAAATGTCGTTATATAGAAAATCGCTATATCTACGACTGTGGTATTTAAAAGAGAAATATTCCTCAAAAGCGAAAAATGAGGGTGACTAATCCTTCAGTTTCACGACTTTGAAAGCTTTGAGAGGATTAAAACTGTAAAGAATTAAAACAAATACTAAATTTGCAACCTTGATGTGGTTAAATACGACTTAAGGTTCCTCTTTGAGTGGTGGTTAATTCCGTGCCGCCCCCTGTATAGATTTAAGCTTGTATCGTTTGTACACAGATTTCTTTGATTCATTTTTTAAGAACGAAGGCATTTAGCATTTTGCTGAAACATATGTATAGAATGTATCATTAAATATAAAACTCAGATTTTCGAGAATTCAAAACGAGCATTGATATTGAAAATACTAACCTACCATAAATCAAAGTAGGAAAGAAAAGAAGCGCGAATATGGTTTAGAATCATGTCTACAAATAGCTTTTTGGATTTCTTTTATTATAAAAAAATAAAAAAGTTTATATTTTGTATAAAAAGTAAAGTTGAATGATGATTTTCTTTATTTCTTATTTATGGCTTCTGATCTATAATTTTTGAGTATAATTTGAATAGTACAGAGATATATGTTATTCTTTTAGAAAAATCAAAATATGAATATCTATTATTAAGCGAAAAACAGAAAAGTATTGGAGAGTATAAATTTTACTCATTAAAGATAATGCAAAGAATATTTATTAGTAATTTAATCATAATGCTTTGACATTTAAGTTACAATACATGTACATATATACTAGGGTGGAGTGAAATTATTGTTTTTATATATTTACTATGGCATACCTGCAAAAAGCTGCGTGATAGGCACAATAAGCAAAAGCGAAAATATTTTTTGTCTAGGTTTATATTTAGAGGTGCCCCCGTTGGGACAAAGTTTTGAAATAAAATCAGAAATTTGTCAATGTTCGATAGTGCAAAACCAAATGCTAAAATTCATAAAATGATGGTTTTATTAGGGCCAGACTATCATCACGTCAGATGATGCCTTTTTATAATACTAAATGCGAATTTTCTACTTAATTGGCTATTTTGTAACATTTTTCTCATAAATGTTTCATAAACATGAATCGCAGTTTTATTGCACAATTCTTGATTTATTTTTGTTTTAGGAAGTTTTGGGGAACCATAAATTCCAAACTTATATATATATTTTTATTATTACAGAAAATATAGGTTTTAAACAACATGAAAAATACTGTTGCGATACATTATTAAGATTTAAATACATCTGAATGAGGCTGCCAAAAATGAATGAAATTATACTATTTTTCAAAATTCTTTCGTTTTGGGGCACCTCAAACCATTATAATACATAAATAATATTTACCATACTTCATTTGCTCATCTATAGGCAGCTTTTTACCACTATGCTATTACAAAATAACAAAAAAAAAATTCTCCATACATTTTCACTCCACCCTAATATATACCCATCAGTATAATCTTGTTTTCAGAACAGAATTACGACCATAAATGCCGCTTTTATATTGCCTACCCTACAAAAGGCTAATGGGAAAAGTTTTGTAGGTTCTATGTGCTATGCTATTCTACATAATAGTCATTAATTAGCTTAGGGAGGACAAATGGAAAATGTTATTTACTTCTACTATCTTTATATTTTTTGATGAATATCTGTTGATGTTATAAGCCATGCTAAGGCTTTTATTTGTAAAATACCAAGTGTTATATCATGTATGTGTATACATATAACGTATCTCGCATAAAACTCATTGGAGCATCAAGCAGTCTCATAAAATGTTCGTTTTTTTATGCATTTCCCTTTTTCTGATTCGGATCATTTTATGGTGGAACTCATGAAAAGGCTGCACATAGTCGCGAATTTCGAAAACTGTAGAAACGGAGGTCATAATAAAGGATGTTTACCATATGTTAACTCTACTTCAGTGCCTACCCCGCGTTATTAAAATAAGCATTTTATGGAATTATTATTTGTTGCCGGTTGTTGAGGAAATGGCAACATCCTATATGGATACAATTTATTACCTAAGGAAGTGAAACATTTTTATTGATTTCGTTGATAAGGGCAGGCAATAAATCTGCAACGCCTGACGCGAAAGAGCCACTGACACTGCCTCTCTTAAATCCATCATGTCCACTTGCAAAGGACTCGACAATAAAATTCATTTTGTGACCGAGAACATCAAAAATTCAGTGCTGTTATCTTTCAATCATTGAAGGAACATGAATATTGTTAATACCACCTTAATTGCTCCTTTACTATTTTGACAATAGGTTCGTTTTTAGTGTCCCTAATTGGATTTGTAACTGCTCTTTTATGTGTAGGGGTTAAACGTTTTTCGAAATACATATTTGAGGAAATGAAGTAATTCTCATTAATGACATTAAATTGACGGATTTACCAAAGGCTAACATAAATAATGGCTTTTGGCTACTGAAATTACCAAAATACTACACAAAAAGAAAAAGGAACTAACGAGGTGCAGACGATTTAACTATAATTGCATTTTTACTTATAGTATTGCAATTAAAAGTATTAAAAATGGTGAAAAGGGTCAATGTTTTTCAAATAAATCTACATATGTATATACTAGTACTAAACAGTGTGTTGGTTGTGGTGCTCTAATAACAGTTTCTCATATTCTAGTTCAAGTCTTAAGAATACAAAGGACCATAAAAAATATAAAAAAGCTTAACAAAAGACTCTAACGAATATGCAATATCAGTGTGGATAAGAAAATGATAAACATTATTGATTCGTGGATTAACTACATAATCAAATTGCAAGAGTTGAATTGAAAGTGCAATTACAACGTTAAGGTGATAAAAATAACGAGAATTTGAGCTGCATGAGATTTACAAAATCTTTAGACCTCTGCCAAACTGAATATTTGTGAAAAAATATATAATAGGTATCTACATTTTACATACAAAGTTGCAAAAATGATCTTATGTTCAAAATAAAGATGGAGCAAAATATAATACTTTATGTAATTTAATTAGAATTGTTTAGATTTTCTTAATAACAAATATATGTCGATATGTAATTGCTACAGACTTTCGAGTTTCTATTACAGTTGAAACTTCAATACAACGGACAATGTGTAGATGTAACAAAAATAGCTTATATATTCTCTCGAAATCTTAAACTGTAATAAAAGTTAGTTATCTGTGTATATTAACAATAAAGTCATTATTTCCATGGAATTGTTTTGGTTGCTAAAATGGAAAGTGAAATATAAAAGAATGAATTATTGAAATTCTTTTCGTACAATTGAAATTATTGAAATTCACACATGTAAATACAGAGAATCTTCGCTTCTTAAAACCTGTGATGAAATTATGGAATTAATGAAGAGCTAATTAAAAGAAATAAATTTAAGATATATTCCACTGATTATATAAAGTTTTTAAACAGATTAGACAAAATTTTATTTTGTAATATTTTGTAATTTCTTATGTATTTTCAAATGTGGCCTGAGTGCTCTAAGACTGATTCATCATGAAATATTTCGTTCTGCAACTCTTAAAAAATCAAGTACATATTAAATTAATTTTCGGTTATTAACTTTGCCGTTTTAATTTTTTAAGATGTCATATTAGTAATCTAACCATTTTTCCGCAAATATTGCCAAGTATTCCAAATAACCATTATCCAAAGCAACTTAGTCAACTCACCTGTTTACTTTGTGAATTTCGAATCCCAAATCGACAGGGGTACCTGCAATTTTCGCATATTCGTGGGACGGTCCATAAAATTTTCATATATAATTACAAATCAAACATTCGAGAGTCGACCTATGAAAGTAACTTCCCTCTGAAAAGGAAAAAAGTCGTAATTTGACTTGGTGTCACGTCCAATTATCAGAGGTAGGCAAACAGATAAGTGCAATTTTTAGCAGGAGCGATTAATGCTAAGCACTCAAAGAGAAGTTGACGTAGGAGGAAATTAGGTTTAATTTTAGTGTTAGGGCGCTATTCGAAGAGGTTGGAGGATGTTCGCGGTTTGGGTTTTTTACCTATTCGGAGCAAGTGCTGCGGCATTGAATCACTTTGATCAATTTGAAGATTGGAACTATTTCCATTCGCCAGTGGTCAAGTATGTTGAAGATTTGCATAAACTTCACAATTTCACGACGATTGTGGTTTTTTACAAGGACGATAGTGTAAATTGGCAAGATCAACTGAGAAAACAACTCCAAAATAGTTTGAAAGTTCCATTTATTTGGTTGACGGAATATCGGCGACAAAAGTTAAGAAATGTTGTAGGAAGAAAAAGTATAATGTCTTTGGTTTTCGTCAAAACTTATCATGATGATATTCTAAACGTTCTCGATAGAAGTCTTCATGCAATTCACTCTTCGAAGGTTACATTTATATCATCAAATGTTACTGAAGTTGATATGAAGCAGATATTCAGATGGTGCTGGAGGAATGGTTTTGTGAATGCTAATGCAATTGTTGCTAAAAGTTCAAAAGAATATTCTCTTACCACGTTTGAGCCATTTCCTGAAATATCTATAGTCAACGTGACGTCATTCGAGCCTAAAGATTTGTTTCCTAATAAAATGAGAAATTTTAAGGGCTATACGTTTCGATCGCCAGTTAAGCAAGATATGCCGAGGGTTTTCACACATCTTGATAAAAATGGAAATAAGATATACAACGGAATTGCTGGAAGAATTTACATATCCTTCATATCGAAATTCAACGGGACATTCGAAGAGTTGGATGTACCAAATTCGACAGATAATGTGGATATAGCAACTGTCCTCAGATTTGTTCGCGAGAGGAAAATTGACATCTCAATGCATTCGTACGGCAGTTTCGACCGAAGTTTGTATGGCTCTAGTTATCCCTACCTCTTAACGAAGTTTTGTCTGGTGGTCCCTGTAAGAGACGCAGTACCTGAGTACATGTACCTTATTAAACCGTTCAAAGCATCCACCTGGGCATCTATAGTTTGTAGTATTTTTTACATATCCGCGTGTCTCTTCGTCGCCGGAGTCATAACTAATAGCAAAAAGGACTTTGGTCATGCTCTGTGCATCTGTCTTTGCGTAATTTTGAATATTTCGATGCCAGTTTGGAAGTTTCCAAGGAGCAAGGTCTCGCTGCTAATCTACTGCCAGGTCATTATACTGGGGTTCGTCCTGTCCAACATGTACCTCACTAAGCTTTATAGTTTCTTAACTAAGCCTTTTTACGGCCGGCAACTTGACACTCTTGACGAAATTTATGACTCGAACTTGAAAATTCTCACGGTGCAGTACGAGATAGGCACGATTGTGGGCAGCGATAACTTTCCTAGCAAATATAACGAGCTCCTCGTGACGAGAGATGCTGACGACGTCGCGGACCATTTTAAGAGCCTCAACAGGAGCTTCGGATACGCCATGACTTCGGAGCAGTGGGGCTTGTATCTGCTGCAGCAGAACCACATGCAGCACAAAAGACTGCGTGTAACAAATATTTGCTTTGGACAGTTCCTGGTCTCCTTCCCGATGCAGTTCGACTCGCCCTTTGCGGAAGTGTTGAGCTCGTTCATTTTGGACATCCAGGCAAGTGGATTTTATCAGCGATGGGAGGTTCTGAATTTTCAACAAGCCGTCTGGACTGACCTGCTCCATTGGTTCAAAGACGACGCTTCTCGTATTAACCCAGCACCTTTAAATTTAAGGAACTTAACATTGCTTTGGTATATTTATTTTTTTGGAATGCTGTGTGCTTTTTTTGGATTTTTAGTAGAGCATTGCCGGTTTTGGTACTCAAGGCATTTTTGCAAGCATTGCTTCAAGGTACATATTTTCAAATGTAATGTAACTCAAATATCTATGCTATGTGATGAGTAAAAGTAAAACTTTCATATTTCATTGCGGAAGCTAAATTACACAAATAACAAAATGTATGAAAACCAACTGAGTTGTATGCACTGACAGGTTAACTTAATAATTAAGTCTAATTTAGAACAGTGTTTTACATTTGAACGAAGGAATAATGTGGCCACGTTCGGCATGTTAAAGCAAGAAAAAGTGCAGTTCTCTTTTATGAATAGAGAAAGCCCTAAGAGCACAACTTTCAACTTTTCAAATGTGGGTCCCCACAATTTTCAAGTACTTATAATGTTTTGAAATATAATATTATAATAAGACTTCGAATTTAAAATTACAAATAATAAATTAATTATGTATTGAAATTTGTAATTTGTGTTTGCATACATTTTTAATTTCATATTTTTAATTAGTTGATTATGAGCCTTGAGCTTTAATAATAATAATGATGATTTTTAATTATCTTTTCAACATAAGAAAAAGGTGCATACTGCACACTGCACACAGAATGATAAAAAATGTACAACTTACGTTTGTCCACTCAGAGCATAGCTACAATATTAATAATAATAATACAAAAATTAATTATAATATTAGTTTGTTAAAAAGTAAAGCTTTTTTTTGCAGGTACTTACTGGTATGTAAACCTTAATGTTATAATGTAAATTTATGGAAACAAAAGTATCACAAGTAAACGCCTCCTGATGATGAAGCACATTTGTTCTGAAAAGTTGAAGCAATAATTAATGAACATTTTTCATCGAACTATTCTTAAAAAATACATCTTACGAAAGAATTTTGAGCAAAACCACATGTCACTGTCGTTTGAGGTTAAAAAAGAGTATGAGGAATTATTGTATAATACATTTATGGAAAGAAAAAAAAAGTTGAAAGCCCTGCAATGCAATGGGAATCCTTGTTTTTGCAAAAATATTTCAGTTCCCTCGAAAATTTTCTTGAAGTTCGCTTTGGCCGGGTTCTGGCAAGATAAATTTTAATAGATTAATTTATGATCTTTTCATTTTTTTAGGGGTTTCTGTGACAGGACTTTTAAGCATGGCATTCGGTAACTTTTGCCAGTTTTCTCTCTAAAACTATGAACTGCTGAAATGAAAATGATGATGACAAAAAACATTTGCCCAACACTTAATATTCAGTCTTTATAGCGCACAGCGGTCAATTTACTATCGATGTGCTAGGATACTGCATTCAAATCCATGGTGTCAAAGTTGTGAATATTGTTAATCGAGGTAACCTAAAATTCAAGACGAGCTCCATAAGAAGGATAAAACGTTTTATACCGGAAACTATAAATTTTGCGAACAAAGTTTACAACTGAGTCTTTGCATGCACCTCTCCCACAGACGAGTTTCAAAGTCTTGATGTTCAACTTTTAGAGGGGCTCCGCCGAGGCGTGAGGACGCTTCTAGCTGCAAAAGTGGCCACTGCTTAGCTCTTGGGAACTGCAAAAGTTTCTGATTCAATCACAGATCCAAGAATGTACGTAAGTTCCAGGACACTTGACCTTTCTGCCTTAAGATTCTGGGTAGCATTAGAGTGGACTCATGCATATGCAAATAAATGCCAGTTACTCAATGTCTTTTAAATTTTTGTAAAGTTTTGAGGATTTGGTTTTTGGCAAGAGTATTCTGGAATATTTCGTGAGACTGTATCTAAATAATCTATTATTTCCTTCCGAGATTGAATAATAGATTATACATATAAGTTAATCCTGCCTCTTTTATTTAAGTTTATAGATTTATCTAAATCGCATTAGGAAGGCTCACCGTAAAATACATTTTTCACAGAATGTCTCCCAGAAAGTTTTTACATTTACCATATTTGTAAAACTACATGTATAATTTCACACAAAATCAAGTAAGTGTACGCTAAAATTACGTGCACATAATACTCTAAAGGTCGATATAAATAGGGTCATTTATCATTTGTTGAACTGGAGGACACGTCCGATTGGATCCATTTATTTTTTCTCAATTAATAGAAGCAATTTTAAAGAATTTAAGAAAAATATTTTTTAGTGGTGCTTAACCTCTAAGTGGAGGATACCCACACTAAAATATAATGGTATATGTATTTATATATAAATTGCATAGAGTTGGGGATTCTATGATAAGGAGAAAAAGGTTAAGATTTTAAACTAAAAGTACAATCAGCCTTAAGTAACCATTAGCCTGTGAATAGTTTTGGAGTTATAAATTGTCAACGTTTTTCGGTGGAGTTCCTATATCCAACGCAGCGATCTTTTAATAAGTTTAGAATATTCTTTAATAAGACTAATACCTAACTAACTTATATTCAAATACATTTATTTTTTTTTTTGCGTTGCCTTATGGCTTGAAATGAAATAAGGCAGTTTTCAGAAAAGTTTTTTTATAATTTAAATGCTAACAAAAATTAAATTAAATTTTTGTTCGACAATTAGTCAATTGTTTAAGTGGCTCTAGAACTCTTGGACATGTTTTACCGAAAGTGATAAAATATTAGTGTGCTCACTTAGAGTTAATTAGTATTATTTTCTATATACATACATATGTATGTCTATGAACCTATTCAGACAAAATAAAGTTTCTTCTTACTAATCCTTCATATATTATTCCGCTAAGGTCCCCGATCAGTTTGGTACCAAATATAAGGTCCTGCTGCACGCCAACCCTACATATGGGGTATATTTGGATTCGTCACATCACCCTTCTTCACCGAATCGCATTATAATTCCCTAATTATTGCTTGGTAATCAAATAAACTCGAATTAAAAAATCATGATTGGCACACTATGCGCACGGTCACCGCCATTTGGAATTGTTCGTCACCGTCTACAGCAGCGCTGCGTACGGCTGGAAAGCGCGGCGGGGTAAACAGCTGGCTCAGCGCGGTGCACGGCTGGGAAACACGGCGGGGCAAACAGCTCACTCAGCGCCGTGTGCGGCTGAAAGCGCGGCGGGGTACACAGCTGACTCGCTGTTCACCTTCCAGCGGCAGTTTGTTTTTGGTGTCGCACAGTGTTTCCAAATGCCGATTTTTTGGCCAAAAGTCCTTTTTTTCATCGAAATGTGATGAAATTGTGTATGGTAAGGTTTTTTTGGTCGCTGATTTTGAAAATGCAGTTTGTTTTTCAAAATTCAAAATGGCGGACCCAAAATGGCCGCCATATTTGTTTAAAAATCGCTTTTAACAAAAACGATTCAGTGTACTGAATTTGTATGAAAGACACGAATTTAAAAATGAAATTGCATTTTCAAAATTCAAAATGGCGGACCTAAAAAAAAATTTTTTTTTTTTTTTTTTTCAAAAAATAAAAACAAAAAGAGGGGGTAGAAAACATACAAAGAAAATTCATTAAGCAATGCAAAAATTTTATTGTTAATTTAAAAACATACATTGTTAAATAAAACTACTTTTAACTACTTCTTTTCGTTGAACGTTCTGTTAGATAATTCTGCAGAAACAAGTAACTTTAATGCTTCTTTTGTCATATTTTTCCCTTTCTTATTTCTAATTTATCGCATTCCAGTTATTAAAGGATCTGCAGATGTCAGGAGCCAATGGAATACATCTGGCATAGTTTTTTCTCTAGAAATTTTGAGGAAAAATGAGGAAACTAAAATGGCGGTTGCTCGCGCTAGAGCACCTAAGAGCAGCCAAATGCATAACCAAATTAAAGCTGAGTATGTCCCCTTTACGATGAATATAAAACCGCGGCGGCGTTCGGCGGCGTTCGGCGGCGTTCGGCGGCGTTTTCAACTCAACGTCTACACGAACATTGTGCAGAGTTTAAAAAAACGCGATTTTATACGGTCAAATTCCGAGTGCCCTTTATGTCATAAAATTAACGACTTTTTGAAAGAAAAACATTAGTTTACAATATACATACCTTGGGGAAGAATGTCCAAAAAAAATTTTTTCAAAAACTTCACTATTTCACTAACTATGCACTATTAAATTTGACTCCGTCAGCAGGGCAGCGAGCGCTCAAAACATCCAGCTGCGACGAACTCTGTTTTCAAACTGTTCCCCTGCCTCCGGAAATACACCTGGAAACTTATCCTTTTGCAGAATAACGTCCCAAAGTGTCCTCTACAGGATCCCATAGGAAAAAAACCGGAATCCCGACCTTCGATTTTCGGACTTTAGGCCAAAAAATCGGCATTTGGAAATACTGTGCGTCGGTGATTTTTAGTTTGGGCGTCCGAAAGTTGGCTCAAAAACGAGCTGTGCGCGGCGGAAATTATACAACATTTTGCACCAACTGAAATAAAATTGCTTCTGATTTCACATTCTTTCCTTTCATTTACATTTTCTTTCAACGCCTTCATGTTAAAGTGCGACAGTTCGCACGGGCCAACTAGTATTGATTATTGGAACATGCATTTACAACAATTTTAATCTTAAAACAAAATTTGGGGCCTAAATTACGACTCTTTGTCTAGGTACACATACATAAATTCGTGAAGGCTACATCACACTTTAGATATTTAAAACAAAATTTTATTTGAAATGAGTCAACATATTTGGGCTATTCTTTAATTATTGTTATATTTGCGTTATATTAATTGTTAATCGTACTAGAGGCAACTAACTACGTATTATCTGCTTAACGTGGTAATAAGCGAACTTAATTAAACGTCGACGAAGCCGAGCCAGCATTTATCTTCATTAGCTTAATTGAGAAGCCGTAGTAGTACCCGAGCACTATCGATTTTCATAAATATTTGATAAAATTTTCACTGTGCGACGATACCAGATAAAGGCGAAGGGATGGTACATTCATTAGGCGAAACCAAAGGTAGAGCTTTGAAATAGAACCAGAATCAGTCAGGCGACGCAATGCAGGCAACAAGTATCTAACCTAGCTATAGCATACATATATGTATGAAGTCTTACTCCGATCGGAGTGTTCCATTTCGGTCAAAGATATAAAGTGGTCCTGTTTTCGTATTTAAAGCTAGCGAGCGTTTGTTTTTTGAGCTCATAAAATTTAATTAACAATGTGCAGAACATATGCATATTATACCAAACTAAATTTCTCTAATGACCTGAAAATTTTGTAAAATATGTGATTTGATTTTCAAATATTTCCGTCAGAGTGTTGGATTTATATTTTATCTGGATAAACTAAGGCAATTCGTTTTTATATAGAAATGTACATATATTAAAAATTTTAAAGCGCATTTAAATGATACATGAGAGACTTCCTTACTAAACGACTGTGAAGAAAAATGGTTTTCCGCGTGGCGTATGTGCTTGTGTTTATCTGTCTGTTTGTAGATTTTTAATTCGTTCAAGATAACTTTTATTAAATGGCACCATTTTTATTTATAAATTTTTTTGGTGCTCCTCCCAATGAAGACCGATTGATTGTCTTGCCACTTGGATAATTTGTTTTCAAAAAATTTAATATTTCGAATACAGATATGTATGCAGTAAACCAATAAGAAAATCAGGTCGTTTACTAAAAATCTAGGCGCACTATGCAATTTAGGTACTTTTTGCGCGCAGACAAGCACGCATTTGTGGAGTATATCATATTTTTAAAATAACAAATATGATATACTCCACAAATGCGTTCTAGCCTGCGCGCGAAAAGTTCATAGTCTAGGCTTTTAGCAAGCGGCCTGATTTTCCTATTGGCCTACGACATATGTATATAAGATGATCCAATAATTATTTTTAAATATGAAACTCTCAAAGCAACTTACCTATTATACTTCGGTATTGAATAATCCTCAAATTTTATATACGAGAACAACATACGGGTATGTACGTGTATGTAACTAAAAGAAAAGGAAAAAATCTTAAGATTAAATAAGTTTTTTTATTTAAATTTATTTAACTTTTCCCTTTCCTCATCTAACAATTTATTCATTACACGCTATTTCAAATGCATTCTATTTATTTCAAATTTTAAAATAAAAATAAACTATACTGCATAAAATTACAGAATTAACATTAAAAATACTTTTTACCTAAGCATCCCCCAAACATTGAAAAACGCGAACCCTTTGGCGTTATTTAAAATCTTATAGTTGATGAGTATTTACATAAAAATATTTAACTAGGCTTTAAATTATCAAAAATTAACAGCTTTTATTTTAAATCTAAAGACAAGTTTACACGGCCGTAGCTAGGGGGGGGCATTGTGGGGCAATGCCCTACCTTGAAATTACAATGCCCTACCTTAAAAATACCAAAAACTAAGATAAATTATTATAATTAAATTGTTTGTTCATAGACAAACTAGATGCATAGATATGTCCAGTCGCATGTAAAATTTTGCGCCACATTATTTGTTTACGAATAGCTGTTGAATGTACATCACTGATCTAGAGGTCAGTGATATACATGGTGATTGATTTAGGTGCCCGTGCATCGAGGACAGATCAATTACGATAAATTTTTTACTTCCGCCCTACCTGTAACCAATGCTGCCCTACCTCAAATTCGACTCTAGCTACAGCCCTGCAAGTTTATAAAGTTATAGTGTTGTCTGTTAGATTTCAATTTTCAACATTAAGAACTTACTCCTTAAAAATTAGTGAAGATTAAACCTACAACGTTTTATAGTATATGTATAAAGCCGACTTAGATGTCGCTAAAATTAATATTCTATGAATCAAATCAATATACAGAGCAAGATAGGATCATGTATACTCGTAGGAAGCGTGCACATCTCCTAAAATAATTTTTCTGATCCATTTTTGATATCATTTACCATTTGTCTCAATTCGATTTTATGGTCACAAGAAATATTTTATTTCACCTAATTTCACAATTTATGTAGGTACACATTCTGACGTTCAAAAACATTTTTGGCATCGTTTCTGATAAAACTTTTTCAGCTGTTTTACTTAATATTTAATAATACATATAAGAAAGACAGTCGTTATTATTACGTAAGAGGCTAATTAATCTTAATTTGAAGCGTTTAATTATACTAACTTCCAGAGTAAGATATCTGGGAATCAAACCTCCAATATCCTAAGGCTTTATGGCCCTATTTCTCTAAAAGTAATTTGATAAGGACTTCAAAACAAGATTATAGAGCGAGAGATAAACTGGGAAATCGTTTTTCAGCCATGGGACCTCTGATGCTTTGGTCGTCATCTACTGGAAATCGACACATTTAACCTCCTGGATCGGGATGCTTTTGGCACTTACATTTTCATGCCCGACGTGGCCATTAGTATGAGTTGGGATGAGTGACGGAAGTGAAGACCGCGAAAGATGTATAGAGATTGATGGCTTCATGCAAGGGCAATGGGATAATATTTCTCGGATGAGCATTCAGCAGCGTCTGAAAAGCCCATTATTCGTATGGGAAATGGTCAAATGGAGCAAACGTTTCCACCCATCGATTAGATATATATCCAAGGTGGACTTTGAATTGTTCGGATGTTGGTGTTTAATATTAGCTCCAGGCTTTATAGCTCCGCCAGTAAGTAGATATCTGAAATGCCTGTAGGCAGTAGCTTTATCACCATCTTTGAGTTCTTTAACATAATGTAGCCGGGGTATTAGGTATTTTCATGATATAGCTTAATATTTCATTGTGTATATCTTTTTATTATATGTGTATGTATTGTAGATCTTAAAGCATAACTCCATATATGGTTTCAGTCCCATAACACGTTTCAGTTCCACAAATCGTTTGAAATCTCGTTTTATAAAATTTAATCAGCTATTTAGGCTATACTTGGGAATAGAGGAACTCACATTATGTATATGTACATTATGTAGGTATATCCGCTAAAAGCAATACCTTCGCCCCCATTTGCGTTTGTCTTTATAAAATTTCGAAAATATTAATCATTAACAAGCCAAGTAAACTTTTTGCCTTGGTCTGAAATGGTATAAATTTCAGCCTTGAGCGAGCAATTGGAAGACGATAAAATATGTTATCGTTTGATAGCTTGAATTTTAGAGAGCCTGCGACACTTCGTATATCCTTCAGTACTCTCAAGCTCAAGACGAATCTGACGATACCTCATTTATTAAAATCTATCAATCCATATGGATGCTTCGATGGAATAAAGATTTTAGATACAAATAGTCTGAAAATCATAACCCTTCCTTTGCTTTTGCGTAGTCAGATAAAAATAGAGGAAATCTATGGGCAAATTCTTTTCTTTTCTAAAATATAAAGTGAGATATTATTTTTTTTTAACTAAAAATTGTTCCTATTATATAAGTAAACTGTTCATAAATTATAACTCATCGCACAATTTATTGTTAAATTTCATCCAGCCGCTTTAGCTTTAGTACCTACATACTTCTTTGAAATTGCATTACCATTAGGCGTTGAAATTATTTATTTGGATTTAAATTATTTGAAATGGTATTGCCTATTTCATATGGGCATTTGAGCTTATTACTTTTATTTAAAACTATTATACATATGGCATCAAGCAAAGCTTTAAACTGTGGCAGTCAGAAAATTCAGGTTTTTGTTTTTTATAAGAGTACTAGTTGGCCCGGCAGACCTTGTTCTGCCTTTTCCGGTGGGTGGCGCGATAAGTTTGATTTGGTTAAAGTCCTTAAATAAGAAAGTCTACCCTACCTACCAAGTTTGGTTGAAATCGCAGAAGCTTTAAAATTTGCCAGTCCGAATTCGTAAATTCTGATACTTGGTTTGAATTCAGCGACCCCGAAAACCACTAAGCACCAAGTTTGCTGGAAATCGCATAAGCTTTCAATTTTGGATGCCCATATCGACGAAAAATTCTTATATGTATGTTTTATCTATACATTATTTGTCCGCGGGGAAATGTCAATATCAAACAAATATCAACATCGCGTCGGGCAAGATGAATTATGGGGCACCTACTAATACCCCGTCCAAATTAGCTGTCTTTTTCATAATCATTTTTTATATTCGCTTTTCGATGTAATATTTGCTATTTCCATTCTTCGCAGCTTCTTGAAAGAAGGTGAAAAATTGGGCGATTTGATTTCTCTGACTACCATCAAGAGAACTAAAATTCATGAGATCTTAAAATTAAGAATACAATTTTGCGTATTATTCTTTGTATCACAGCACACTGCAAATAAAATCAAAATTATGACACAAAAAACTAAATTAAATGAAAATTAAGCACACAGTATTGCGTATTTTTCTTTGTATCACAGCACAATGAAAATAAAATCAAAATAATGACACAAAAAACTAAATTTCAATTCCTGATAATGTTGGCATACTGTGATACTTATGGAAAATGAATTACAACCTTTTTTCTACAAAAAATCTTTAAATTTGCAATAAAAGTATTGATGGTCACTTATCAAGATAAAACCTATCCTATCTTTTAACTTGGACTAAACAATACACATTTACAAAATTTCATCGAAATCGGTTCAGCCGTTTCGGAGATTAGCGTAAACGCACATCGTGACACGAGATTTTTATATATTGTATTGTGTGATTTATATATAATATATATATATAAAGATGTTTTTGGTAAAATAATTTATGAATCATAAAATAAAGGCATTTTAAAAGACAAGAGGGAGGCCTGAAGAACAAACCCATTGACAACCTTTGCTCTCTTTGGATTTCGAAGGAATGTGACATTACATAAAATACGTGTTATATTTTATCTTTCTTTTTCTAATTAAAAGCAATTTTATGTAAAAGAAAAAAAAAATTGCCTGATTCCCATAGTTTATATGCTTCATCATTTAGACTACTTTGGTTCGGTTAGGTCCAAAAACCATTTGTAAAAAAGCAAATTAGTTGGTTTACTTACTAAATATTGTATAATAAAAATAATCTCGACTTTATTTATTCTTATGGTCATCGACAATTTTAAAATTCTAGCACTTAAAATGGAATTCTTAGAGTTGAAAAAGATTTTCTAACTTTTAGACATATACTCATATTTCGTAAACTAGATACTAGTATTATTGGTGGGTGCAGATTTATAGGAGTAAAGGAAAATGATACATATTAATATGTACATAATATAAAATTAATATATTTTCATTGTTTATTATAACCACCAGTTATTTCTTTGAGAAGTATTAGTTACAGTCGAGAGTGTAGTTTAGACCAAAGGATAGAAAGCTTCTGAAGCAATGTGGCACAAGTTATTCTTATTTCTTGCTAGCTTCATGTAGCCGTTAAGGCCCCACTCCGCGCTCCAAGTGTTTTTAATGAGCCAGTAGGGACCTCCCTTGGGGTCTACGCCATACCCTACAATCAGAACATAGTGGTCTGATTCGTACTTGTTGCAGTCAGGGTCGTTGTAGACACCGCTGTTTTTGCCGTAGTTCTTAACAGATCTTGGCGTGGCCATACTCGTTGCAACCGGTCCAATAAATGCAATGATTTTTTTCAACTCTTCCTCGTCGGGATTCTTAAGATTAAGGAACCTGTAGCCGTGTATATTCTTCTTGTTCTTCATTTTACTGGCGTCACATTTTCCTTCATTGACTGTCTTTGGATAATAGCTAGCCGGGGTGATGCCATCGTCAATCATATAATCAAATGCTTCATAGTGCATTCCACCGTCGCAGCCATCGGTGTTATCTGTTTTTAAACATTCGACCAATTCTTGTTCGGAAAGTTTTTCAAATTGTCCACTCTTTTTTGTTAGATGCGCTTCAACTGCTCCAATTGATGCGAAGGCCCAACAACAGCCACAATCTCCTACAAAATTATTATAATTATTTTTTTTTTCAATTTCATTATATTTATTTAGTTACCTTGATTTTGGATAGGGCTCAATTGAATTTTTCTGCTCCAGTCAACCTCTTCTGGGGGACTTCCGGACAGAGGCTTGTGCTGACCAATTATTGGACCAGCTCGAAAAGCAGGTTTCTTCTTAGGTGTGCTAATGTAAAAAATTATCTTTTTAAAAATGTAGGTAATATTGACTAACTTTCTTACAATTTGCAAACAGTTTGGTCATCTTTCATATGTTTACTTGACGTAGACTTACGATGAAATTCCTTATCGGACATATCTGCGAAAGGACCAATTTCAAGTTTGTACGTAATTGAGGGATTCTTTTTCTTCATTTCAGCTTCATATTTTCCGTTGTGAGCTTGAATGAATTTCAAATTTTCGACGAAAATCTGCTTTCTAAGACGCCCCTCCTGACTATTGTCTTTGTATGTCTTGTTATACTTCGATTTAAATTTCGTCCATTCTTTTTCCACGTTGAAGCCAGATATGGCTACAAAACATAATGCCAATAATAAAATTGACTTCATTTTCTAAAAGATAATAATAAGAATTTACTAATTTGCGTTAGTTCTTCTCGTTTTATCAAAAATTTGCACAAGATTGTTCAATTTTAAGTAATTAATTTTCACTTCCAAAATTTATGACTATTGAATTTGCCAGTAGCTATTAAATTTCTCTCGAAAATTTATAATGCGAAGTATCCGTCAACATCATCAATTATCGTTAAAATAAGACTGTCTCATTAAGCCATATTAAGTAATTAACCATTTTTATTAAAATATTACTCATTGAGATTTATTTTGGATATTTCTCTAAGTAATTTTCATTTACATATATTAAATAGTTTAAATGGTTAGCAAATTACAAGTATTGTAAATGTTTGTAATTTTTAAAATATTTTTGCGAAAGCCAAGAGCGGTTTTAAGTTATCTATTAAATATTGACTTCTCCACACTTTCAAAATTCTCACCTTTGTTCAAAAGAAAGCACACCCTTACTAAGCGCAGTAATATCAACTTGTTTGCTTTTATATCAATTAAGCGACGAGTTTCTGGGTAAAAATTCGACTGCATGTGAACATTTGCTTATTAAATTAATTTGTTCAGGTGAATTATCTGATGATTGATTCTGAGAGCAAAAGCTTCCAGTTTGTAGTATCAGTTATATAAATATGAAAAACGTCGTCACAGTACTGCTTTTTCTTGTATCCAGCCGTGTTCTACCGCGTATTTCATTTTGATCTTTCTAATGACCTCTTAATACGTAAATATCGACCTCCTAAATTTTATTGAACACTTAGAATTTTATTTATTTAATTTTTGTGTCTTTTTTGAATACACAATAACATAAAAGTAAGATTTATATTTTAGTTTGTTTTTATTTGTTTCTGAAAGAAATAAGAGTAGGTGAGGAAGGCACATATATAATATTTATTTTGTTTTTATATGTTCAGGGTCAACAAATTTTAACATTTTTAAGTTTTATTAGAATTGTTTAAGGTACTTACGAGGTAGTAATTATGATCTTAAAATAACATGGTGTCGAAAAACATAAAATTCGCTTACAAACTAATAGAGGCAAAAGAAGTCATGTTGCTTCTTAAATGCTGAACTAAACTAATTTAATCATTTAGGTTTAAACTTGGTTTAAGCGTGAGTTATGCATAATAAAGGTTATAACTTATCGCGTATTTATTATCTTTTTTTATGTAGGTTTTAGTGCTATTTAAATATACAGTATTTAAAAGGTAAAATTTTGTAATTTTAGGCTATTTTAATATAAAAACGAATATATACTTTCTAGAGTTTATCACATTAAACTTTAACCCACAAAATTTTGAATTTATTTTAAAACTGTACAAATTTTCCATTTAGTTTTTAGAGTTCTAAATTTGGTTTTAACCATATCTATTAGTTAAAAAGTAAGTGAAGCGAAATTTGTTGACATATTAAAGCGCATTGTATTTAAATAGAATAATAATACAAAAAAATAGGCACATTTTCCATATATTATATGTAATGTATGTACATATGTATGTGTGTTAACTAAAATACAATATATGTCATTTTTTAACACTATTTCCATTTATTTATCGCGCCAAAAATTCTAATCTTAAATACTGTAGAAAAAAAGTTGCACTTGAATATACTTGGATATAAAATGCATGCGTTTTTTATATTGTACATTACAATAGTGTTTTTACAAATACTGTTATTACAAAGTTCGTATTTGTATTTTTTTGATACAGAACATACATATGTAGATATATTTTACCTTAACTTACTAAACTTAATGAACATAATTTTAATTGTTTTCTTGTTTTTATATATACATACAGTTTTTACTTTACGTTTTCAGTGAATAAAACGGAACGGTTTGCGTACAGAACCTTGTTTTCTGCTTATAAAGTGAAAAATAAAAACTTCACAAGAGAAGCAAAATACTGCAGAGCTCAATCCGCAGGTTAATATGTACCAAGCCATAGTTAAATGGGTTAAATTCAGTACATGAAAAGTATTATCTCGGGTGAATATTCGCTTCAAAAATCCAACACTTAAAGCCTCTTGATAAGTGTCATCTTTCCATTTAGCGAACAAACCGCCTTGCTGGACCCACATCAAGTACTGATTGAAGTGATCCACGAAAGGTGAATCAATCTGAAATCCAAAACTCAAGGAATACTCTCCAAAACATATCTTAGTTTTTCGGAAGGTATGCCTTCTTAAATACTTTTGTTGCGAAAGTAAATACTCCCACCTATCCGTGGTGGCGGTATATGCATAAGTTTTGTTTAGATGCGTGCGCAGATAGGCGAAAGTATTGACGTCTTTTAGAAGAAATAAATCGAAAAACCCAGGTGGAAAATTGTTCGCATATATATTATAAAAATAATCGTATTCATACTTCAATGTTACAATCCGCATTTTTCTATCAATAAGATCTTGTGCAGTATTTATTTGAGGGCCATATACAGCACTAGCAAGAAAGCTAGTAAGGAATGCCAGAAAGAGATTGGATATTATAAATCCAAGTATAAGAACTTGTGCGTTAATTACTACTTCTCTCCAAAAATGAGACACTTTGTACCCAGATGTATACAAAATTTGGCAAATTATTTTAATCCAAAGGTAACTGAAGTCCTTTTCCCGGTTTATGACTCGCATAGCAATATACTCCATTAAAGAAATATAAACGATGCCTATGATAATGGCAAACCACACAGATTTATCGAAAGGCAAAATTAGATAAACATAGGCATCAATTTCCTCGCTAACTGGCACTATCAAGCACCAATGTACCAATTTGAAAGGGTAAGATGTGGAAATATGCGACATGTTGATGACTACATGTGGATGAATTGAAAACTCTATTTTTTTGTCCATCACCATCTGTTTGAATTTCAAAATATCTACGACCGCGTAGGGCATATCTAGAGGCTCGAAGTTCCCATTAATGTTTTCTATATATTGCAAAATAACTTTCGATGCCATCCCAGAAAGTTTCTTCTTCTCAATATCTTTTGATTTAAACACACCTAGCCTCATCACTCTAGGCGCATCGTTAGCAACTGGCGAACGAAAGACATATCCATGGACATCTCTAGTTTTGTCTTCGAAAAAATCATCTGCTGCAGTTGCGGGTAGTTCCCCAATATTCATGTCCGGAAATGGATTATATGAGAATAGCTTTACGCTATCGTGCATCGTCTTTGCAAGAAGAATAACATTTAAAAAATTATTTATTCGACAGAGCCGAAAAATCGCGTCTAGGTCGTCTTTTTCTGAAAGTGTGCTTTCCAAAATTATTACAACTTTGGCATTGTGACGCCTGCGGAGGGATGAGTCGGCTACATTTAAAAGAAATCTTTCTTCTGTAGTTTGCATAAAGATCATAGCAAGAACGCTTTGAGAAAGAATTCCACGCAATTTTAAATTCGATGTTTCATTTAACGTTATGGTTAATATTTCAAGTTTTGTATGAACATATTTTATAAAACCGACTAGCTCAACTTTGTTGGTAAAATTTTCACATGATAAAAGCACAAAACTCTCAAAATTATGTAGTTTATGGATACTAGATGTAAGCACAGAAAGTTGGGTAACGTTAATCCCAGAAACTGAAGTTACCAGCAAAATAATACAAAATAGTTTCTTTGTTTGACCCATTTCGGTGGATTAAGAATAACAACTGAAGGCAGCGACCATCAGCTTCTAGTTAAAGGGTAAAAATTGTTATTCAATTATTGCAGTTTATTACTGTTTTCGGGAACTCCTGTAAATTTGTTTTTCATTTACGTAAAAGCTTTCATACTAATTCCGGGACTTTTCTCCCATTATTTACTTTTGAATTATTGAAAATTATTTGCCTTATGTTTTTGTGGAAATGATAAAATTATGCGAACATGCTTCAACGCAACATAATAATTGCCCTTCCTAAACAATTTACAAATCAAAAAAATAGTGCAAATTAGGGAAATTTCTATTCAAACATTGCATCAGAATCAAAAGGTAAAATCCGGACTTCTGTAGGTAGGTGAAGTTGGTCTTTAAGGTGTTTTTTTTTCAATATTGGTGGAAACTAATCCTTCGTGTAACCATTCGACTTTTTGATGTTACCAAATTCTATTTCTTATTAGTTTACTTAAATTATAATAATTCTAACGCATACCTACCTATTTCTTTGTAGATGGGGATATTAGTGCGATAATTGTTCTTTTACCTGAATGTAATAAACATACATATAATATGTATGTCCATTTATTTAAATCATCAATTTTTAGTAAATGCCAGCCAATTAATACGAAATGGGAAATAAGGTTGAAATTTGAAATAAGTATAATAAAATACAAAACGCTTTTTTCTATAATAATAATACTTTATTTGACTTCACTTACAATTGATCCTTTTATATGTGTATAATATACGATCGCTGGTATAATTTTCAGTTGTTTCACATGTTTGCTTTTAAACAATTTGCAATTGCACAATTTGCTCTTAAAATATTCCCCATTCGAAAGCGTAAACAATATTAAATTGTAATAGATTTTACTAAAAAAAGACAAAAATTCCCTAAACAGCTAGTATTTATGTATACTATATATTTCAAAATGATCTTATTCATTTCAACTATCAATAAAATGTTGTCTTCATAAAATAGATGATTCAATAATTCACATTTCGTGGGTCTTATAGTTTTTATAATTTCGTTCATTTAATTTATTTTATTTTATTAATCACCTTGTGGAATTTGCCATGCGTCTTTATAATGAGATATTTGTTAAGGTAATTTGATAATAAAGATATGCGCGGACATCGATTGATTTTATTGACTGCTACGTCATTAATTGGACTTTATTTCTTTCATGATTAGTAAATATATTTTATATTGACTTATTATGACAGCAGAATTCCTCTGGGTTCAATTAACTGCCTGTTGTTGCTTAGTAAAATATATTTTTATTTGTATATTTGCTCTAAAGGTAAGTTCGCACCTAAATATATTTTGTTGTTAATTCTGTCGTACGGCTTTGAATGACGGGTACCTTGCGGCTGGAGTACCTTTTGCTTACCGTCTAAGCTACTTTTTTGTATTCAGTGTATACTTGTAGGTTTGCTTCATATCTACTAATAATTTTATTTTGGCAAATGAATTTCCATTCCTCATTTATTGTTTCAATTATATTTTGCGCGAGTAGGTTCTGACTTCAAGTGGCGTTTAAATTAACTAAAAAGTTTCTATGCCCTAAAGGTTTCAAAAATCCTTGAATCTCTAGTATTTGTTTTTTTCTTCTTATTTTACTTTCGCAATTACAGCTACGCTATATGTATACTTATAGTGACAAGATCTTAACGATTTCTTTTTCAGTATCGGTAATTGTGTTTTAAATTGACATTAGGATATTCCTGCGACTTTCTGTGATTATTTTTGAATAAGTGCCTGACAAAAATGGTTCTCAACTTATTTAAAAACTATTTTTAGCTACATCACATGAACAAGAAAAAAATTATTCACAACTTCCTGAACTAGTTATTGTCAAACTATTATTCAACAAAAACCACTGAAGCACTTTATTTTACAAATATGAACAATATTGAAAACTATCAAACTATTCTCCTATTTGTGTCTTTACTTATTTTATCAAATACTTCAACAGCACTATAACAACACACAATTCCAAACGAAACAACGATAATCATTAAACTGTTTGACTAAAACCCCTCTCACCCTTGGTCAGCTTTCCTTTGACAAAATCAAATTAAATTTCTACGAATAAGGATTCTTAAAACGTTTGGCATGTTGCAGTTCTTGTTGAAAACTTAAAAGATATAATGGTAAAAAAAGTGTAATCCTACTTCTAGTTTAAACGTTTCACGCACAGCAATTGTATTCAGTACAAGAAAGCGGCAAATGTGTCGAATGAAACCTATTGTCACAGTAAAAAGCTGATTAAATTTATAATACATAAAACGGTCGATTGAAATCTAATCAAATTATGATCTGTCTAATGGGCAAAATCAAAAACAAAACTAAAAGTTTTAGACATGCAACATTTTCTTTATATTAATTTCTACATATTTAAGCCTAATTTGGTTACATAAAAGCACTATTTCCCTTTGCAGAAGATTTTTCGAACCAATTTTGAAGACTCCTGCATCGTGTAAAATTAATTGTATTAACATTTTAAAATTTAGAATTCGTTGATCGCGAATTTATTTGCGAATATTTCACTAGCGGATTTACATTTGAATGGCACTATTGTACTTCACATATAAGCTAAATTGCGATTTAGTATGTTCAATGTTCATGTCCATTATCTGCTGTCGAGTTTTGAATATGCAGTTTTAATGTTCTGTAGTAAATACTATTAAGAACTTGGATTTATCTATCTTTGATGATGTTAGATTCCTTCGCTTAATATATATTCTTCTTATAAGAAATGAAATAAAATTTATATATACAATATTTATAACAAAGTACAGTTCCCATTTCACTATAACATTTTGCATTAACTAGACAAAAAATATACCGAAATGAAAATACTTCCGCATTAAAAACACTATTTTGCAAACTTCGCACGGATAAGTAACTTTGTAGGAAATGTGCGCCAGCAATTCATTGGATTACCGAATTATGTAATTAAATATAATATTTCAGCATTAAATTAATTATAGATTATTAAGTAAATAATATTTTGATTGTGCAGTGCCTTCGATGATTTTTGAAACTCTACCTCTAATCTACCCGATTTTTGTCTCAACAAGTTGAGAATAAATATTTTTGTAAAAATAAAAATTGATTTAAAAAGACTTATTCCCATGGTTTGAAATGTAAGATTCAAATTTAACATATTTGTACAAGATTATTAGTTTTATTTTATTATATTCATTAACACATTCATGTCAAACAAAATCACGAATTAAAGAAATCCTAACATTGAGCCTATATATGTATATGTACATATGTTGGTACTCTTGAATTTATTTCTTAAAAAGAATCAATTCGTACATGATAAAAATTGGAGAAACTTAGATATGTAAAAATAAAACAAGTTATGTGAATCATCAATTTAATGTTTTATAAATTGATGGAGAAAAATAATGTGATCAATAACATAAAACGCCTAAAATATTTAATCTAAAATATGCTCGATAATAGATAGAATAAGATTTTAAGATATAATTTTGTAACTCTTCTTCCATTCCAATAAAGTTTCGATAGCATCTGATACTATTACACTTAATTTCCGATTAAAAACCTGAATAATATTTGAACCAATATTAAGTATACTTATAACTAGTTCACTTTTACTCATTGCGTTGCTTGGTCTCTGAGAAAATATACTGTGCTTTGGTTTTGATCAAGTAATACCTATACTGAGAAAATTTTTTATGGATTTGAGGGGAATAAAATGGTCATGATAACAATAATTTTTGCAATAAAGTAAAAGATTCTATAGTTATAGTTCTGGCATCCTTAAGATAGATGAGAGAATATAGTTTTATAGTTCTGGAAACCGTAAGATATAGTCCATCAAACTATATTTATGGTTCTCCCAGAAGATACGAGTAGTTAAAAATTTCTTTCAGTGTAAACGTTAAATAATCATATAATACAATTTAGACTTTATATCTTAACAGTTTTATTATACTCATCAATGCTTTTCACATCTGCTAATATTCAAACACTGTAACAAAAACAAATTAAATATAAGGTCAAACTTCTTTTACTAAAAATAAATATAAACTTACAACATTGGAGAATCCAAATGAGTTTAACTTTGTGGAAGAAATCATAATTTTGCCAATACTGTTGGAAAGTAGGATTTATTTTTCAACCAAAAGAAAGGACTTAAATTGAATGTATAAAAAATAAAATA
Organism: Eutolmus rufibarbis; assembly: GCA_963920795.1. NCBI lineage: Eukaryota > Metazoa > Arthropoda > Insecta > Diptera > Asilidae > Eutolmus > Eutolmus rufibarbis. The sequence goes on from OY987205.1 coordinate 40,867,048, forward strand.
ATTTCCATAAGCTTAATAAAGTTTTATTCATATGAATTTTGTTAAACTTTTGGGAATTATTGTAAAAGTTTGAGAAAATGGGAATTATATTTATCCATTCTAGTTCCATTTATCAGTTATTATTGTGTTCATTTAACTAAGAAATGTATAAAACTTAACGAAAAATTCGAGGAATAAGAAATAGGTTGACTGTATAGTTTATCATTATGGTTAGTAACTACGTGTACTTTTGCACATAATAACTTTCAGGTGTATTTCGTAAAGAATAAAGATCTTTGCTATTTAGATATAATTTCATAATGGTAAGGAGAAATTGTTTCAGAGTTGTATATTGTATTGTATTTACCTCCGACCGGAACTGCTGGCATTAAAAAAAAAATTGTCAGCATAAATGCGTTAAATGATGTTTTCTATTTTACAGAGAACATGAGAATATGGTTTTAAGTTTGTGACATTACAATATCCCCGAAGCGAATGTACATATTTAGTTTTTGAATTACTAAACTTATTTATTCATTCGAATATTGAAAATAAATTTTTGGTTATAAAGCACTAATGTAATTACTTTAATAATACGCTGCCGCTGGCAGTGCATAGAGAAATGAAAATCACCTAATAGGTATAAATGAAAGGCTTTCACATAATTTCAACGCTAATTAGTCAAAAAGCAGCAACGCGGGGGCGGGAAGCGATCTGCACGAGTTTTCCGATTTCCATTAACGTTACTCACCACAAAACATGCCAAATAAATTAATCACGTGCACAAAGTCCACATAGCGCGCTGCAGTCCAATTTCGCTTTGGCAATTTTGGCATATATTGGAAAGTTACGGCCGCGCCCCCAAACATAATCGAGATTTAGTCTCACGAGACACACTGCTCGCGGGACTATAAATAATACGCGAAAATGTGTCAATCAGTGGTATCAGCTCACTTGATTTTTTCACCAATACGCCGAAAATGAAATTGTCTTAAAATATCGGGTTGCAAAAATATCGTGAAGTGAAAATGCAATTTTTATCCATTTTCAGCCAGTTCTCACTCCAAAATTTTGTAATGGCTTTATCCATTAATCGATAGTTCCTACAGTGAAATTAAGTTATGGGGGTAATGAATATATTCGTGAAATGAACAGAAAAATTCGAGAGCGTTGATTAAGTTAAATTTCATCCTAAAGGGACCTATGTATAAGCTTATGTATAAATGGAGTCAATCACTGCCTCCACAGTTTTTGTCTATAGGTTGTATTGTTGGATAGTTTTGAAATGATCACATGATTAATGGTTTAGTTTTGTTGAGCTCATGTTGCACTAGCTTGCTCTTACACAGTTCAGGTCGGAGCGCGAAATGATAATTACTTTTTATTTATTTCTAGAAAAAACGTGGTTCTATCAACATAAGCTTAATAATTTTTCTACTTTAATTTAAAAATTTAAAAGGAGTTTTAGATTAGTTTTGTTATTCGAAATTAGTGATCTTTAAAATCTCCAGAGGTTGCAATACCATACTTAAGTTTAGTCCACTGCATTAGATCTGCAATTATGAATATAAGCTTAGTTTAAGCTCAAGCCGATCTAAGCGTGCCTCTACTTAAGCTTAAGCTGGATAATATAAAGTCTGTCCTATCTTTTGACTAGTTAGTCCTCTATGTATGTGCATAAAAAATTTAATTCAAATAATTTGAGAGTCTTGGATGGATTCAGCTTAAAATGAATATTTAGTATGTATTTACCAACTTATTCTCACCATTTATTTATACTAAAATCTTGGAAATCTGCTCTACTCTATTCTAGTTATAAATTATTAAAATATGAAAGACAATTTGACGGTTTTAGGACTGTTACTGCTCGAACTAAACACTAATACTTGAGCAAAAGAAGTTTAGTTAAATTTTATAAATACTTGAATACTCAAATATTCTATTCCTTCATTATGAGCACTAAATACTACCTCACTTAATCAAGCATTCGAGGGTACTCTAAACAGTTTTAGTCAAATTCGGTCAAGTCACGACGAGTAGGTACTTTAGTTCTTGAGTTTTAAGGGCCTAGGGCCTAGACCACTTGATCAATTTCTGATAAATGTTTCTGATAAATGAGGTATAGTTACATTAAAAGATAAAACAATTCTAAAGATTCAAAATGTACCTACTGAGTACTTGAGTAAAATGTGTACTGTAAAAAAAATAAATTTAAAAACAACTTTTATTTCAAATTAATTATTCATCAAGGTAAGGTCTTTACAAAGATACGTGTTATATATGTACATATTAATGTATTATTTCCATACTTTTAAAAGTTTTACATTATTGAAGTATGTTGTCACTGGTAACGAGTATGTGTGCCAATTTTCAAATCTCTAGGCCATCGGAGAGTGGATGAAACATGAATTTAAAAAATTTTAAGAGGCAATAAAGCAAGTTAAATAAAAGCTTTTAAAATATGAACATTTTAAGGATGGGCTGAATGTGACAACCAAATTATTTCGACTTTTGTTCCGAAATTAAAAGTTATATTGCCTAACGAAATATTATTGAAATGGCACGAAGCGCTTTTTCCATTAAAGAGAGAGCTATTTGCTAAAATTTTCAATTATCGACCCAAAACTGAAGTGATACGAGTGCTGTATTTAATCCGCCCCCAAGAAAATTAATCAAGAATGATTAGTGAAAGTGGCAGATTAGGTAAAGTACTCGCATATAGCTATTGAAACAAAGAGACACGTACGAACGTATGATGAAAAATTGAAGTTTAAAAATTAAATGTATTCGTAGCTTCCATTCCATCTACAAAACGATTGCTTTAGGTTGCTCTTACCAACATAAACATAATTTGAATAAAAGTGGATTTAATTAGTCATAAAAGCGACGGATTATAAGGTTTAATAAGGATTAACAAGTACTGTATGTGTATTTTTTACCAAAAACTTCCCACTTGTATATCATTTGTGAAACCTACCGCGCTATTTTTCGATTATTTTATTTCCAGCTTAAATAAATGAATTATTTATACCATCAAGATAAAAAAAATTAAAATATGATATTTTAAAGTTAATTCTGTATTTATGAAAATTTTATTCCATGATATGAGAAAGTTTATGCGACTTTGATGACCTCCTGCAAATTTTCATATATTTTGATGCCACATTTTATTAATAAAATAAGTCCGTATTTATGCATAATTGAACATATATGTATATAGGATGTAATGGGATCAATCGCCAATTGTTAAAAAATTGTAAATCGTAAATATGAGAAATCCGATTTTATAATATAATTCTGGTATATAAAATACATAATTAAAAGTTCTTCAGGGACGAATTTTTTAAAGGTAGAAAAAATGGTTTGAAGTTTTATTTGATTACTTGTTAACTTATTTTTTACCGACAACTACTCAGTAAGTAAGAAAAAATTGGAAAAAATTAGTAGGTATATATGTATTTATAAAACGACATTGAGTTTACATATTTGACAGTAAAGCGCTATTAGCAAAAAAATAAAAAGGCCAATTTTACAAATTATATTTTTAAACCAAAGCAATTATTCAAACTGATCAAATTTTATACACTGGGTAATTTATTTATCAAAGATTTATGATATTTTTCCAATAGACTAAAAGACACCTTGCGATAATCAGAGGCAACTTTAACATATTTTTAAAGCAGTTAATTTCAAGTACAACAAAATGCTATCCATGCTGCCATACTACAATTTTTTTGGTTTTATTGTTGAAATATAACCTAGTGAGTAGTTTTTTAACAGATCTTCATTTTTTTCCATTTAGAATAATTTTAATTTAAAAAAAAACTAATATAAATGTACACATACATATCTGCAAATATCCCTGCAGAGGTTAAACAGATTTCAGAGCTTGATATCGTGAATATATCAGGTAATGAGTTCTTATGTTTTCATTCTACTCTGGCTTGGTTAAGTGATGGTCAAATGAACTTAATGACGATATGCTCTGAAGGCTATGTCCATATCCTTTAAGAAATTAATGTTGGGATATGCTTGCGTAAACCGGGCACCCAGTCATGTGAAACATAAATAAAATTAAGTTTATTCAAAGATTCATTCGTTTGGTGTTAAGAACGATCCCCGGAACGATCCGGCATTTCTTCAGTAAAGACACCTTAGAAAACCGTATAAAAGTGGCACATTTAATTACACTCTGTATAATATTTGTGGAAGAAGTGACCTCCTTGATTTTTCTCCTCACTATACCAACATTGGACTTAATGAATCTATGGCATCCATGGCGAGGGTGTTTAATACTAATACATATTAAATAGGCTATCATTTGTCAAAGAATTGCATTCAAAAAATGCTTTACTAAACTTCAATTAAATAAAAATCAACATTTAGCAATTTGATTTTAAAATATTTATGAATAATAGAATCTTATGTATTAAATTTGAAATAACAAGCTTCAATTCTGAGAGTCTATAAAGCCTTTAAAAATTCATTTGATAATCCGAAAATATTTAATTCGATTATCAACGATGACAATAACAGAGACCTGAATCTGATAAAATCAGACCGGAAATTTAATGAAATTTCAATTTGTGGTTTCTATCCCCCAGGCTGATGATTCAAATATGAATCGATTAGAAGTAGGACGGATGTAGGTACTCTTTTAGAATTAGATTAGAAATCAACAGAATTTAATATCTAATTCTAATTATATAAGCTAAGACTCTCCTTACCGAGAACCTTGACGGACTTCCATGCAGATGAATATTCAACGTCGAAGCAATGTTCTTGAGTCGAGTTCCAATTACCAAATTGCAGCGTTTTACTTACGTGGAACCCCTTCGTTCTGTAGGTAAGAGTCCACAAATCAATGCGACAACGCGACGACCGTCAGCAGCTAGTTGCTGGGGAGACCAATGAAATCGATTAAAATGTTTTGTGTTTATTTAGATGATAGAGATCTCCCTGGTATCAATACTGATGAATGACTGATGGTAAAACGGAAATTTGGTGGAAATTCGATACGCGCTATTAATTGACTTTTGGTTCTGGTGGCCAGTTGCACTATATGTATAGTATATGTATATAGTGTATGTGTGGAAACTTGTATATAACTACATACATATCTTAAAAATATTTCAATTAAAATGGTTCGCCGAGAGACATTTAGCTTGATATTGGTTCAGGAAAACCTATTAGTGACTAAAATGCTATTTCAATTACGTTTTCTATTCAAGGATATTATAGTCGATAACTTAATTAAAAATACTTTTCTTCTTTCACGTAGGCTCGCCTTTTATGGGTGCAGTTACAACTTTCTGTTGATATATGAGATTCATGATTTGATGTAAGCCTCAACACGCAGAGGTGTGCCCTAAGAATATTGTTTTTCAGTTGTTTTTGATGGATAGGGTAAATGTTAATTAAAACTAACATTAATTAATACGACTTTGTTGCAAATCTCAAAATGTTCCACTTTGGCACTTTCGTCTTGAAAAAAGATAACGCAGTCATAATTTTTGTCAGAGGTTTCTCACAATTTTCCGAAATTGTCATCATAATGCTAGGTTTGATTTTAAGAAAAACCGAAATTTTCGGAAAAACTCTGTGAAAAAATGAGATTTTAAAACTCAATTCAAAGTTTATAGCGTCTGCTATTAAAAAATGTAAAAGTTTTATGAATATTTCGTACCATAAACAACCAGTCGTTGTTTTGTTTCTCTTCTTTGTCATTTAAAATTTAGCGATAGTTGTCCTCAAGGTCATTACAAGGAAGCGTCATATAATACTTAGATGTTGACGATGCCCAATTTAAAAAAAAAATCGAAAGAAAGTTGCTTGAGAATGTTTTTACTAACCATTCATAAATAAAATGCTAAAAATTTGTATTAAAATAATATAACCGTCACGCGGCGTGTAAAAGTGAATTTTTCAAAAAATTTATTTTAACCTCATACGACATGGATTTAAAATATAATTTTTGGAAGGTTAATAGATCTTGCGCCAAAAAGTAAAATAATAAAAAGCGACATACTTCTACATATTATACAACCTTGAACATAACGCAAGTCCCGCTTGAGTGTCCTTATAAAAATTAATTATGATATAAATATAAAACGTAGTATTAAATTAACCCTTTTATTAAACTAGCACACGTAAGGGATTTTATTAAGTTTCATTAAATTTATCTGTGTTGTATAAAATATTTAAAAACTTAACATGTTGCTTACCTGAGATTTACAAGCATGAGAGAGAAAGTAGATGTTTTTGTAGATATGTACAAATGTATATAAAGGAAAAAAAGATCACATAGTTGATTTTCAGGACTTTCAATATAGTTGCTGTTTAGCTTTTAAGTCTTATTTGCTGTAATCGGCGGGGAGGATTGAATTGGAGTTAAATGTGTAGTTGATGTTGTTGAGAAGTGTAAGATTAATCGTTTTCTGTCTTCTTGCAGCATCTTTCGTGATATGGACGTCAATCATAAAAACCTCGTATGAAGGAGTTTTAAAGAAAAATTAAGGACGTGGAGTGTTGTTGGTGAATAAAAAACCAGTTTCTCTATGTCGTTTATTGTGTTCTTGTTTCACATGTATACTTAATTCTGAATGATATTTCTTTTGTATGTTTATGTTTCATGCTTTACTTTTAAGAGTAGTTTTAATGTCAAATTTACTAAAAATTTAGATTGCATATGTATAGTTCGTTTAATTCGAGCTCTTAATTCGGGAATTATTACTTCAAAATTACTACTAAAAGTCCCTCGTTTTGTAAATTACAAGAGCTTTCAACTACTTTTGTTAAAATTATCACCAATTGGACTTCTTTGTACAACTCATAAGTTTTGATTTTGATCAATAACTATATCCTGTTGTTGTGCTTTTAAATTTTTAAGAGTCCCGAGCTTATCGTTTTTTTGGGTAAGTTATACTTAGCTTCTGTACTAGCGAAAACTGCCCTAGTATAATAAACTACATTGATTTTTTGAAATTGACATAATTTAAGCCTAATCAGAAACAAACTGTCATGTAAGCGGCTCTAGTCTTATTAGTATCTAATTGCTACACAGAGATAGTTTTTGCTCTTATCATATGTTCCGCACAGGTTTCGGGCAGAAGCTAGTAATCGTTACAGATTTTTTCGTTATTTTCAAAAACACCTAGCGACAACACACATATGTATGAGGGATAAACAATATTTTCTGTATTATTTTTTAATTAATACTTTCAGTGTCGTGACATTTGAGTAATGTTAATACTTAGGGTTTCTCCAAAAATTAAAAAAATACATAACTTCTTTATTTTTTTATTTTTTTTATTTTTTAAGAACTATTTCCTTTTCGTTGTAGTTGTAAATCGAGAATTATATTCGTTTTGTGTATAAACACCGAGGCCGATAAAACATTTATTAACATATCCAATTCGTGCTGGCGCACAATATACGAAGTTGTGATTTCATCTAAGTTTGCTTTTGTGTTTAAATTTATTAATTAAAGTGCAATTTGAACGTCTTAAAATTGTTCTTTCTAGGATTTGCAACTATGTATGTAAAAACGCACAAATTTGTCTGTATATACATAAATTTTTACATTATGGAAACAATCCATTAAAATATCAATAAATATCCGGATCAATTATAAAAAAAACATTAAAAAGGGCGTTAAATAGTTTTGATGAATTCTCCAATGTTGCAATCATAACCATTTGTATTTTCTTTTTGTACCGAATTTATTCTTTAATCAATATTTTCACTTATGCCCTACCGAGTTTCTATAAAGAACATTGATTTGATGTGATATGGCGGTAATAAACTTTTTAGGGCTTTGTTTAGTTTTACAAGAAGAAATAAATCTACACCCACGGGCTTAAAAATAAGCCTTAAAAAGTGCCACAAATTCTTATTGTTCGATTTTATGTCGAAATATTTGAAAAAGCTTTCAGTTAAGTACCGACCGTCAAGAGACTTCTTTACTGACTTAAATTAAAGTTGGTATTTTTAATCAATGTTTTAATTCTTTCACGGATGAGCGTCCAATTTATTTTTAGAGCTTACAGTGCGTAACGCCGATTGTTTTAAATTATTATAGTAAGCAAGCATATATTTATAACTCATAAGGCTCATAAGGGGAAATTTTACTTTCTCTGGTTGAAGTTATGCGATTATTGCCTACTTTTTGTATACAAAATATCGATATGAAAAAGTTAAAATAGTGGTTTGTATGAAAATTAATTGTTTTTACTAATATCAAGGTTTTATATTACTGTCTTAGCATTTTGCCATAAAAAGGAATATTGAAAATTACAAAAAGTATCGTTGAGAAAGAAGAATGTCTCCTTTAAAGAGTTAAGTCTTCCAAGAGGTTTGAAAAGAATTAATTTTTTGATTTATATATCGCAAAAATTTGAAGTGCAGTTAGGATTTAAAAATACTACATTTATTTAACGTTAAACTTTGAAGACGGCTTAATGCTCGATGTACGCTGAGAAATCCTTGATTCTATAACTTTTTCCGGTATTCCACTATCCTACACAGGAAATTTTAACAGTCCCTTTCAGGTCTATCCTTAAAAAGGTTTGCGAACAAGCGATTTAATTGGAGGGTTCCAGTGGATTGCCATGGGAGCTCGTAAAATGATTGAAATCAAAGCCTGAAGCCAGCTTTAGAGACATAAAATAAGATTCTACTAATTTTTAACTCATACAGTTCATCTTGGGGAACAAGTTTTTCATAAGTGTGCGCCTGTTCCGATATTTTTTTTAATTGTATGAAACACTTGAACTTCAAACAATATTTTGAAACTTTCATTTGAGGCATGTTACAAACTCCTATCACAATCTGTTACTATTTAATGATTTTTTAAAAAGTTTGTGGACTTTTTAAACGTATTTGTCTTGAAGATGTGACGTAATGTTACGAAACCGATGTCACGAAGTGTAATCAATCACAAAATCATAAATAACTATATAAATATTAATTAAAGAAATTGAATTAGAACCTTTAATTTTAACTAATCTCGAAAAACAAAATTATATATATTCCCTTGTTATCACTGAAATTATGTATTACATAAATATTCGGTGGTAATCTTGATTTCGAAGGACTTCAATCCATTTAAAAGCCTGCTTTCTTCAATGTTTCGGATTTGATTTCGCCGGAATCAAGAATATGACCCATTTTAATTTATTGATTTCTCATAGTACAGAGGTAGTCATTTTGAATTAGTAATAAATAACTACCATTAAAGCCTTCATATTCATTAATTTAATTTTTCGAGCGATATCAATTATCGAAAATATTTTATTAAGGAAAGAAAACTGATTGTTGTTTTATCATACATATTAATAAAGTAATAATAAGATACTATTAAGATTACTTATAGAGAAAAGGATGGATTGTTTTATTAAAATATAGATTGCTTTTAGATTATTTTTTTACACGAAATCAATCTCTAGAAATCCGAAAATGAATCATTTGAATATTTACTTTAGATGAACTCAAAACTTCAGCACATTGAAAAGTCACATCGCATCTTTCTTTCGTTTACTAAGTAATTAGACATGTCCATTATTTGCACTCTTAACACTTTTTATTAGATGTTAGTAAAACAAAACACCAAAACTAAAAAAATTCACATTTACTAAGTCGGTCAAGCATAAGTTTCATTATTATTGTAAATAGTCTTTATCGGAGAAGTACGTAAAGGTACGAGTACCATATTTCATCGTTGCACTATTCATATAATATTTACATGCATGAAATAAAAAAGTTTGAGAAGTAACCTTTGCTAAATAATGTACAATATTTGCTGGACGATGACAACATAATGCAAGTAAACTTATGGAAAGCATGTACTAAAGTTCGTTACACAACCAGTTACATTATGTTTCCTTTTTCTTAAATCTCATCAATGACTTAGATACTACTTTTGGCATACATAGCAAAGTAACCGATTTTCCTTATTGGGACCACTATGCCTTGCTTCATTTTGTAATATTTTTTATTTAAATGAAAATTTATAATCACAATAATCTAACAGGAGAATATACCCAAAATATATAAATTGTAAAAAATCTCTTTGATTTTCTATAAATTGGACCACACAACATATTTAAATATTTTTTACTCTCTGATGTGCTTGCAACTGTCCAGTTTTAGTTTTAAACTCCAACCAAACGTGATAAGTAAATAAAACAGTCTTATAAAAATCTATGTACGCGATATTTTCTCTCATTCTAGTTTATAAATATCTTCAAAATTGTTTTCGATATGTTGGTTTTGAGGATTTTATTATCTTTTATTAGCTTTGTTCTTAAATGTCCGTTGCTGCTGCGGAAGCAATGCTTACTGCGAAAAATATAATTTGGAGCACAATTTTGTAAGACTATAATTTATCTAAGTATAGTTTTTTTCTGCCGAGTTTTTGTTTCAAATTCTGATATGGTTTATGAGTCTAACAATACCTTGTAAAAGTTGTACTTTTCAAGAAAACTAACACATTAAAAAATAAAAAATAGTAATAACAGCAAAATTTAATCATCCAATTATGAAAAGTGTTTGTCTTAATCTCTTTTTACATGCATTTGAAGTTTCCAAATTTAATTTTCTCTATTTGTTTTCAGAAAAATCATATTATCAAATAATTTCAAGATGTTAAATAAAACAAAAATAAGGTAAAAGTGTTTTAAATATTCGTTGCTCATCGATAAAAACCCATAAAAAAACAGGATGAAGGACATCGCTTGCTTTTTCACTAGGATATTTCCAGTCTCATTCCTTTTCCTCTGGAAAAATATTTGCTATTTTAAAAAATTAATCGGAACTTTACGTAAAAATGTCATTAATTTTAAATTTTGATAATCATGGGAAAATCTTAAATCTAAAAAACAGAAAAATTGCACTGTGATTCAGGTTGCGTGTTAACTCGTATTTTAAAAATTACCTTGTTGTCTTTCACTTTTTTGGTGTTAGTAATGTTGAAACCAAATGAATACGAAATTACTAAAGAAATATAAATTAGGCTGCTGAAAAATAATTTTAATTATTAATATCTACAGGACGCCTCGTTCATACACGTTGAATTAATGAGGATTTTTTTTTTTTTAAAGATATAAATTTAAAATTTATCAAGTAATTTGTTGAACTATTTTTTAAATACTATTCTTTGAAATTAATTTTTTAAATTTTATTATATTATTTACTTTGATAAAACATTTTCATTGTCTTACTTCACTTACTATAATTCCAATTCGGAATAAATAAATATATGAGGAATTATGACTCAAAGCTTCATTCTTTAGAATGCTAAAATTGCCAAATTGCTTATTGGAAAGTAATGAGATTAAAAAATGTCATTTCCAAGAAAAGGTTATTTGATTGCATTTTTTTTAAATCCTTCCATCATCTTTCTATTTCCAAGGACTGGCAGTGATCCTAGATACAATTATTGAAAGTACTAAAGATGTAAAATTTCTCTGTTATGAAAGAAATAATTCGAAAGTAAATATATTATTAGTTTTATTTTCCTTAGTCCTTAGTGCATTCTTGCTAAATTTTCCTTATTTCGTTTAAGAGGCTAAAAAGACGTAAAATAAAACAAAACTGAACCCCGATGACCTGTCTGTTAAATTGCAAACAGCGCCTGAGTTCTATAATTTAAATGTTTTAGAATTACTTTTCGATGTTTCGAATTATTTAGAATTTGTCTAAAAATAAAAAACATATTGCATACACTTTAAAAGAAAAAGTAAAATTGTGTAATCGTGCATATAGTTCTTAAAAAAATTGTGATGTGATTTCCTTTCTGTATTCTTAAATTGTAAAAGTAAATTTAACAAGAATAATTAAAACAAGAAGCTTCGTCGTTTTCATGGTACACTTTCACATAATTACGGGTACTATATTTTATGAATGAAACTTCGAAAGGAAAATTGAAGTTCGTTTAAGAAAAGCAAGTTAAATAGCGTGGATATGAAGAAATGGAAAAGAAAATAAAATCATTTTTCTTACCTAATTGCAAAGGCAACTTCATTATCCTTTCATAAAATTGCCACTTGAAAAAGGAAATGATTTCACATTTCTATCCTCAATTTTTTTCTCTGTCAAAGTCGATTGTCTATAACTTCTCAAGAAAGATTAATTAATCTTTTTCCTGTAAGAAATTTAATATTAGACTAAAACATTCAAATGAAAAGAGCTAACAATAATTAAAAGTAATTGTGATAGTGATTTTGAGCAGTTCTGGGGAAAAAACAGGATTACATTTTTTATAAAGGAAAAAGTAAAATAAATTGAAAACAACATAACTTAAAATCAGATCAAAGATGTCATATATTTGAGCTTGGGAACAAAAAACAAAACAAATCTAGCATATAATCTTAAAGGAAACAACTGATAAATTAACCAATAAAATTCAATAAAATTAAAAACAATTAAAACACGTACAGAGGGTACTCTAACAACTAAGTTACCGAATCAAATAAAAGGTATTGCGCTCGTTTACATCTAGATTCCGTAAATTTAATAATACTAACAAATAGCTTTACAAGCACCTCATTGCACAAATTCACTTTGCCAATCAGCGGGCAGTCGGCGCTTCCAATATTCTTCGCAGTTAACATTCATTTCCGCATCTCGTTTTTGTTAAATCTGAACTAAAAGTAAACTTCTCTTTGTTTTAACATTAAATTACAGCGACGTAACACTATTCATACAATATTTGATATGGTAATTATTTGATATTGCTGTTTTCAATTTCCTTGAAATAATCGTCGACGCCTTGCCTTGTCTGCGGCAAACACTGTTAATATGTTACAATAAAAATTAGTTAGAAATAGAAAACATGTCTTTTGTAGTTTGGTTTAGTACAGGGACCTTAGCTCGTTTAGTTTATAAATAAGAAATACTTAGCTTATCGCACGTATTGCATTTACTCTTTAAATTAAATTTATAAATAACAATTACGTTAAACTATCAATTAACTTTACAGTACACTCTTTGCATTTGAAATTCCCGCAGGACTTTTTCTTTCTTGCCTAGTCGTTTTCTCGTTTCAGAAATATTGTCAAAATAAATATGTCTCATTTTGTTTGTTTGCGTTTACTATTTGGTCGCCCCCATTTATGCCTAAAGCCCATTTCATCTGAGAACCAAAGTAAGGAGGAAAACATAAGGCTAACACAATTTCTTCATTTTTGGTATAAGTACATAATTAACATTTTAACAACAAAAACATTGTCAATGTTGAACAAACTAAAATAAATAAGGACGTGGCGGCTGAGCTTGTGGCTGCTTCGTCTACACATAAAACACAAGTGGAATAAAAACGTAACGAAGTATGAAACACATAAATCTGCTGGCTCTCTACAAACTAAATTCGTTTATCTAGTTTGAAATAAAACTAATCATTCAGTTAATTACGATTAAGGTAATTTACACAATTTTAATTAAATCTCAATAGCTGCCGTCGTTGGTTTTTATGACGTCATTCTCCTTCTCGATGATGCCCTCACTCGTTGCATTGTTCCACGCACCGTTCATACTTTTCGATGACGAGAAGCACAGCTTCATGATAAACGGAAATTTTGTACCTGGAAAATATGAGAGAGACCTTCGATTAGCTTAATGACACAAGCGTGCTGCTCTCTGTTTATTTATTCGTGGCAAAGGAAGCGCTTCAGCTCCATGCATTCTAACTTTTCCCATAAATTCAGCTCAATCGATTTCAAACGCGGAGGAGACGATCACGTAATTCACGCGCCCAACCTTGGCTAGAAGGGTAAAGACAAAAGGAGCCGTTTTCAATTTATGGGACGATGAAAAGTTTAACCATAAAAAATTGCAGGTATTCTCACGCATACCCTTCATGCGGAAGGCAAAAGATACCTTATCTTGTTTGGCCCTTCGACTCTTTATTACATGGCTAACATACAGTATTGAACATTCCCCAACGTTATTTTCGCTTTTTCTGATGCTGAAACATGACAATGAAACTATTAATACACGCATAAAGAAGGGTTATTTATACATATCTATTTTTATATTATCCTACTCATACTCACGTTACTGTTAATGTTTATAATAATTAAAATATGATTACTTATTTCCAAAATCAAAGGGTTTATCTCAAAATACCATATTCAGAATCGTCGACTACAATATCTCAAAAACTCAATTTAAACGAAGACTTTTTTTAAATTTCAATACAAAATGGAGACTTTAACTCTGAACGCCCAAAATTTTGTCCATTTTTGACTATTTTTTATACAACTTTGTTTAAACAGTGAATAATTCGATATTTAATATTCAAAATTCCAAATATGTACCAAAATAGAACACGAGTGGTGAATTTAAAGCACACATTTCAAACAGTGATCTGGCAAAAGCGCTGCAGTTTTTAAAGTTTCAAAAGTTTATCTCTGTACTGCAGAAGTTAATATCAATTATATTAATTTATAGTTTTCACCAAATTGTCGTAACTAGAATTTTTTCAGGAATTAAACTTCACGGATGGATTGAATGACACTCAAGGATATCTAATGGCTTTGGAGTAATTAAAAGAAATTTTGGCGTTTCGGCTTCCCTTTTTCTAAATTAATTAATTGCTTTTAATAATGAACTACTGATGCTTTATCGGAATGGCGTTCTAATTATGAAACAAATAAAAATCTAATTTCATTCCATAGGACAATAATTGAAGTGGTGAGTTATTAATTATGGTTTATTTGTTTTTTACTCATATTGTTCGTTATTTTCTTTATACATTATTAGTTATAGTTTATTCACACCATTTATTTTTTTTTGTTCAAGTTTTTTGTGTCAAAATATTGTTTATGAAGTCTGTCACACAAAATTATTATTACAAATTTAAAGTTCTTTATGCTATTTATTGATCAGGAATAAAATTGAAAATTAAAATCTCAATACCTTGAAAACTAAGTGAGTTACGCAATTTCGACAATTTCGATTCGTGATTTTTATGCTGGGATCACATTCATGTTGGTGCAGAATAAGTTCTAGTACAACAAAATTAAGTTATAGAAATTTCATTTTATTTCGCTGTTCATTTTAAACCTTGAAAATTGATATTAAAAACTTAGCCACAGTTAACATTTTATTGCAATAATATTTCAACTGGTTTTGTAATGTGTTTACACAATTGATTCAATTGCAATATGTCTAAAATTTTTTACAAAAGTTACCTCAATACCCAAAATGATAAAAGTTTAATATTATAGTACAGAAATGAAAAACGATTGGGCGCAGTCAAGTGGAAATTCGAATTAATATGCGGCTTGATTAAACGTTTTAATATCTGTCGAATTGTTTAATTTAATTTTATATTCGGCAACAAAATCATTTCGGTTAAAAGATTTTATACTTTGCGTTAACATTCATCAAATTTTCTTTCAGTTGAAATTGAAAAGGTAGGCAAAAGCAAACTAACAACTTTGCTGATGGATGCTAATGGTTTGTAAAGTAATTTTGACAAAGTTAATTTTGCATAACACTTTCGCTGCTCCAAACTCTCGTAATCCGAAAATAAGCTGAACAGACAACAATAGGATATTTCACCTCTTCTTGCAAAAAGTCTGCCTGCAAAGCAGAACGGTGGCTGTTTTTTCGCATTTCTGGCAACGCTACCGCAAACTAAACAGTGCTAACCATTTAGAAATTCTTAATAAATTTTCCAAAATGTGCTTTATGCCTTCCGGAGGATGATAAAAATTGTTCTTCGCAGATATTAAATCACCGAATTTTGTCATTTTAGCTAATCATTCCCCGTAGCTCCGTGGGGAGGTGTCACCCGCAGCTGAAGATTTTTCATGCTCACCTTCATAACTTAGTCGTCGATTCTTTCAACTTTCGAATTTGGTCAAGGTAGAGTGAATTTGCTGGCTCTATTTTTGGCATTTCTCGAGACGTTTTTTGTTCACCGATTAAATAGAGCATTTAAGATGTAATCTGTGAAGATACGCACTGTTCATTTGATGCTTCTACAAAGTTTTTTCCTTTTTTTTTTAATATGAAGTAAAGGGGTCACTCTTTTCTTTAGATAAAACGTGAAAACAAATTATCTGAAGAAATTATTTACTGCTAGCACTACTTTTATTTTGAAGAAAATGACCGACAACTAAGAGGAATTTTATTGTTCAACGCGACAGAAACAACCCTGTGCGCTTAAAGAATTTTAAATATTTTAATTATCCGAAAAATTTGCTGTTAATATAACAAGTTTTTTCTTTCCGAAGTCCTCTTACAAACTTCTACCATAGGAATAAAATAGCAAATGTTGTAGAAAAAATCAAGAATGCCTCTGATATTGTGATAATTCTCTTCGAAACCAAATTAATACATATGTAGGAATTCATTTCCAATTATCTTTCTTATTTCTAAAGATTAATAGCTTTATCTCTCGAAAACTCTTAGAATTTTTTTGATAGTTTCGGGCTTGTGGGAGGATTTTAGTGAATTTCGTATCCTACTATCAATTAATTATTTTAAGATTAATTCAAAGTTAAACTGACTCAATTACAATTTAAGCATTTTCATTTAAGGAGTAATACTCATATCCCTTGAAAGTTTAATTAACTCCCTAATTATCAATAAAAACTAAGAGCTATTAAAAATCACTTTAAAGGAACAAAATTCTGACGTAGATTTTAATTAATGTCAGATACACGGTGATGTCTTATAATTTGCAGCTAAATATTTATAAGTAAAATATACCTTCTCTTTTATTCTGAGAATAATAATTTTTCAACAGAATTAAAGGTTAAGTGCTCTTAGTTTTTATACAAAATTGAGGGGTAAAATCAATCGACTCGTAGACATTTAAAATGTAATCCGCTCGAGTGTTTCAAATTGCTCTTGAAATATGAATTGTATTATATTCTTAAAAATCGGTAATCAAGATGTTATGACAACGATTATATCAGTTTGCTTTAAAATTATCAAATTTAATAAATAATTGATTTTCTGTTCTTCAACTACTGAATTTGTATTCTCAATACGAATGTGAAAACGAAAAATGTAAGGTTTTAGCGAAAAATAGTTCGAAAAACTAAGCCATATTTTCGAAAATTAGCTTCTTTAAAAATATCAATACAAATTACAGGAAAATTACATTTTTCGATTTTAGTCTAAGGCTTAAGCTTTTACTTAATCTTCTACGAAATAACGTTATTTTTTAACAAATTTCCAAAAATATCCAATATATGACCTTTTCAGTTTTTAACTCGTATTTTTCTCGTATAAACGAGATGGAAATATTTAATTTTCGAATTTTTATTTCCATCCTAAATACCATCAAGAGCGGTTTCTTAAAACTAAAAACATTTCTTCGCCCAAATTTTATAGACTTTTGTAATTATTACCTACAGTGGTGAAAGAAATAATAGGTACTAGTGAAAAATCAAATAACAATTTTATAAATTCACAATAAAATATAAATAATAATATATTTTAATTCTTGTTAGTATACTACACTAAATGTACAAAGATTTATTTATTTTAACTCGTCCATCGAAGGGATTGCCAGATCAAATTTTAAATTTTTAGCTTATTATTATTATATAAGTATGTAGGTACATACTATATAAAAATATGCAAATTTTTACCAACAATTTATTTTATCGCTAAACTAGCAGTATCCACGGGTTCCACTGCGTGAATACTGATTTTGATTTTGATGCAGTTATACAGCGAAATTAAATGGTAAGTAAGTTTTTATTAGTAAGCGAAGCCGAATGTAGACTGTCTTCTGATTAATTCATTGAAATCGGTTGACGAGTTTAGAATTTATGATGGAACATATAAATACGGTAGTAACAAATCTTAAAACTCAGCAATTATTTCTTGAAAAAAGTAATTTACAGGAAAACCACCATCAAACTATTTTAATTAATTTTCATTGCAAAGATTACTCTAAAATTTTTCGTATTTTCGGCTTTTTGACCGAGCTAAAGAGACATACTATAAAATTAATGGTAATAAAAATAAAAAAAATTCGTGGAACATACATACATACTTACATATGCATTTAAGTATAAGTAGGTACGTGTATATGCCAAAAATTCACAATTTCTAAATTACTTCTGAAGCATCAAAAATAGGAAGGTAATTGTAAATTTCTTATAAGACGACTTCGTAAGCAATTGGAAAAGAGAATACAAAAAGTCCAAAGTGCAAGCTTTCGACTTGAAGCGGAGAGTACGTTCAGTTGTTTGAAAAATACTTTCCCAGGCTCTGTACGAAGTATCATCTGTCATATTATACAACTCCGCGAGGGACAACCTGCACATTATTCTCTAAAATCATGCGACATGGGTTTAGAGCTTCTTAATGTACATATGGATTTTTTCTAAAAATATCTTTTACACTGCAGATAATAAAATTATGTCCTATATGCTGATTTGGTTCAAAGTTCAAACAAAAGGACGTTTTATTTGTTATGTCTTTTTATTACGACCATAGGAAATTACACGGAGTTTGTGGGTAAATGACAGACAGCAAAACTCATAACTCTCGGATGAAATATTCTCTGCCCTGGAGGCTATAAAAATATTTTAGTTATGAGGGAAAGGAAAAAGTAGGCGCATTAAGTAAAATCTCCAAATTCCCTATTTATAGGGTAAACAACATTAAATCTTGCGCGAGGGTTTGCTCGACTGCGCTGCTGGTCCCAGGAGTGTAACAAATTATTTCGGTGGAACTGATAAAAAATTAATCGCAAGAGCACTTCCCGTGCTTCTTTCCCCTGCACAATAGTTTTAATGTTTTAGTAGTACCGCCGTGTCCGCCCTCCCGCCTAAAACCCTTTTCTGTCGTTTAAATGCCCTGAGGCATATCCATCACCAACCAACCTTTTGGTAAATGACAGCCGGAATATAAAAAATGCAGACCTGGGTCAAGTAAATATTTATGATGCTACTCGCCATGAAACTTTTCAAGTCCCATAAAATTGCGAGGTCTATTCAGGTTCGGTTTAGTTCAATTTGGCGGTTTTCATGTTTAAACTCTTTCATTTTGGCTCATTATTGTAATTTTGTTTAAAAGTAAATAAGTTCCTAGTTAAGTTGCCAGTATTTGGATTTATCCGAGGCGGAAAATGGCACCATTAAGAAATAAAATAATTTTGATTGCTTCTATTCTGTGCGAAGCATTTTAAAGTTCTTTTGCCGTTCATCTGTCCATTGAAACATTGCATTTTTTATTTCCTTTTAAAGAAACTTCCAGGACGAAATTTTTGTTTATTTAAACAGGACGTTTATTTATGACTAAATGCAAATAAATCATATTTAAGTTTTCAAACTGAATAAATTTGTAAAGGAAAATGATTGTACCGTGGCAACAATAATAGCTAATAAAAATAACTTGAGACGTACAATTTTAATTTATTTATAGACTTTTTACAAAGTTTTTAATATGTAATTCAAAAATACAATGTTTTTTTACTGGACCACAAACACAAATCGTTTCAAAAATAAAATAAAAATAGCCTGGGCAACGCTGAGAACAGCTAATCTATTTTAATTAGGTACATTTAAGTAAATTGTAAATCATTTTGAGGTAGTTTCTAAAACTAAAAGATTTCTTTGATTTTTTCTGTTTTAATTTTGCTTTCTTTACCCGAAGTTATGGGGTTCGCTACTATCGGCGGTTTCAGGTATCCGCGAAAGACAACATATAATAAATCGTCTTTCTGTTGTCGAATACTCGTAACACTTTTGTTTTAAAACAATTTTTAACAAAACAGAATGTACAAGAAAAGCAATTTCAAAAGCATGTTATGGTCCAACAAATTATTTTGCCGTTCTTTAGCCGTTTTCTGTTTGTAATGGGTCACGGTTTTAAAATTAACACAAAAGGAAAAAGGGATTTTTAAAGTAGGTAGCCACATATGAGGTATCCCGGAAAGAATCGATTCACTTTTGCAGACAGACCTTCAAACCGATTTGTATTTAGGTTTCTAATTATTTGCAATAAGGTTATTGATTTTAGTGTACGGTTTCACTTGTTCCAAATATGGAAGCGAGTTTAAATTTGATTCCAGCTTCTATCAGAACCATTTCCTTTTAACTTTAATGTTTTTACTCAGGATGCAAAATGCAGTTGTATAGTTTTCGAATATTAGAAACTGAAAAAACTTAAAGCAGAAACAAGTTGAAAACACAACATGCCCCCTTCGGACAGAAAATAGCTCGAGTTCCAGAATTCTAGCTACTTAAAAATTACGAAACTCTTTTTGGTGTAATTAAGTGAATGTAAAATTTAATTAAAAACTCATTAATGTTCAGAATTTTCGTTTCAAACACAGAAATTTAAAATTTAACTTCATAGTTTATAATAAAGAAAAACTAGGACGAACTGAATAGACAAATTTAATTAGTAGTCATGGTAGTTAACGTACCAGGATCTCTTAAAATACATCCGAGCTAGTTCTTGTGGTCTAATTTACGGAGATCTACTAAGAGGTCAGTACAACAGAAAAACCGAATTAATATTAGATATTTCTTTTGCTACACATATTTATTAATGATTCACTTAAATTTTTTAATGAACTGGTAAGTTTTTTAAGCTAGCTTTACTATTTTCAAGCATAATAAGCAGAAAGTTGTTGAATGAGCATAACGACCCAATTACAAAATGTTGGCATAAAATTTCTCCAGAAGTAGGCGCAACAAGCTTGCAGCGGTGCAAGGCGCTCCTTCACGAGGTCTTTCACAGACAACCACACTCCAGCCATTCTTGAACTAATTGAGTTGAACTTTATTATCTTTCGCGACTTTCCCGGATAAAAAAGAAAAATTATAAGGAAAGCCACAGTTACACAAACAAACTTTTGAAAAACGTATGTACATATGTAAACTTCATAAGTTATAACTATATCCAGAAGACTTATTTGGATTTAGTTAATTATTGACTACTGCACATATGTTGTAACGTAGGTGAGATACCAGCATTTTCCCTCTTGGAGGCAAAAATTCTTTATTATTACCCATTAACGGCCAAAGAATTGAAAAATTAAAGAGTTTTTAGGGATGCCAACTCCAAATTTGGTGCCCTTTTAGAAACTATCCACGAGCGCCAACGTTGTTCGAAAAGAAGCAAACCTTGTTCTGCATATTTTAACTGTTTGAAACGGTAGATTACGAATCCGAAAATAAAAATGTCCTATTACATCACGTTTTCGAAAAAAAAGGTATTGAAATGTGAAAAAAAGTTATAAATTGTCATCATTGTCACAGGATCTTCTAAAGTGGTTCAAATGAAGACCTGAATAAATCCATTTTTGCTATAGAATTTTATTTTGTTAATTACTAATTTGCAAACGAAAGTTCCAAAAATAACCTCGAAGCCCAACTGAGGTATGTATGTAGGTATTTATGCAAGTTAAGTATACCTAATACATCTGAAAGTTAAATAAAGTAAACTTTCTTTAAATGTATCAGATCTCTTAAATTTCACACTTAGCTTGATTTGTAGCAAAAATTGAGATTGGATATTTTATGCGAGTCATAAATATCCGTGGGGAAGCATAACAGACATTTATACAGACCATAAATTCAGTTTCTTAGATAGCAAATTTGGGCCTCATCACATAATTGCCCTGCATTACGTAAATTAGAAGGGCAAAACGAAGCCAGATAATACCTTCGAAGAATTTCGTGCTGATGACTTTTACTGTTCTCTCTCGGAAGGAATTTTAGATTGACACGCAAATGACTTCTATAACCTGTAATGACGTCATTATGTTGATAGTTGTATAGATTAAAAAACTCTTACAATTCAATTAACGCAGAGTTCTTGATTTATTGAATGAGTGTTGCAGCTTCAGATTATGCAGATACTTTTATTATTTCATGGTTATTTTTAGCTTAATTGTATCTTTCATTTTTTTAAATGAACAATATTTACATATATTATTTATTTCTTTAAAAAGTAATGTTGCAAGGACGCGAACACGTTTTTAGTTCCGTTCTAGTCGGTTGTGTTATATGCCACTGCTTTGTTGCTAGCTATCCTTGTTTTGAACAGAATCCATGAAATGAAACCAACTTTTTGATAAATCGAAAGGCACCACCACGCCTTTTCTTTCATTGTAAGTGAATTATTTTGTTGGTAATAAAAGCTATAATAAATTTTTTTTTATTCCGTCCTTTATTTGTATATATGTAATTTTGTGTGACATTAAATGAGTCAAGAGGCGATAAAAAAGTCGTAAGTTAATGCGAGAAACGATTGCAAAATTATGCTTGACGTATAACGAATCGAAGTTTAACGAAACGGTGTAAAAGGAAGACTATAACTCAAATTCACTTTTGTTTTGTTTCTCTACCAAGGTCTGCATTTGTTATTGAATTCCCGAGATCTTTTAGCCATCGAATCTAATTTGATACTTTATTTATTTTATGTTGTTAAGGGTTTTCGATATGTGTACAATAATACGCTACCATTTGCCGATTAAAATTTGCAGCTTCTGAATTTAGTATGATCATGACAGCGAATCAAAAACCCTTGGATGTTATGCGAAAGCAAAAATCGGAGGGTTTAGTACAAGGTTTACCATTAAGATACGTGCAGTTTTAAGAACCAATGTATGTTCCAGTAAATAATCAAAAAATTAAAAATAGTTATGGTAAATTCTTTAAAATTAATCTCTTTTAAAATTAAAATGTTTGCTATACTTCTGTCCAATCAATAAATAAATAATATTTTCTCACAGGTGCAGCCCAAATTTGTATTTCATGTATCATATAAACATTTAATAACATTTGTATATGTACAAAATTATAATACAAAAAATGTGTTTTTTTTGTGTGCTAATTTAGTGGCCATTACTGTGTAATAAAACTGTAACCGAGTCATGTCTGTACATGAAAAATGGTTTGCAGTATTTTAAATTGCTCTCTACTTGTCTGCCTCTTTGTTAAAAATTGCTGGAAGTATTCTAGTTTAACTTGGCATAGTTAAAGCTAATGGCAGAGCCAACTGAAAACTTTAAATATTAAGGAATTGGCATGAAAATTGGTGCCTGGTTGCTATAAAAGTCCTTATTCAAATAATATATATGTTTTATTTCCGCCGAGTGACATCAGATACCTCAGATAATCTTCAATTATGTAAGTCTGACATTATAAAGCTATTGTTATACTATTCGTATTTTATTCTG
The DNA here is from genome assembly GCA_963920795.1 of Eutolmus rufibarbis. Taxonomy (NCBI): domain Eukaryota; kingdom Metazoa; phylum Arthropoda; class Insecta; order Diptera; family Asilidae; genus Eutolmus; species Eutolmus rufibarbis. The sequence continues at coordinate 40,890,191 of OY987205.1, forward strand.
GTGAAATTCTGTCCTGTTTGGTCACTTTAACATCGGAAGTTTAAGAAAATCAGATTCCTGGCGAGGGCATTAACGAGGGCAATATTTTAGGAAAATTTCTTGACCGGAAAGACAAAAATTCGTCCACGAACCTTTCATTCCAAAGATTTAAGCATGCCATCCTCAATCAAAATCCTAATTGTCTATGTCCCTTTTGTAGATACCTTTTAATATTTATAAGAGTTTATATTTGATTTTAAGATAACATAGGTATCTTTTTTGGCTTGATAAGTTGATACAAGTCTATTGGATCAAGGTGTATTAAAACTATTTATTTTGGTTTAAAAGTTGGTTTTGCGCGTATTTACCCCAGAATATTGAATATTATATTTAACTCTTGTGTTATTTGTGCTGTTGTAACCATAGTTTTCCATAAATATTTAAATACTCATTGCGCATTATTTTGGATTGCGTGTGCTACGGATAAGCGACAGAATCGTACAAAAGCAGAAGGGAGTCACGAATTTGGTCGTGTCTTTGGCCTTTCGGACGCCCGGGACATATTGAAAAGCCATTAAAGGACCCTCTAATTCATTTGAGGTGCTGTAAACGCAACGTTCCCTGACATTTCCCTCAAATGGCCGATTGATTTTCAGAATTACCTTTCACCGGGGATGATTGATATTTTGGGAAAAGATATCGATTTCTGATCACCATTTAAGCTCTGTGGACTCAGGTGCCCGGGGAGGAGCTCTGCCCCGAGTGGCAACCACACCGATGATTTGCTTTTGAATTCATGGATATTAAGCATTCCCTATTGGACGAATTATAAATAGTTTTGTATTTACCTTTTCCTTCAATGGGAAGGTGGTTGCATTTCATTATAGCCAGGACCGCTTGAGCAATATTGGCAAACTCGATTAGGCCTGATGAAGAGCGCTCCGTTTTAAGCGGGAACATTCTGACCGACGTTGGGGGGACTTCCTTAATATTAAAAATTCCTATCAGTTGCTCCTCAGTTAGTCCAGGCGGTGTGTTGAAAAAATGTAAAATCTGGCGGAAAGTGTTCACAATAAAATTATCAGAAATTATAAGCCGTGTGCGGCTGACTTACCTTGCTCGGTGGTTGGATTCGATTTTTGCTAGCTTGTGCTGGTGATAAGAACCTATTGTTTTTTGAGCCTGTGTATTCTTTAAAGCTTGGTGTATGATCTGGAAGACTAAATGGATTGATGACTTCTGACAGGAAATTTTGCTTTGAAAAAGCTATTTGGATTTTTCCATTATTTCCGACAGGAATGTTGTTCAAATGTTGCACACATCGCTCAACTGCCACCGAATCACCCATTTGTACCATTGCTGTACCCTCTTTGGTTTTTAAGAATTTTATCTGAAAAATCACATTTTGTTCGTTTGTTATTAGATATTAATTTCACACTACCAAAGCGGGATAAAAACAAAACAAAATAATGTATAAATCTTGGTAAGGCAAAATGACAATTTAAAAACTTCTTTAAATAAATTAAAAGTTGATCTGAATAAAGCAGTAGTAACACAAAGATGTTTGCTATGAAATTCCTTGTCTTAAACTCAAAACTAAAACAAAAACATTGTTTATAAAAGAGGCGTAGTATAAAACTCGTAAAATTCCGTTTTAATATTTCTTGCGCCTTGTTAGGTAAAAAATTGAAAACGTGGCCTTGTTATGATAAACGAAACAAAAGGAAAGTATTTGCTGAATTTTGTAAGAAATGTGGCGTGTTATAAAAAAAAGAGTAAACAAACCAATTTTTATTTAACAAGGTTTCTAATTGCCCAGAAATGTATTTTGATATTTATATTTTAAATTCAACATTTGGCCAGTTATTTGGCTGCAGGCGAACGAACATTGAATAACTTTCAAAAAACTGATAATTGTAAACGTGTTTTGAGAACTATGTTTTTCGAAAACGGTGATAAGACATCTGAAAACATTTTTCGTTGGTTTTAATGAAATTGATAGACAGAATCTAAATTATTTTTGTAATTGCATGTTACAAATGACTATTTTCCATTTCGTCACTTCAAATATCTAAATTTGTCAGCAAGATCCCAAATGATAATGACGAAAAGGCCTTAGTGTTGCAGTCTCTTGATACAAGGGGCTTTTTAAATCTGATAATTATAAGTGCATTTTAATATTCATTGTAGGGTGAAGTGGGTGTGTGGGCAATTGAGTGTAAAAGAAATTACAATAAAATTGTTTTTACATGTTTACTTTAACTTCAATGGTTCAACCGTGTCCTCAAATCTTGTAACCTCATTTTCCGATTTTGCAAAGCGACGTAAGTTGGATGATAAAACAATATTTCATTTTTACTTTTATTTATTTACTTGTATAGATATAATTATAAATTTTATATAAACATGCATATATTTATTTATTTATAGAGTAAAGAAGTAACCAAACACCGAAAAGGCATGTTTTAAAGATTACTTAAAGTGGATTTAGGTCCTTTTGAACTATTTTGTCGATTTTATATTTAGCTGCCTCTTGGGCATTAAAATGAAGGCAATTCAACAAGAATTTGTTTAAAAGTGTAGTTTAAATCTACATAAAGCTAAAAGTCAAGAAAAGCCATCAATATTCCGAATATTAGTATCTCAATATTCCTATCCTAAGGCCCAAGAAAAAATATTGATTTTTTGATAATGTCACATCGGATGTAACTGCTACCAACTGAACTGGTAGCCTCGGGGTTGCACCGATGAATCAAAGTTTGCCATGTAGAACTTTTCGCCGTACTAATTGCACAGCAAATTTTCGTTTATTTGCCCTCAATATAGAAAGAAAAATATGTAGATATAATTAATATTTTAGATTTGCGCCGATTCCTTTCGACTCTAAATTTAATTGTTCTGCTTGAAATGCACCCGCAGTTGTCTCTGGCTCAATTTAAATTTCTCTTCTGTGTGCTCAGACAGCTGTGAATTAAAAATGGGTCAGACGGTAGGTCTTTGTTTTCAGAAAGGTGAAAAGCAAGCATCCAGCTCCAGTGTAGTTGAGTACACACATTGCATATTGCAAAGATGAGGGATAAGGATCCGGAGTCCGGAGACGATTACATTTGCGTTGGTATCGCAGTCGCAGCCCTTGTTAGGCACCCTGTAACGACCTAGAGGCTAGGCGCCCTGCGGAAGGGGTGCGGGCCGCTAATCGTGGTTACTATGTCAAAATTCTTTCCTTCTTTTAAATGAATTGCGCCTTTAAAGTGTTTTTTAATTTCTGTAGCAATCAAAAATTCTTGGGCATAATTGCTTTCCCTCATCAACAGCTCTTTTGCAAGGTTTTTTTCAAGTACATTTATGGTGTTAATTACTCGACGAGGTCTTGGCCTTTTTTGAATAATCTTAACACGTTAATGGCGGGCAGAGGAGCGAAGGATGAAAAGTTTATTTGCAGGGAGTAAATGTGGACAAATTTCGTTTAAAATGAGGGAAGTGGTGTTGAGTCCAAAGCAAAGGACAGGCATAAGTGTAGTTAAAGGAGGAAAAGTGCCAACGATCCTTTTTAGTCAACATTTGCGCACTTTGCATTTTGTGCTCTATGAGAAAAACTCTTTGTAACAGTGAAACTTCCGCACTTTTCTGCTTCTCCCCGGGCATTTTCTCTATTAACATAAATAAAGAATGAAGGTACAACGATAGGCTGATGGAAGTCGCAGTTTTTTAAGTGGAAAGGCTTGCAACGTACAAAGGGTGGAGTTGTCGCTAAAGCAGGCAGGTGGTTCGGATTATTTCGTATTCTTTATTAAGGACAGGTTAGCCTGAAACTGGCAAGAATCGCTTTCAAAAGGCTGTTTTGGCTTCAGTTCCACTTCCCTGGTAACATTGAGCCTTTGTTATCCCACAGCTAAGCGAACCGAACCGAACGAGGTTGGCCTGTGAAACATTCTTTACCCGCTGAAAAATCAAAACTTGCTGATGTTACAGCAGCTTAAAGAATCTCAGGAAATGCCTCATTTTTCCATTATTGTAGAAAAGATTGTGGCATACATGGTGTTCTCCCGGCAAGATACAAAACAATTGATGATGTAAAAATAGATTTATACTACCTGTGATACTCGGCACAGTGGAACAAAACACGAAATTGGAACTTAAAACAGGAAAATGATCATATTTTTAAAAGAGAGACCATTCCATTTTTTTGTCCCTTTCCTACGACTTATAGGATACCGGCAAAATCCTTTTAAATTTGGATTACCTGATTTGGGTTTACACTATATGAAAACTTTCATCTTTTAGGGGTTTAAAAGAATATGATTGCTATACCGTTGAAACTATAACACTTTCAATGGAACTATGTATATTTGAAATTTAAATATGTACATCCATTGATGCAGATCTCAAAGTCTCCTATAAATTAGGAAAGCCTTTACATTTTTCTTATAAAAATATGTTATTTAATGCCTTACAAGAAAGGAAAGAAGGGCTTTTCATTAGAGTTTTTCAGACTTTTATCAGTATACTTGAAGATTAAAAAGGGTTCAGGACTTCGCAAAAATAATTCTTTTTAAATTTCTAATTACATTAATAACCATTTGAGGAGATACGACACGATTCTCTCTTTATTTGCTGAAGCCAGCGCAACCCCATTCAACATAATTTTGCTTTGAAGAAAGTTTGCAAACTACTGCGGGAGAGTAACACATACAGAATAAAAGTTTCTTTTAATTTAAAATCAATTCAGAGTAATTTTTCCGTTGGTTGATGAAAGTTCTATAAAGTTGTAATGGAGTTTATAATTAAAACTTTTATATGAGGAATTAAAGGATTGAATGAAGTTTTAACAACAATTATTTAAATTTTAATAGCATTTCTATAAAAATGTAAACTTTGAATAGAAGGGTACTTCACTAATCTTGAAGATATTACCTACATAGTATGTGAACTTGTTTGCATCTTTAAAATTTGGTTTAAGATTAAGTCGGTTAGGTAATAGTTTGATCTTTTGTCATTTGAGTTGCATTTTTTCAATGTTCACAGCCAATCAGGCAAAAGAAATTGTTTTCTTTTCACCATGATAGTAACAGAATTAAGTTGTGGCTTGTGGTTAATTTATGGTTGTCCAACTTTTAAGGTTGGTCTCCAGGACCTCCAAACTAAGTCCGACTGCTCTGATTTTAATTTCTGGAGAAAGGGAAATCTTTAGGGCTTTTGGGAAAATATATAAAAAGATTATGCTAGATCAAAACTTTTAGATGACGGCACTCCACCTTGGAGAGTTGACATAAAGTTGTTTCAAGTGACACTTTAAGAGCCGTAGGACTCCCAAATCAAACCTACGAGTAACTTCTCCGATTTTAATTTCTGGCGAAATGGCACTCTTTAAGGCGGTATTCTAGTCTAGAAATTTGAAAAAATCGATTTTTATCCGATTTTCTTAAAGTATAGACTCTTAAAAATATTTCTTGAAAAGGAAGTTTAAACATTTTGAATTTCCCAAAGTATTAACGATTCAAATACGGCAGAATTACACTGTCCCCTACTATAATTTAAACTTTAAATGTGTTTATATCGAAATTACTTTTTTTTAAGGCGGTTGGCATGATATATCGGGTTCTTTTTGACCGGTTGATTTCATATTTGGTGTGAACCCCTCAGCATATGTTAATTTATCGCCTGACCTACGGAAATTGCTAGATTATTATTCAAACTATTTTTAAAAAATTTAAAACTTGACGAAAAGCATAAAAAATTTAATTTTTTTTTCAAACAGCCGCCAATTTGTGAATTTTATTTATATTTTTCTTCTTTAGTTCCGGCTATAATGACATCTTTCTTGAGTACAAATTTTTTTTTCTTTTTTTTTTTTGTTTCAGACATACGGAAGCTGAATTATCATATCAACCACGAAACAAGTTTTTTTTCCATGGTCTTATATGTATAAAACCCCATAACTCACTGAATTTTAATTTTTGTTTGAGAAAATTTATTTATAATTTCTTTAAATATCAATAAAGAAAAAAAAGTAAAAACATATTGCTTTTGTTTTATTCAGCCCTAAAAAATGCCTCAAATTCGGTCCTCTAGACTAAAATACTCCTTTAATCCGAAAAATATTTTTACAACTCATTTTGAGTTAATTTGCCTGCTGCTGTTCGGACAATTGGTTTGTTAAGTAATAAAGTTAAGCTTTAGATTTAACTATAAGTTTTGTCTTTCACTATAACTTTAATTTATGTAATATGTATATGTATTCATAACAAAAAAAAATTACCGATGATCATTTTCACGTTTTTTTTTTTAATTAGGAAAAATATAATATATAGGTATACGTTATATAAAAGAAATCTGAACTCACCCTTGCCACATTTCCGTAAAGGCAAACCAAGTTGAACAGTTTGTCTGTGTTTGATGTTTCGTGGTCGAGGCCGTACACCATCATAACAGCGCCCTGCTGAGTAAAAATAGGTTCCAATGAGTTACAAGGGTCGCAGCAGACGTCGATTCGAAAAGACGCAGCCGTCCGGGATAAAAAGGACAAGTTAATTAGTTAGTACGCTCTTTTTCATTTAGTTCAATTCGATTCAACTCACCTGTTGTTGCCCTTGTGCTGGAAATGTGACAGGTCCATTGCGACCAGGTGCTATTGGTGGTTCTTTCATTAGGCCTGTAGGATGCATCGGCGCTCCTTTCCAGCTTTCGGTGGTCTGATGAAAATCTGGTGGCCCATAGGGTGGAAATCCTGCTCCTGGTCCCAGTAAAGGTGGTTCTTCAAATCGATAATAATTTCTCATGAGGCCAACTTCATATAGTTTTGTTATATTTTTGTAAAGAATTTATTCAGAAGTGTTGGTGGATGTTTTGGTATCGTGGGTATGAATGTTTAGGTTCGTGTCACAACAACAAAAATGAAAATATAAAAACAAAGGAAAACATCGAAATTAATAAGATAAATATTCAGACTGAGGCCAAATAAAATGTTATCTCATTTTGAAGGTCTGCACAGAGCAGGAAAAATAGGAAACATTTATGCTAGAGATACTTGCGCTGAAAGATGCGGCCTATGAATTATGAATTAAGCGATTCTTTGAATTCTGACGTCAAAATCAACAACGAAACGTTTATTGCCGTCCCCAAAGATGAATGATGTTTTTTGATTGAGATTAAGGATTATGGGCTCTTGCCTTGATTCCATAAAATTTTATTAGTATTGCTCTAGCCGAAGTCACGCAATATTTTATATATTTGCAATTTTATTTGAAAAGCCGATTAGAGTTGACTTTTATACTCGTGATACAACCCTAGAGAAATTATTATGATACAACAATTTTTAAAATATTTTTATTACTTTTCAAGATACTCGTTACTATACAGCTGCAAAATTAAGTAGGCTTTAAATGTAGGTACTGAGAAATTGAGAAAAAAAAATCAATAAACGTTGTTGCCGAATTGAATTTAATATGAGGGACAACTTTTTAAATTACACTTTTTATAACATTTCGTCTAAAGTAATGAATATGAAAAACGAATTGGTTGGTCGCTTATAATTCCTGAGAGTTTATCCATAAATTTATTATTGAAAAACCTTTCGTTTACGAACTGAAATCATAAATGTATCGTATGGACTTTTTGATTTCAAATGATGAAACGTGAAGAAACTCTGTTTTTCGCACATTGCCATAATAAAAAAATTGGTTTTGGGAGTGCAGCACACACTCATTTTTTTCTCAATATTTCTTAATCACAATTAATCTTAGCTTTTAAAAGTATAAATTTTTTAACAATAAAATTAATTGAGGAATAAACCTGAACAGACGTAAAAAAAATCCCAAAAAATCAATTATTTTTTTTTAAATTTGTACAGGTAAAAGAGTAAAAATTTTATGAAACGCGTTGTCTTTGTTATTAAAATAGTTATTAAAAGTTCAAAAGATGCGATGCTAAAGGTTAGTAACAATCAATAAAATCTAGAGTTGAAAAATCGTTCGGATGGATTCCACCCTGTGCGTCGTTAAAGGGTTAATTTCATTTGCCCTGCAATGGCATCTTTTAATTAAAAAATTAAAGTCCAATAACAAGATTTAAAGGCGTTTCATTCCAATTTTCTGTGCAAAATTGCGAACGTTCGCTTGGGAAAAAATTTAATTGCGTGTAGCATTGAAGGTTTCCACTATCCGAAATTTGTTCGTATCAAATTGGGGAATTCCAGCTGGAGATAATTTATCACCGGGAGATTACTTCCTAGCCTTGAGGAGAAATAACCTGTCAGTGCCCAGATGTGCGATTTTCATAAAGCCAATAAACGTAGAAATCCGAGTGGGTGAAGGATCTTACGGACGAAAGCCAAAATTGCGGGTCGGCGCTTCGTAATGAGGATTAAGCAAGCAGAGGTGCCTAAAATTACTTTTCTCATTTGCCTTCAATAAAACTTTTCCGTACCCTATTATCCCGTGCCATCATTGTTTTCGCGAAAGGTTCACTTTATCGTGCCCGGCAAGTCAATCGCCCCAGAGCACTCCTCAACTCAAATGCCATTTTGGATTTTGGGACAACGTGTGCGGCGAACGGAGCGCCTGCGATGCGATGACACGGCGAAATCACCCGTCCCGGGGGTGATCATTAGACCGTCGGCTGCCGTGTTCCTTGAGGGACCTGAGGCTGAGGACACCTCCCAGCCCTTGGACCTCGGCAGAGTTCTCCTCACAAAAAGGGATGCTATCGCAGCCTGGCTCTGTTCACTTCGCCATTAGACCAGAATTCAAAATGGATTTGAATTCCAGCTCAATACAGCACATGATGGCATTATCCTATTAACATTTTCCGGGCGTGTCGGCCTCTCTTCTGCGGCCCAAGTGCCGCTGTAATTCTTAGCCACTAAGGGCGTCGCAGAAGCCCTTCTGTTCCAAAATATTAACCGTCTTTGTAAATTTATTCACTCGTTTCTTGCAAATCCAACGCTTCTCGGGCAGGTGGACGCCACTGGCGTGGCTTTCGTGCCGTGAAGATTCGCTCGGCACATTTCTTCAAATTAGGATTTGAAGGGGGTTGGGCAATAATAAGCTCCGATGCCCGACAGCATCAAGATATCTAGCGATCATTGTTCTCCCGACACAAAAGCCGCCTATTGTCTTGCGATGTTGGCGATTGTTTCACTTTCATTTGAAGATTAAGGTAACTCAATGAAACATGTGACGAAACGAACTATTTAGATTTAGACTCTCTCGAGCTCACTCAGGTTTTAAGAGAAATTGATGTATTTTACGTTCTTACGTAATTTTGTTTACTCTATCGAAAGTTATTCAAGTTTGTTAGAAAGGTTTTGGCAAAGTTTAGTTGCTGAACTTCTTCCATGATTTCCAACAAGTTAGTTTCCCTCTTGCTTGGAGTAATTTACATTTGCCGTGATGATGCAATGGTCGACTGATTGAGATATTGTTTGAAGTAATTGTACTTTAAGACACACATCTTTTCTTTATATCAATCATCAAAATTTCCCCATACTGATGCACGTACCTACTTAAATCTTTGTAAACGATTTGAGTACTGAGCGATTTTAACTTTCAAATTATTGTTATTAATTGTTTTCCATGTCAATTTGTACCAGGTGTAATAGATAAATATACCTAAGGGTTTACAGGGTCGCTGATTTTAGCTTACTTATATGTTCCAAAGAAAATGGAAGTATTGAATTATTATGTACCTACGTACATACATATCTGTATTAAATATATTTTTACAGACAAATTCAAAACATTACACTCCTTTTGGGCTGCGCCGCAGTCGGACAGAAACAGCCGTGGTGGCTTATCAAATCAGAGACAATACTTTTTAATTTTTAAAAATAATTTTAATTGCATTGTATAAGTAATTTTGTTTGTTATATCAAGAAGATTTGCATTTTAAATATTCATCTTATTTCAATCAGAATGCCATTCTAAAATATAATACTTGATTACTTCTGTAAGGGACGCGGTTCGGTTTAAAGAAAACGACGGTTTCGGAGGATGGAGCTTTAACACGTTCCGTGCCTTGTGTACCGAAAACGGTATCTACACAAATAAAAGCTCTCTTTTATCAAATGAATTTTTACATGTAAGTCTCTCGTGAAAGCTTTCTTGAAAATTCTGGCAGGGAACGTGTTAATAACACTGGTCTACACCAATTTTGAGACATATAACAAGTGTTACATCATTTCTATAGGATTTTTCCGTAGATTATGATTTCACAAATTTTTAAATTATGTTACGATTTTAAGAAAAATAACTAATTTATAGGAGATTGTAATGTGGTTCAAATAAGAGATTGAATCTTCAGCCATTATATTAAAATACTAAAGTTTTTAACATTAATAAATACAAATATTCTATTAATTTTTCTTTTAACCGTTTACTTCATTCAATTGATTGTGAATGAAAATCACAACTAGCACACACGCTTATGAAAATTTATGTAGTTCCCGAATATGCTTTAGTAAGAGTTATGGAATGCTGGTTTTTCATATATCTAGATAAGTATTTAGACTTTTATTTGAGCCGCGTTACGAACTCTTCTCACGTTTCGTTATTATTTTCTTTTTAATTTTTAATGTTCAAAATGTTGTTATTTGTTTTAGATTTAACCCTATTTTTCTCAAAGACGTGACAATTATTGAGCAGTGTAATCTTCGATCTTACATTAGACTTTCTTTAGTAGATAATCCTAACAGATATAAACCTATCAATTGGACTACGTTAGTTTGTTAGTGCTAAACATTTTGAACATATATTCTACAACTAGAAAAGGACTATATTTTAAAGATTTTTTCAAAGCTTTTATTAACGTATTAACTCAATTTAAAAAAAAAACTTAAGCTAAAAGAATGAATTTTCAATCTTTAAAAGGTTAATTTATGATTATTGCTCTTTTCGAATACCTACCCTTTTGCTTCGAAACGGCATAAAAATTATAATCAAATAAATGCCCATTATTTAATACTAATATTTATTTTTTATTTAATTAATAAACTCAACGCCTACTGTAAGGTGAGTTATTTCGAAATGTATCAATACTTTTTGTAATAATAATTTTCTTAATATTAGAACATTAAACATAAAGATTCATTATATGTGGCGTTTTTATGACTCGATTGCGACATCTCTCCTCTCTGCTCACCTAAATCAGGATAAATAGTATTAAACCTTGCGAAAAAGCTAACATTTTTCAACACAACGACCGCATTAATACTGCTCGTGCCAAATATGAAATCAAACCTACGAAACGGAAAGTAACTCTTATCTACATCTCTACCGGCAGACTTTCGAAGAGCACTTTTTCACATGACACAGGAGAATATTTTACGACTATGAAATAAATATGATACCATTTCGTGTTAATATACAACCGTAGAAAGGGCGCGAGAGCAGTGATAATACATTTTCATGTATCTTCTCCCCTTTTCTTGCAGTGACGTCTGCAAATCTTTTTGAAATTACCTCGCATTATTAGCTGGAGTGTGGTTATCACGGTGACGGTTACGAAACTTATCTCCGTATCCTGTTCCTCACCTTTCCATTACAAAGGGAAATATCCTGGGACCTCTAGTGACTTCTCCGTCACTGGAGCCTCGCAAGAGCAACGCGCCATGTCTAAGGTGAACTTCTTGCGTAAAGGGAGAACTCTGATTACTGGATCAATAATCTCGATAATAAATTCGTTTTGAAGTACCAAATAGGAATGATAGCGAACAAGTCCCTTAACGTATTCATTTCAAACATGCTATAAGCTGCGCGAAAAGGACTTGCTTCTGCCAGTTGAAAGATATGAAGGCATGTTTGTTGTATGAAGCTTAATGGAAAAGTGATTTTCTGTGGCTTGCGCTTAACTTGCCCATGTAAAAAATACAGAAAAGGATAACAAGCATCACACAGAGCACCTGTGTACCTTTATAAATTATTAATACCCATATTTTTCTATTCATCATAGACTAACCTGACAACAAAGATATTAGCTAACTAACTAAATACTAAATTAAAGAGCACATATTCCTCTAAAAATAAAATTATATTTTAATAATTCAAAAATGACGTCTTCAATTTTTATTGAGATTAATAACCCACATCGTAAAGAGTAAAGAAAGATTCGCTAAAATTCCTGTTTATCAATTGATTTGAATTTTACGATTTCAACGTGCTTTTTAACACTTAAATTACGGGAGCGGTCAATTGACTGCTGAATGTGTTTTAAGAGGCACGATGCACGCAAACAAAACGTTTTCGCGAAGACTGTCAATTTATCTTTAAACACAAAATGGATTAATTGGGTTATTTGAAGGTAAAACTCCATAAAACTGCAACAAATCAGTTTAATTATTATATAATACAAAAAAAAAAAATTGTCTAATAACATTTTTGGCTAGGAAGTTACTGTTTGGTTCGAAATAAATTTTTACTTATATTTTTTTCATAGTTCCCTTCAAAATTCTGACGCAGAATGTATTAGGTGTTGGCTTTTTACAAGTGCGATTTTAAACATATTTCCATACCTTATGAAAACTGAGCAACCTCCACCTAACCAGCACTATACCAACGACAAAACAGAAATAAAAGACTTCTGACAGTACAAAAAATAAGCTTCATGTAAATTTACTGACAAGTACGCATTTGAAGGAGAGTGTTGTTTCAAAAATTGGTTTAGCAATTTTACTGCAAAAGTAAGAAAATCGGTCTTAATACCAGCGCACTCGATCATTCTTCTTCAAATTTTGAGAGCACGTTTAGCGAAAATTTTGTTATGGGCTGAACTTGAATCGTGTTTTATTCAACATTTAATAACATTAGAAATTCCTAAAAAAGGAACAAACAATTTACAAGCCCATACGCGTTTGAAAGTTGCGGTTTTTCCGTTCACTGTGCCTTCAATTTTATGTGTTGGAACATTGGCTATCGAGACTTAAGATTTTGGGAATATCCTTTGTAAATATCAACCACATTTTTAATTTTGGGATTTCATACTACTCCTAAATGAGCAAACAAACATTATAGAACTTTAATGAATTAAATTGCCATAATTAATTTTCGTATAACAACTTTTGTTTCCTTGATTAGTGATTTAAGTGTATTGTCAGTGCAGCAGATATACTCGTATAATACTATCAGTACGTTGTTAATTTAAAACTAGTAGCAAAATATTATTATTTTACGTCATTATTTTTCGCAATTATTCGGGAAGTAATATAAATTCCAGACAATTTTTAATCAAGTTATGAACAATGTTTTAATAAAACGGGCTGAGAGCTTAATATAAAAAGTTTGTAATTCTTACTATGTGCATAGAAAACAAAACTTTTAGAAATAGAATCCAATAATAGCAGCTCTATGCCGTGATTTGTTTTTCGGCCGGAATTTGCTCTAGTCTCGCTTGAGTTACGTCAATAAAACTAGCTTCCCTGTGTATATTTTGCACAAAACTCCATTTAAATGATGGCCTTAAGTAGAGGTCGGGACGTACTTTGTTTGGATCGATTTAAAATTATAGGAAATATACACCATAAGTGGCTAATTACGTACATATAAGTAAGGTTTTAACAGTTCTGTAGCTTTCCCCATTTGCAATAAAATACAACCAAAATCTTTTTCAACAGAAAATTCTCCAATTTCAGAGACAAATTGAAAATGTTCACAAGTTTTGTGCTGTTATGCGCAATACGAGGAAATTTCAAATCCGTAGCTATTAACTGCAAGTCAAGAAAAATTCTCCAAAAATTGTGACTAGGCCTTTCAATTTAAGGAACTCTATGAACTGAAAGTGAAAAATTTACAAAAATTCGATTCGTTTTCGAGCTATATAAACTTTTCCCTCTCTTTGCCCGGCAACTCCGATTTGATCCATTCGTAAGAACATAGAACTGCACTTTTCTTTAAATTGAGCCATAAAATTCTATTCCCTACGAATTTTCCTGAGAGAACTTTTTCATTGTGAATTTATACAATAATTTCCACCTCAATGCCCGGGCACTTTAGTTTTTCCTTCAGCTTAGAGGGATATTCATTCTTCACGAATTCGACAAACTACCCTCACCTTTTACGAAAAAAGCAAAAGAATTTCAAACAGATACGATGATGAACTTCTTTGCTATAGGATTGTGAGTGTCGTCTAAAGCATACTGTCGTTTGTAATAAGATTCTGCCTAGTTTGTCCCATTTTTGACCTTTGGAGATTCCGTCGGGTCCTATTCTCATCCCCAGGAAGACGCCCCGCAAAATCATAGCTTAGACCGAATGAGTGAGATGAGGGTTCAATGGAGTGGGAGTTGAAAACAAAGTTGGAATGGTGTCTGTTTAATATCCACTGTTTTCCAGTTGTACTCGTAATGCTCCCTTAGGGCTTATAGTTCCACACTCGCAATTTAGGAACGTCTCCTCTTTTCGGCTTTTAGCTGGTTAATTATTTGAATAGGGGCTGTGAAGCGCAATGGCTGTGGATTATAAACGAGGGTAGCTGTTTCCGAGTCTTAACAGAAGAAACTTTTCATTTATCAGAATAAATTAAATTGATTCTCAAATAAATCGTTTACAAAACTAGATAAATAGCAGTTTATCTGAGGTCTTTAAAAAACATTAAGTATTATTAAATTATTCAACCAAAATGCGAGGGCAATATCCATTTAGGTGTTTACAGGAGCTTATATTTTTACTTAAAATATCAAAATTTCCTAACAAAATGTTTTATTTTTAACACACAAACTTTGAGCGTACTTCTTGATAATTAAGTTATTTTTATGTACAGCGAAAATTTCTCGGTTATTTAACGTTTACATTTGAAAGTTCTTCGGGGTTTTATGAGATTTCTCAAAGCATAAAATAGAGAAGCGAAGAAAATTGCATAGGATTGATTTTTTTCACTTTAATACTGAGTCCGTCATCTCAGATAGACTTAAGAACATCAGCAGTATTGAATTTCTAACTCGAAGTTATAAAAACTAATTATCATTTGAATCAATTGTTCTGAAAATCAGAAAAAGAAGAATTATTAATTTCCATATTTAATTCGTTATCTTAAAATTTCAATTTTCAATTGCAGCTGCAAAATCAGAGCCCCAGAAAACCCTAGCAATTGAAACACAGAGGAATTAATTAAACTTTTTTTTATAAGCTTTCTGATGTGATAGATGAAAATGCAGTTTTTCTTCAAAGTGTTCCGAATTTATATGTTTGAAACAAATGTTAGGCTAATTGGAATAAGTTTAAATCGATTGGGCAAAGACTATGTTGAATTGGATTGATTTTGCTTAATTGGCAAATCGGAAATGGTACAGAGTAGATTTTCATGAATTTCAAAACTAATAACATGCTTTTTTTTGTGTAAAAGTCAAATTAAATATATCATTTTTGGTGGCTACTTCGAAAACATCATCTCGGAATTATGAATTAAGAAACTTAAATTAATTAATTTAAAATATACTCTATTCACAACTTGAATAATAAATTCTAAAGCTTACATATTATAATTTTGAATTGCGGTCACTGAAAATGATTTCTTTATTTCTGTGTGCTGTGTAAATCATTTAAGTTCAAATACTGAAATTGTGCGGTTCCGACATAGCAACGTGAACCGCTTTATATCAGATTGCGACATTTCAAAATGAATGGCACTGCTTCGGATTATTAGAGAAATATTTTGCCACTTGTAAAGTTTAAATAGGGGACAAAGGAATAATCAGGACGAAGTGGCTTAGTGCTCCAATGAATATTTATGCAAATCGGGACATTTACTTTAATTCAAATATGAATACCTAACTAGGAGCTAATTAACACTGCCGCGTGCTTTTGGCTCACCGGAAGTCTGATGGAGTGTGAGGAAAGGCCCGGGCTCTTGTAAACAGGAGCACAATTTGAGCATTCCTCGAATTTCGTATTCACGCAAGAGACCTACGTGGACGTGAGCTCACCGCTTTCTCGGTTCCACTTCCATCCTTTTCGACGTGAAAATTAAATTGCCAGTCGACGTGTAGTTTAGAATCCGGAGATTTTATTTTCCCCACTCGTTAACTCATGGGACTGTTTAGGGCTTGGGAATTAATGAAAGTAAGCTTCACGTCCAATTAAGTCAAATTAGCACAGAGCGTCCAGACCTAGATAAGATTATAACGCACTCCCTTTTCTAAAATCCCTTTCGAGCAGTTTTCAACAAATTAAGCAAAATCCGATGTCGACTGAACGGTGTAAAGGGTTTTGTAATTAATTCTTTATATTTTCCAAACTAGTTTCAAATGCAGACCGCCCTACACTGAAGTAATTCTCGTAGATTTTTATACGTTGGTGGATACCAATAAAACCTTTCGCCGAGCAAATTACACCCTCTATAATGAAAGTGAGGGTAAAGTTTATAAAATGTATAAGCCCTGGGAAATTTACTGCCTCATCATAAGTATCTGGGAATAACGTCCTGGCGGGAGTACTTTACCGAGCATATTTAACACAGCCACACATGGAAAGTTAGGGCAAAAGTTACGAGATTTTGAGGCTGGTAATTTCGCTCAGGATAACTTGGCTAATAATAAATCCACTTTAGGTCACGGGGTCTGGCAAGCTTCAGCATGATTTTTCTATAGCGTGTCCGTGAAGTTTCAGAGTTTAAATTTAGCTAAACACAATTACCAGCGATTTTTAATGAAATACTCCACAATAGTTTTTGCTGCCATTCTCGTGCTCGGGTGCAGCTAACTCCCTTGAGCCAGACTTTTTAATCTATTCTATTTTTAAAAGTTCCATTCAAGAAGGAACAATAAGGAGTAAAAATTCCGAGGAAATATGTTGAAAAATGAAGTATCTATATCAAAGTACTTTATTCAAATGCATTATATGAAATATCGCATTTTTCCTTTATATGATCTCGCTAAAAGTAATAGCTGAAGCTTTCAACTGAAGTACCTTCCGCTTGAGGAATTATTGATGAAATAAAAATGAACACTGCATTGCATTGTGGTTATTAAAATATTAAAGGCTCATAAAAATACTTTTAACACTATAAAAAATGTATCTTCCATATGCAATTGATTCAGAGTTCATAAAAATTTGCTTCCACTAAGAGCTTCCATTGCAATTACCACTGAAATTTCATTGCATGTATGTAGATAGTTTTGAACTTTTGTTTCGAGGATTGTTAACCTATGAATTGATTAAAAATGAATACTTAAATACTAGAGGTGGTTCGAATGCAATCTTTTGGTTTTTACCAATAAATCTCTTATTGTTGGCAAATCATATCTACAACAGAGAAAAATTCTATTTTTAGAATGAGGCCTTTAATCTGTAAATCTTCTTTAACACCCAATTTTAAATTGAATGTTGCGGGATTTGCATACAAAATAGATATGTGGAATTTTCGCTGGTTTCAAATTTTTAAGGTAGATTTCATATAAAATACCTATACTACCTATTGCCTACCTGATGAAAGGATTTGGAAAAATGAATGATACCAAAACTCGTTTCAGAGGTCGTAGACTTCAAAAACAAAATTTGTTTGCACATAAATGCATATATGTATGTATACATATTTTGGCCAAAATTCGTCTATACGTTTATCCCGTCAATATCTCGGCTAAGTTCGTAAATGGGAAGAATTGGTCAAGGGGGTGGGGATATAGGGGCTACGTAGGTTATATAAAAATGGTTTGGATCCGATATTTTTCGTAATTCTTAACTGCTGTTGACCAAGCTTAACAACGAACACATTGACAACATGTAGTTGTAAGTCGTGTATCAATATGGTGGTGATCGATCAAAGGGGTGAGGGGTTACATCAGTTTCTAATAATGATTTTGTTACCGCGATAACTGCCGCATTTCTTAATGAATTTGTGGAGGAGGGGGTTTGGGAAAGCCGTCCCCTTTCCGCAACCTCGCTATATACATATTTTAATTTATTTCCATGTAGACCCTGTATTTCTTAATCGATTTTGATTATACTTACATATTCTCTATGACAATATCTTAGCTATGTTCGGAAATAGGGTGAATCGGTCAAGGGGTGGGGAATTCAGCATTACATTCCCTTATGCAAAAATAATGTTTACTACATTGAAATCTACCTCTTCCTTCTAGCTGCGGCCGAAAGGTTTTTTTTTATTATTATTTTATTTATATAGTCCAATTTTTCACGGTTTTCAGGAATTGCTGACCTGAAATTTCAAAATCTCACAAAAATTCACTGAGTTCACGGAGGTTTCAATGACTGTTTTCAAATTACATGCTTAATTTTAAAAATTTAATATCGTGACCTATCTTCATACTAAAGTTTCTTGTAATAAAAGGCCAATATATCTATATATATAAAATAACATGTCCTGATTGATTCATCAACGCCGAGTCGAAACCGCTAAAGCTATTTACATAAAATTTGGACAGTATGTTTCTTTTGTGACTTAAGCACCCACTAAGAAAGGATTTTAAGAGATTTTTTTTCCTAAGTGGGTAAAATAAGGGATGTAAGTTTGTATGAAAATCTTTCATTTGTGAAGATAAATCCATGAAAATTATCAGAGGAAATATTTCAGGATTTTTGGAAATTTATTCCTTAAGGAGGCAAAGTAAGGGATAAAAGTTTGTATGGGAATACCGTTATTTTTGTAGTTAAAACCATGAAAATTATTATTTAGTCTTTTGGTTAGAAATTACGAACGACGTGTTTCAGCGTTTTTGAAATTCATGCTCTAAAAGGGTAAAATAGGGGATGAAAGTTTTTATGAGAGTTCCATAATTTTTAAGGTTAAAACCATGAAAATTGGTTTTGGTTAAGGGTTTATTTTCCTTAAATCCTGAAACATATATAGGTACTTAATATCAATCCAGTAGTATAAATACCAAATTACGTCTATCAATATTGAAATGACGGACTTTCATACAAACGTTGATCCTCCATTTTAAACCTATTCTGTTTCTATTTCTATTTATTTCGAGATTCACGCGGACGAACTTGCGGGGAGAAAACTAGTTTGTACATACATATATATGTTGCATTTATTCAATATTGTTTTAAAATGGTCCATTTGTTTATACACCCAGAGAAATAATCAGTTGTCACAACTTCCTAAATTGCCCTACTATACATTTCAGTGCTCTCAAATATATCTGTTTCGTTTGCAGTTACTTGGTTTTCTCTTTTGCGACGACTACTTTTGCGGTTGCGGGGATGTGATATTTGTTGCCATAAGCAAAAAAATTTGTTGTCGCTAACGATAACTAACTAACAATAAATGTTGTCAGAAACAATATTTGGTAGCTGCAATGAAATCGTTTGGTTGCATCGATTGAATTTGGAGTGTTATAATTCGGTTGCAGGAAATAAAGTTGCTCTGTTACCTCAACTGAAATCAATGTTTGCTTGAATTATCATGATTTAAAATCATAATTCATGTTCCTTGAGTTTTCAATACGCTTCTAAAAATCATTAAATGGGACTTTTTTAGAAATGTATTGTAAATTAAAGGAACACGAATTATGATTTTATTGACAAAATAATGATAATACAAACAAACATTAATTTCAGTTGTGACTCATTACAATTTCATAGTATAGGATTTATATTTAAAACAATGCATTGTGTTGTATTGACATTTGTTTATTGATATTTCTACTCTCTTAATTCACAGATCTTGTTTTTTGGTTGGCTGTCTAATAGTCCCAAACTATTATATTTTTATTTCCACACTTACTGATATATGAAGTATGAAAAATTTTAAGAAACACACACACACTGCACAAGTCGAAAACCGCAAGGAATGACTCACTGACTGCCACACGTTTTTTTACTGCGTGCCCCTCGTTTTGTATTTGGCATGCATTGACACTACTGACGCATTATAATCTGGAAGAACAAACAAAAAATGGAGAGGCTGCAACGTGTAAAAGAGAAGTTAACAAAAAAAAAAAGAGAAAATAGTTTGTTCCTCTAGGTAAACTGTGTGTGGATTACGGCAGAAAATGTATACTTACCAAAAATACTGATGCAGGAAACAAAATCAGAGCTCAACACACGATTTGCGACTGCCCTAAACCAAAGAACTAGACTGACTGAAAACGCAAAGGAGCCCTGTCAACTCTGGTTTATCAAACGATTATATTTTAATACAAACATTCATTTAATTGTGACAGCAACCCTTCGGTTGTGACAACTACTCTTGACGTCTTGAATTATTTCATTCGTTTGTAGTAACTGACTAAAGGTTTCGATGTTATTAGGATAATAAAATTTCGTTTGACTGTTGCTTTAGATGACTTTATAAAATAATTCTTTTACAGTGAATAAATAATGTTGTTGCTATAGCAATTAATTCTTTACGATAACTTCGCAATGTGTTTTGTAGAAAGAACTACTTTGAATAACAAATTGTTTTGTTCAGACAACCTAATTTCGTCCGTGATAATCAGCAAGCCGTCGAAGGAATAGATAAAATTCGGTTGCCATGAACAATTGTACTCATGAACGATAAATAAAATATAAATCAGTTATTGTGATTGAAAAATATTTGATTTATTTACGAAAACGTAACGTTATGTTGCATCAAGTAAATTTTGATTGTCATTAACAATTTTTGATTGATTTAACTAATTTCTGTTTTCGGTGAACAGTTTATAGTTCCCAGGACCGTTTCCAGATTTGATTATTTTCTCAGTGTATGTATATACCTACATATGTACTTGGTATCGCTGGCATAACACTTAAAAAATTCTCTTTTTTCTTGCAGCTATTTTACTACGCAAAAATCTTAAAAAATATGCAATAAATTTAACTTCAGAGCGCCCCATTCCTATAATCTTAATATTTTAGTAGATTTTTGCAATTGGTACGAAAAATCGACCAATATGAGTCCCATGGTAAGTAATAATCGATAGGAGTGATGATTACATGACTTAGATGTTATTTCCAGCGATAAAAAGTTACCAACGAGGCAGAGAAAGCTAGCAATAGCTAGCTAGCGGAAATATTAATCGCTTTCAGTAAAATTGTAGTTTAATGACCGTAAAATAGGAGTATTTATTATAAAAAAAAAAATTATTATAAAAGAGGAAGCCACCAGATTTGCAGAAAATTAATGAACATTCGAGGGGGAAAATTAATGAACTTTGAACGAATATCTTTATATCTTGTTAAATAATTATATAGATTAGAATTTGACCGATTGTCTGTTTCTCGAAGAGCAAAACAATTGTATATAAATTAAGTTTTGACTAGGATTTCGTATGAGATTGCTCAATAAATATCGAAAAAGGTCTTTAATTTAAAAACCGTACTAAAAATTGCAGATAGAGGGCATTTTGGATTGAATTAAATACAAAGATATTTCGCTTGATACTATAATATCATACGTTGACATCAAAATGCCAGTTACAATACATCAAAGTATATGCAGGATAACGATCCTAAATATATCTACTTAAGAAATGGTGAAGCAATAACTTATGGATAGATTTGTAGAAGATATTGATTGGAAAATCTAGGAAGGACATTAAAGGTTCAAAAAGGGTTAAAAAAAATCCATCCAATCTTATAGAATTGTAGCAATTTACATAGGAAGCCTGGAGCAACATATCAATTGAAAAATGCCGTAAAGTCGACGATACCACGCCTCATTGGCAGGATATTTATAGGCATATGATAAATTCTATATAAACCTATGGGACTCTCGGATAAACGCAATTCATGAGTTAGTTTTTTGAATTAATAAATGTAGCAGTTAGAAATGTTGCGTAATTATAATAAATAAATATGAAACATAATAAGTATTTAAAACCAACCAAAACCAACAGATAGATCGTTTTTAAGTATGATATTGCACACACTTTATGTTGCTCGCGTTGAAAATCCTATATTGCCTATAATGTCCTACATATTTCATGAACAAACTGAATCAAGAACCTTCCGTACCAACATTTTTTCACAGTAACGCAAAGTTCACATTAAGGATCCAACCATAGCTGGAACTCATAAATTGTTGATATTAATTTTGGGCTTTCAGTGCACGAGCAATAACAAGAAGGCACATTAATAGTTACGAGCTTATGAGCCCCGTTTTCCTTCTTATTTCTACCCCACCCACGCTCACTGAAATGATAGAAGACTCTTTGCGGAACTTTGTTGAGAAAAAATTCGCAATTCTTTACAATAAATATTTTCCCTTTTTCTGTTTCCTTAAATATGTGCAACTTTTACAATTACAAGAGTAGGAAGAGCAGGAAAATTACAGATAAGAAAATGTTTCGCAAGAACGTGACCCAAAATGCGAGAAAAGCCACTAGTTAGTGATGGACTGACTATTCAAATAAACTTAACGGGTGCTCCTAATTTAATCTGCGCAGAGACAAGTTTCAGGGAATAAATTTCAAAGTTTCTGCTTGTTTTTTAGGTTTCCAAGGAGAACTCATGCAGATTTTATAATACGGAACTAGCAGACATTTCTTTGAACTATGTTTGGGGTTTCATATCGCTTACTTTAATCTTGGTTTTCATTTTCGGCTAATCAACTGCAAGAGTTTCATGCGATAGTTGTTGTTACAACATGTAGATATGTATTTAGAACTTCTAATAGGGATATGAACTTGAAGAAATTACTACGTGTGTTGTGTGGCGGAACAGCCGACCTTTCGTCTGCAGCGAAATACAAAAACAAATCTTTTAACTTGAGGAATCGACTGTGAAAGTTTCTGTATCCTCGAACCTCTATTATTTTATGTTGTCTGCGTTTAACTCTTATATGTTTGTCTATCGACTTCTATAATAGTAGCCCAGAAGTTGGAAGTATGTAGGAAGTATTTCAATGGCTTTATAACACTTTTGGAAATTTGGTGGTCAGGAGATCGTATAATTTCAGCGAAAAAATTCACAATCAGAATCTATTCATTAGGGTAAGAGAGTTATCATGCCACGCAAACATTCACACATAATTAAGGACTCCGAAAATAGACCTATTTCTAATATTAACAAAGCCAACGTTTAAATATCAAATCTACTCAGCAAACTTTATAAAGAGTTGAACACAATATGCTAAAGCCTATCCAAATATGAGTGCAAAATAGTAGGTATTATTTCCCAAGAAAGGCAACAAAGAGCAAATCGTTAAAACTTTCGTTGGATAACCTCGATAGGTTTGATGTGGCAGTCCTGAATTGCAAACCAAACTTTACTCTAGTATGAGTTTTACAAAATTGTAGTGCCATATATCATATAACAGAGTATTCGTAAATAATTTGCACTGAAGCAGTGACAAACAAAAAAATTATAATAAAGTCCTTTTTTGTTTGACGTAGAAAGTCTCTTTGTATTTCTTTATTGCTAACGATATTGCATTAAAATTTTTTCGGTCGGGATAAACATAAAACCTTTTATACAAATAAATTAAACCTCAGGATTAGTAAAACCCCTTAAGCATACATTTTATAAAAAGGCAATATGAAGGAATTGTGCTTTTTTAAATAAAAATACCATCTTAAGACCATTTAAAAAGCATATAAAAAACAAGGCACAAGAAAAGACGACAATTTAAAACGGCCTCGCATTTTGGTTGGCAAGAAATGGCAATTTACTTCTCGGCTAACTACACCCAATTCCATGCGACGGATTAAATCCTCAAAAGTTTCGGGATACACGAGAGCTTTAGAAGCAGCTCTAAATGGATCATGGCGTTTATTGTAATTGACAATCCCATCGCCATGGCCTGCAAGAAATTTTAAAACTCAACAAATCGTGCTCACATAAAAGTCTCATAAAAATTGGAGCAGAGCTTTCTTTTGAATCATGTTTTGCACGCATTAAGGCTACAAAAGGAAACTTCACAGCAATGGGAGTGTACCAGGCGAAGATTCTTTTATCCGAAAGCGACACAAACCAGCAGACAAAAAATATCGCTTGATTCTGAGGGAAATAAAAGAACGGAAGCGGGAGATTTCTCCCCGAAAAATGAAAAATTCCGACAAAAGAAAACACTTGGAGTCTGAAGTCATTTTTATGTTCGCGTTTTATTATTCCCTTCTTCCTTTCAGGTACATAATTGCAAAATTGTTGTTGAATTATTTTTACTTCATGTTTCGAGCAGATTGGTGAAACAACAATTTCAAGAATTCCATTACAGACGATGACCTGTTTGTTTTTCTCATACTTTACTCCTTCATGAAAACTCGATAAACTGTTCGAAAGAATTTTACGAATGGCACCATCTCATCTCAAAAGTTTTTCATTTTTACTCCAACATAATGCTTTTGGCGATTTGTGTTGGCTTTCCTTTAACTTTTATTGTTCTTATTATTTACGGCACTAAAGAATCGTTAGACTATCGGTTAAACAAAATAAAAGTATCACGTTTTTCCAAATTATAATACAATATTTTAAAAATATTCTGTGAAAATTTCAAGTTGATGCAATGGATAGTTTTAAAAATATCCTATAATATAATAATCGTAGGACTTTCCTACTATTGACGGTAACTTTAGATGCGTTTTTCTCAAAACTAAATACATCTTTAAACACAGAAACCACTATATTTTGAAAAATAATCGACGGATTTAAATGAAATTTATACACCATATAGGCATTAAAAACTAGTGCTCTATCAAAACATTTTTATTTTTTAACCAAAACTGCCTTATTTTTACCCGACTGCCGAAGGAGGGTTATGTTTTTCGAGCGTATGTATGTACATATGTATGTATGTCTATTTCGTTGTGTCGCTCTGCAGCCTAAACGGCTTGACAGATTTTAACATATAAGGTGTCATTCGATTCGTCTTAATTGTCGGAGTGCTATAGGGTATATAATATTTCAATATGGCTTCCGCGAAAAAAAAAATTGAGGGGAATAAAAAAAAAGTTTTTTTTATTTTAACAATATGGGTCTCAAATGAAAGCTAATAAATAGCCCATTACAAATATATATCCGTTATAACACTTTGATGCTACCATTTTGACAGGAAAATCAAAAAAAAAGTGTGAAATAAACTAAATTATTTAAAAAACAAAAAACCCGACTGCAGTAAAAATATCAACTGAAAAGCGAAAAACAAGCTCTATAATCTATAGAAAATTGTAAGAGCAATGTCCTTATAAGTAATGCACCATGCAATTATTTTTTATTCGATACCTCGTTAACAAATAATACAATTTATACTATTATTTAAATATAACTTAAATATTGGAAAAGGTATTGCAGGCGGGGACCAATTAGTCCAAATGTTACTTTTTTTCAAGAAATATGTTTTGTCGTTCATTGCTTGTCTCCGCCTGCAATACCTTTTCCAATATTTAAGTTATATTTAAATAATAGTATAAATTGTATTATTTGTTAACGAGGTATCGAACAAAAAATAATTGCATGGTGCATTACTTATAAGGACATTGCTCTTACAATTTTCTATAGATTATAGAGCTTGTTTTTCGCTTTTCAGTTGACATTTTTACTGCAGTCGGGTTTTTTGTTTTTTAAATAATTTAGTTTATTATAAACAATAAACAAGCGCTTTTTTATCTTAGAAATCAACAATTTACTTTCAATTGTCGCCATTTTGTTCAATTTGAAGAAAACATAAAAAGCTTCGACTAGGCACTTAGATTAACTATTAGGTAAACTACCAATTAATTTTTGTTGCATTGATTTTGGGTAAACCATTAAGAACTTCTGATGGTTACCGTAAAGCACTATTTGTAAAAGAGCGTACAACAATCCAGAAGATAACTTGGTACAGAATAAAGATTTCGATTATTTTTTTTTAATTATAATGACGTTTACTTTAAATATAATGTAAATACTTGGTATAATATTTAAAATAAGAAAACATTATACAATTGTTAAAAAAATTAAAAAAAATGTCTATTCCTGACCCCTTAATCACACAGAAATTACTACAGGAGCAAAATAATGCTGATTTTGTACGAAATTTCAATTTTTTAGGAAGATTAGTTAAATTTTATTCAAATTATGCAAAAAAAATTCGCCAAAAAGTCTATGTACTGTAAATTTTTGCTTTTTATATAGATACTGCAGTCTAATAGCAATAGACTAGAAAAATTTGTCTGAACATAATAAGGACTAGGCCAGGCATGACTGAATGAAAGGTACGTATGTTATGCAGAAGATTGCTCAGGTCCTGATGAGGAAAGCCTAATACTATATAATATTATATGTATATCTCATGTGGAGTTGATAAAGTTTGCCTGATCACAAATACTTTATCCACCGAAGCAGACGAACCCAAAAATTGGTGGACGTTTCGATTCAGGACACCAAGCCGATCTCATCAGTGTAAAGGCCCGAACAGATAGTTCCGCCTCCTTCCGTTCGTTCGCCTCCGTTCGTTTTTTCTTCTTCTTTCGTTTTCGTCCGTTTTTTTGTCCTGTCCACATAGCACAGTTTCGTTTATTTCGTCTTTTGAATTTTTGACACTTGTCACAATTTAGTAACAATGGAAGTATTCAATGAAGAAACGCGAATTCGATTGATTCGATTTTTTATTAAAAAGGTGAAGTTAATGTGGCTGTTGCGGAAACGCAGAAGTATTTCTAAAAGGAGATGGTGGGTTCGACAGGCTGAAAGTAAGGTTATGCCCGTCCGTCCGTCCGCTAAAATTCGAAGTTTGTCAAAGTTTTCCGCCTCCGTCCGTTTTCGTTCGTCTCCGTCCGCCTTTATGTGGACACTTGCATGGGCAGTTTATGGAACCAAAAAACTGAAAAAACGGACGGAGGCGAACGAACGGACGGAGGCGGAACTATCTGTTCGGGCCTTAACTACGGCTGAATCAAACACTACTGCTCTTATCTAAGACCTTGACTACAGTACCAAGGTGATATCATATTTTGTATTTTGGTCCACATTCGGACTTAAGTAGAAAAACCTCATGGCACTAAGACTATGTAGGTTGTCACACTCTGGACCTGACTCCTGAGAAGGCATACTACTAACTACTACTGTGTATAGAATTTAGTAAATCTTGAAAGCAAATTATTTTAAATTCTTTTTTAGATTTATAATAGTCCAAAGGGCATTTTAATAATAAATAAAACCATTATTTCTAAGTGTTGTACCTGTTATATTATCAAGGACTCGAATGGCCATTTTGATAAGAACTTCACCTTCAAAAATACTTTAATAACGATTTACAGGCAATGATAATTATCAAAGTAATTATTTATTACCTCCCAACGCAGCAGGAAAAATGATTTATGCGCTTATCACGTTTCTACATCGGGCCAAAAGGTCCTTCATGTAAAAGATAAGTTGATCCTTGTAACAGAGAACGGCACACGTGCTGTGGGGAATTTATCAAGGGATCCAAACATCTTCTACCTTTTAGCTTCGTCAATTTAAAATATTCTTTATCGCCTTCCTTAGACGCCTTACGTGCGGAATTTCCTCTTTTATCTTAGCATAAGTGAAAATTGAGATATCTCATTCTAGCGTTTTCACATCATGTGAAAGTTGCAAAACTTGGTGATTTTCGAACAAATACGTCAATCCAATTTTGTTGCTCCTCGCTAGGTGGCTGAAAACAATTCGGGTTCGAGTTGGCAATTTTTGAGTTAATATGCAAAGGAGTAGTAGGTACGTGTTTATCATTTTGAAGAAAATTTCTTATTTACGAGAGAAAATTGATATTTACGTAGCTCTGGACAATCTTAAGAGCTTTTGACGTAGAGAATTAAGTAGAGGCAACAGGAACCTTTTATCTGAATGGGTTGTTTTCTTCTTAATGGACTTATCGATTCGGAATTTTCCTATGATTTTCATGTTGAACTAAACGACCCCTTTCATGGAGGGCCTGAAAAATCAAAGTTGAGCTAAGCCGGGGTAAAACAATGACGAAGACTATGCCCATGTTGCAGATTGAGGCTGGATCGATTTAAGGCGAAACACCAGAGTAGCGATGACCTAAATTCCACACTTATAGGATTCAAGCAATGAACAGCCTAAACTGAACAAGTTCCATTAAAAGTCTTGAGCCATAGTAGCATGATAAATTTATTAGGCCGAAAATAGATCTAGAGAAGTAATCTGGTTCTGTTGCTGATAGATTTATCTATTTCTAAGCAAATGGGAGAATTAAGACGGCGTATCAAGTCATGTGTGCGTTTTCTGATAGGCCTCTTCTTGCGTCTTGTTTCCGGCATGGGCCTACAGAACTTCGCGCTTGAATGGTTTGTTGCACTGAGAGCTGTTCGCAAATGAAAAACGCTCGATGATTGCTTTGAAACACGTTACTCCGAGATGGTCTATAAAATTTGAGCGCCCTCGCCCTGGAAATCTGGCCGCAAGTCAATGAAATACCACAAGCCAAAGCCAATTTCACACTGAATTTAATCGTATGCTAAGTGAATGTGACTTAAAAGACTCTGAGCAATTTGACCAAATTAATGTGGCTTTAAATGTACCCAAGGAATGAAATCTCGTCTCACATTAGTTCCATGTTCAACAAGATCTTTTGTGGTTTTCGCAGATTTAAGGTTCTTTTTGAAGTGTGCTCACACATTGATAAACGATGCTATGCTAAACGACGGAAGATTGCTTAAGGCAAACAATTATTTCCTTTTTAAGTATTTTTTAATCTTCCTTACATTTCAAGACTTAAACTTAATGATTTTAATGTTTCTTTTAGTAAATTCGGGAATAAAACATTTTTTTCACATTATGTACTTAGAATGACGTAACAACATGAACTATTTTGATTAAAACTTTTCACTCATTTTCTTACTAAATCCTCCGTACAGGGGGAAACAAAACATTTATAAAATTGGTATCATTAAGTCTTTCTGTTTGTCCGTAGAAAATTTACGAAATTAAATATTTTGGAGGCTAGTTTCGTAAAATTTAGCAAAAGCAAAAAGTTGATGTAATCATAATCTAACAGTTTTAAGACAACTTCTTATATTTACACCCAATTTCGTATATTTTTTCTAAACTATGTACAACATTAAAGATTTAGTTTTAAAAGATCTTTGAGCATATACCTTTTCTTCCTGAAAAAATAGGTTTTAGTATTTGAAATAGTAAACAATTTCAGATTTTTAGTTGATATATGTATTAAATAAAGCTTTAAACTTTCTATATTTCACTACTGTTATCGGGTTCTTCAAAATAGTTATTAAAATTAAGAGCTAGTTATTAAAATATAATAGATATTTCTTTTCTGAGTAATCCTTCTATGCGAGTAAAATTAATTTATTGTAGAAATTCCATAAACATGTAGAATTGAGTGATTTTGAGGAAACGAATTAATTTTGAACAATCTAGGGTATATTAAGAAAATTTTATCAGGGAGCAAAACGTGCTCTCCTCACTCGAGACCAACCATCAATCAAAACTTACGCGAAACACTTAAGCTTCCTCACGTTTGTCGCCCAGCTCCCGTGATCTCCTGGCGGAGCGCTGCCGGGGCTCGGCCTGCGCCTCCGCCTAAATACCGGGCACACTTTCCTCAAACGCTTGACACGACCATCGATCACTCGGAATCAACTCAGTTCGGCACGACACGAAATGATTTCCGCCACCTGGACACGGGCAACACTTAATGACGGCACGTTGCGTAAATGTGGCGACGTTTGGACGCATTCTGCGCGTTTTCTTTTTGGATCACGGTGCCGAACGCGTTTTACTTAAAGCTGAATGCTTCCTGAAACCAATCAGACTCAAATGAAAGTGAAGTTTCAATTGCCACTCCCTTCCAAAGAAAGCGACAACTGAACACTTCTCATAGCCTCCGGACTGATTTCTTGCCGTGTAAGACGATCGGAAAAAAGTAAGATGTGAAATAAGATTTGGAATTGATATAATTTACAAGAAAGATACCTGATTAAATAAATTGCAATGTACTGAACTTATAATTTGCAGTCATCCACATTTTAAATTAAAACAATTATGAAATGTATCAAATCTAACACAACTATGCGATTCTTTGTAAAACTGTTTAGTCTGTTTCCATTAATGAAATAAATAAGAAATTAAAATACACGTCTTAAAAAAAAAATACATATAATAATAATAATAATCTTCGAGTTTGGTGTTTTTCTTTTTGAGGAAAATACTTCGATCTTTTTTATGGATTTATTTTTATTTTACTTGCTCGACGTTTCGGGTCCTATTGCGAAACCCTTCATCAGGAGCTATATTAATATAACAAAAAATTTAACAATTTAATAAAAAACATTAATTTTAAAATTTGCCTTTTTTATAAAAATTTGTTTTATATATATTATTATATCACAAAAAAGAAACACAACTTTCAAACATCTTAACAGGAACAAGCAATGTGAAAAATCGACGGTGGAAAAACATTATTTAGCAGATTCATCAATGGTTTGGTTGTATGTATTAATCGTGTTGTGTTACGGTTTTTAATTTGCTTATGATGTGTTTGTATTCTTTACTAATGAGTTCTGTGTCTCTTTTTAAATTTATGAGATTATCTCTGTTAATATATATGTGGCATGCTTCCTTCATTTCGCGTTTTTTCCTATTTTTCTCTGTGTCAATAACAAAAACACATCATAAGCAAATTAAAAGCCGTAACACAACATGATTAATACATACAACCATACCAGTGGCGGCTGGTGATTAAATTATCAAGGTGTGCGCTGCCGTACCTATGTAACATAATTAATTCAACCAATGGAAAAAATTTCCCTGTTATTAGTGCAGAAAGAGTTACAATACAAAAGCCGGAAATTAGGCTTAAACCAATATGCAATGCAAAACCTAAAGAAAGTAGTATCGTAAAGAATTATTTAGAAATTTATTTATATATTAAATCGATCCTTCTTTCTTTGATGCAACAAATTTCAATGATTTTTTGATAAAACTCTGGCCTCTCTTTCATTGAATTTAGTATTGTCATTTCTATTGACATTACTGCCAAACCTGACAATCGTTCGTCCATCATGGTATTTCTAGGTTCATGGTTTTTCTGGGAAAATTCTTTGATAAGTCGATATTTTAGAGAAATTTAAAAGTTGCACAAATTCTAGTTTTTCCAAAGTATCAAATCTAGTTTTTAATTGCATCGTTACGGTATCTAAAATTTCAAAATATATTTGTTTAAAATGGCAAGTTTCTGAATTCAAACGTTTCCGGGGAGGTCCAATGTCTGCTACAGTTTCATCATAAAATACATATTTGAAAATCACATCGCATTAATGTTAAAAACTTTATCGTATCTTCAATTTAACAAAAATATGTTGGAAAAATCGTCAATTAAAAAAAGTCAATTAAACCAAAAAAAACGTTGAAAAAGCTGATCGTGGTTCTCTATTCTCATCGCACCACTTTCAATCGGAAATGGGACGGAATTCCAACTAAGAGAATATTAGACTCTTCAATAACTCTTCAAAAATTGCATATCCTTTTTTTACGCCCCGTCCTCCCTCAGACAAAGTCTTGTCCTAGTTAACCTGCTGCATCGAAAGAGTAAAAGCCTCCCCCAACGCAAAACAAGCAAGCACGGCACAACCAGTGAACTAGGGTGAGGGAGCAACAACGGAGGGCGGGTTAGACTCTTTAGTCGTTTCTATGACGGCTCTTTATTTTATCCGACACTCTCTCTTATTTGACATTCTCATACGTCGCGTGAGTGGTGCGAATCGCTCAGCGCACCACCCTCGGTATATTTCCTGCATAGAAACCCAAATCTGAGCAGCCGCCAAGTCCTGATGAGTTTAGTGCAAAATCCCTATATGGCTCAGGTTCGCTAGTCGGCAGAGAACCCACAGCGAGAAATATTAGAAAGAGGGGTAGGGTGGTGCGTTTGCAATCTTTAATGTGGGTAAATGTTCGCTACTCGGTAGAGAACTCAGAAGAAATAGGGTGCGTTTGCACTTTGCATTTATAAATATTATTGTTATTCACATTCATTGTTCGCTGATTATTAAAAAATTCTTTGCTTTCTTATCCAGCGGCAGACTTTATCTTGCAATTTGTAAATAATTAAAGATATATAATTGATTGATATTTTTAAAACAAATTATGGGTGTGCGCCGAACACCTAGAACACCCTGAGCAGCCGCCACTGAACCATACCATAGATGAATCTGCTAAATAACGTTTTTCCACCGTCGACTCTTCACATTGCTTGTTCCTGTTAAGATGTTTGAAAGTTGTGTTTCTTTTTTGGGATATAATAATATATATAAAACAAATTTTTATAAAAAAGGTAAATTTTAAAATTAATGTTTTTTGTTAAATTGTTAAATTTGTTGTTATATTAATATAGCTCCTGATGAAGGGTTTCGCAATAGGACCCGAAACGTCGAGCAAGTAAAATAAAAATAAATCCATAAAAAGGATCGGAGTATTTTCTTCAAAAAGAAAAACACCAAACTCGAAGATTTCTTGCCCGATCATAAAGAACAAAATTAACAAATAATAATAATAATATATAATAATTTTAAATAAATGTACTTAAAGCATAAGAAAATAAAATAGTTAAACAACACTATCGATCGAAGTTGATTTGAAATGGCTTTCATTCCAATTTTAAGAAAAACTATTCAGCTTTAGGTGGATACTTTTAATCCAAAGACAAAAACCTTCAACTAGATAGATTTTGTATCGATTTATAAATTTTAAAATACAGGTATCTAACTTCTGTATATGTATATACTATGTATAATATATAACATGGTTCGAGAAATGAGTAAAATCCTCGAACAACTTACTAAACAGTGTACTCGAACAAGTGTAAAGAAAGGTCTAGGCCCTAGATCGAACAGTTAGTCATATTCCGAATAAATATTTTTACTGAAAGGAGCACAAAATTCAGAAATGCTTAGCTTCGGGTAAGGAAACTTAAATAGATTTACACATTGTTTACCAGAAATGAGTTAACTTGTCATTTATTCACCAAACTTTTATATGTCTTAGAAAAAATTACCCAAGTCAATTTTAAACTTAACAAAGTTCTTTTACAATACGTAAAACTTTTAACTTCGAAAAGAAACAATCGAAAGAAAAGTCAAATTATGGAATAAATTTCATTACTATCTTTTGTTCGTACATATATTAAAAAAAACGAAAGTAACATAATTATCGAATGTGGATTAAAACATGCATAACTTTAACACAAAATATGGCGGGAAAATAAACTAAGCACTGCATTTCTTGAATAACGCGAAAAAGATAATCAATTAACAAATTATTCTAATACATAAGTACACTTGGCTTTTTTTTCTAGCACAATAGTAATAAATTTATTACCTAGGTATACAAGAGCAGCGAAATGCTTTATTAATTCAACAAATTCGAAAATTTCATTGAGTTGAGTGGACTAAAGTGCCTGAGAGATATGCAAAATTCATGAAGCGCTGCTGACATGAATACGAATGACGCTTTATTTATAATAAACAAATTGTAAAATTTTAAACAACCAAAACTTGCGAATTCACACATCGTGTGTGTTGATCATAAATTTCTATAAAATGCACTGACTTTGAGAAAATCCCCGTGAAATCAAAATAAAATTGAATTAAAGATTGCTTTAAGATGCGTAATATTCGGCGCGACTCAGCCCAAATTTTCTTGGATGAGTTATTATGAGTTCGGGCCAAGTTATAGCACTGTGTGGTCAGCTAGTGAGAGCCGGAATGTTTCCTGAGATATTTCTTAGAAATTGGCTAGATTTATGAAAACCACGTCAAATTTTAATTGCAATAGGATGAAGTTGTCGGCTTATATCAAATTTTGATGTGTCATTTGTTGTAAAATTCTCTTGACTGCATATATTCGGTCGGGAGAGTTAATTTATCTTTAAATGTTAACTATCAGCGTAAAATTTAACTTGATAAATCGATAAATAAGTGCTTGGATTCAGATTAATACAAATAAGGATATAGTAATGACTTTATTACATATTTAAGAATTTTTTCAAATAATTGAATTTAAAAGTTATGTTCGACAGGGTTTCCCATTTAAAATTATAAGATATTTTGAGGACAATTGGCCTTCTTTCTGAAAAAATGTTAAGTGGAAAAGGACATGTAGCCTTAGAAAATTCTATAATATTAGGATTTGTCATTTTAGTTCTTTATTTTTGATTTATATTGCTATTGTGGCGATTCAAAGAAAGCGTTGTTAAAAATATGCTCAAGAATTAACATTTCACATCAACTTTTATACAAAGATTTTCATTCGTTTTCATGAAAAAAGTGATGATAAATATCTTTCCAACTTAGGTCAAAACCCGTTTTTGGGAAAAGTGAAAATAGCTGACAAATTAATTATACTTAGGAAAAGAACTATGCTTTAATTTTTAATTGAATGCTTCTAGAAGATAAAACGAAACCATTCGATTCATTTCTTATGATTAAACTATCTACGTCATTTCAATAGTGATGCGAAAGAGTTAAATGTCCTCAAATTTTGATATAACCTCAAGGATTTGAACCAGACTTGAATTAGATTTAAGCTAGGCTTGAAGCAGATAAGTGCGAATAGCAAAAGTTAAATTATTAAAATTAAGCGAGACTGTTTACACCAGGTTTGAACTAGTGTTGGAGAAAATAATAGGTATACTACATAAGCTACAAATTCAAAATTTGATCTGGCAATCCGTTCAATGGACGATTGAAAATAAATAAATCTTTGTACATTTAGTGTAGTACACTAACAAAAATTAAAATGTAATGTTATTTATATTTTATTGTGAATTTATAAATTTTTTGGTTTATTTTTACTTTTACCTATAATTTCTTCGACCACTCTGTGCAGACTTTAGTCCAGAATTGAGATAAACTTAGGCTAAGCCTACAATGGTACTTTATTACAACACAGTATATGTAGCTTTAAAAATGTGTCTTAGATAACTTTACCGTCAAAACAACTAAATGATTTTGAAGGTCACTCAAGGTAATCAACAGTCGTCTGCATGTTATATTTAAGAATCGTTTATAATCTTTTTACAACATATTAGGGGTATTCACTCTTCGACGTATTTTTATTCCAATAGCAAATTTGTAGTATTTGCTTACAGTGAAGAGTGAGTACCCTGTAGCAAAATATTACCCTTGTAAAATTTCGATCAGCTCTGTTAAATGAGAAAGCAATCATTTGATTACTTGATAGATTTTGAGTTTGAACGATAAATACGTATGAGTAAATTACAATTAAAAATTGCAGTAACCGAAGGCAGTAAATTTTACAAGAGTGTAATATTCAAAATTTAAAGGCATGATCTATTGTTAACTTTTACATCTAATACAATGTGTCACGTGAATTTTGTTGTTGTGCGTTGTATTTAAAAACAATGCAGTAAGAATTTGCTATTATACAAGACCACATACACCGAAGAGTGAATACCCCTATTATATGTGTTTACTCTTATCACAAACTATTTATGACATAAATAAAATCTGTTTACTATAAAGCATATTTGATAAACTCTGGTTAGCACTTTTGTTTTTTATTTTCCTTCGATAACGAGATGTCTAAGAATTAGGGCACTTAGATTACTCATCTTTCAGTCAAGAATATTTTAAATAGTTCGCAAGGAGACAAAACTAAATTCGAAAATCTTTGATATTACATATATTATCTACCTCTTGCTCAAAATTAACTTAAATTTTAAATGTATAAAAAAACACTCCCACTTCTCTTCGACTCAGGGGTTCCTCTAAAAGAAATCTTCGAGGAAATGTTCTTGGGCCTGGACAATTTTCAGTTCCCACCAAAGTCAAATAAATTGCTTTGAGCGCTATTCCCCAAGCCCTCAAGTAGGCTGAAGTAGAAATTTTTCCCACATGCAGAAAAACTTAATGAACATTTTCGAGCATGTGCAAGCACTTTAGGAGCCGCAAGAGCCGCATTCGTAATGATGAATTTCCTCCGGCCCGGGAGCATCGCGGCTGCCACTTTTCGTGGGCGTGCTCTTGCTTCGCGCTTAAGGCCGTCAACCATGAAAATCTTATGCGACGGAGGCATCTTCGCGCAGAACTTCCAAAGAAATATCCGGCGCAAGGTTACGATGAATGAGGAATTTTTGAGATGCCGAACTTTGCAGCGGCATTTTCGCGTAAACATTCGCTAAGACAACAAATCGCCGCCCGCTCACAGCTTGGGGCCGCGGCGGCCGGTTGCAACCTGTCGCGGGGCCCGCTGCGTGCGCAAACAACTCCCCCGCTGCTGGCACCCGGGCAGACGCTTCCTTAAATGAGCGGAAAACTGCCGCTGTACCGCAGCATCTCGCCGCGAGGATCTTCAGCGCTCATTGAGCAGACGTTTTACGATTTTTAAATGACTCACGTTGATTCATGCGTTTAATTTTCTTCCGTCCATCGCCGGTGACCAGCGGCGAGACTTGCGGCCGCTCGAAGATGATTCAGAAACATCCGCCGGCTGCGATTTCAGATGCTCGCGATCGCGATTGCGATCTGCTCAGCGCTGATCGCGCCGCCCAGTGCCAACTGGTGCGCCACTTTGTTCCGCAGTGTGGGGAAATAAAGCGATTTTTTCACAGCGCGGCGACACAAAAATTTTTGTTTACTAATTACGAACACTAATTGCGATGCAAACAGCAACGGGCCGCGATTTTGTTGGGATTTTAAATAGCCAGCCTCACTCACTTCTGTCTTGGGAGACTCCGCGGAGGGGCTCGGGCGTCTTGGGACGCGAACAGGGTGCTAAGCGGCCCCAACTGAGCTATTTATGTCTGTCGCTTTTTAGATGACAAGATTGCGTCTGTAGGAACGCGCGTAACGAGATTTCTCAATGCTTGTGTCTTCCAATTGTGCCAAAAAAGAAACAAATGCAAAAATTGGCGCAGTTACATCAGATGCAATTCTTTGCTCCTTACGTCTTGCAAAATCAAGATGCACTGCAACTTCCTCTTACTGCTTAATATTGAATTTGAACTGTCTTTAGCCGATTTTGTAAGTGTAGTTGCAATCAAATGTGGCAGGGCAAGAGACCCGCCCATGGCGCAATTTGATGGGGTTTTTTGTGTAGTTGGCTTTGCTATTTAATTAAATATTGTTTGGATAGAATGGAGTAAGGCAACAAAATTATTTTCTTTTTTAATATATAGATGATGAATACATTCTAATTACTAACGAATATAATTTTTAAAGTGCTCTAAAAATTGTAAACTCTTTTTTCCGTAGATTAAAACTTATGCTTGTGTTTTTTTTAATGTCTACAATATCAAATTTTTACAAAGCTGAAAATTAGGGATTGAAGGTTTTATTAGCAAAATTCATTGAAATTCACTATAAAAATTACCTGTCCATACTATTGTATGAAAAAACAGATTTTAGAAAATTCAAAACTAATTCTCAACTATTGATAAAATATTAAATTGCAAAATTCAAAAACACATAGAAAAGAAAATTTAGATGGGACACTTACAATATGAACATTATATATAACAAAATTCTTTTTTTCTCTGTTAACTGGCGTTATTGTGAGAATACTCGATCAAAGTCAATCTGTAATCGAATTTGGGTCTTCTCCGTGAAAGTGGAACGCATTTCTCAATGAATGACAAATTAGATATATTTGTTAATGTTCTTTTCGAAATTTTTCTTAAACTAACAACGTCTTATTTTTACATGTCTGTCTTCATCTCTTAAAATGATCTTAATAAATTCTGTACATATTAAAGAAGATATTACTCTTGTTTTAAAATGAAATTAAAAAAAAAAAAAAATGATAGTGGGACGTATGTAAAAAAAAACACGCAAAATTCATATTTTTCATCGATATAATGGTAAAAATACAATTGTGTTATAAAGTTTAGTACTAATACTTAAACACTTAAAGTATTTTGATTTAC
The DNA here is from genome assembly GCA_963920795.1 of Eutolmus rufibarbis. Taxonomy (NCBI): domain Eukaryota; kingdom Metazoa; phylum Arthropoda; class Insecta; order Diptera; family Asilidae; genus Eutolmus; species Eutolmus rufibarbis. Next base: position 40,927,922 of record OY987205.1, read on the forward strand.
CTGATTTTAAATCTTTAACTTCCCATGCGTACCTACTGCAGATTATTGGGACAGGATGCAAATGATTACTAAAAGAATGTATATTTATTCAGCAAAATACGGAGTACATAGAAGTTGAAATTTCAATTAACCCAAAAGATATTAAACCCGGGATGAAATTTTAGCTCCGTTTAGAACCCATACATAGTTTATAAGTTTGAACTACATTTATTCAATTTCTATAAAATAATAATAAATATTCATAAGGTACAATAAAACTACTCTTCGGGACGATATTGGGTTTTATATAAATAGAAATATGAATTTGGAACTAATATTTTGCTCCGAAGTTGGGACATAGAGAACCTAAATATACATAGAGTTTATAAACGTCGATTAACTCCCTTCTAAAGTGGATGTATCTACCATATGGGTATCAAAATGGGGTTCAATCTATAATATATAGAATCGTTATAGCGTTGATTCTTATTTCCTCCTCCATGTCTTCAGTGGGAAAAAATAAAAATATTTTAATAATATATTTCCTAAACCCATTTTAAACAGGCAAACAGAATGGACGGCGAAATTTTATTACAATATAGAATAATCGGAAGGTGGAAGCCTTATCTAATAATTGCGTCTTTCTCAACAAGCAATTTTCAAAATATAATCAAATTTTTAACCTAGTGCTTCCACTTGTTACATGATTGAATGTGTCATAAATATAGAAGTTAAATTTTTTATTAAATTCTCAAAGGTGTAATTTGCATATTTTCTTGAGCGGCTTCACTGTAAAATGAGAATGCTATAATTTAAAGCTTTAGGGAAATTTAATTCCTCTTAGCATAGGGTTGAAATTCCATCCTCGAATGCGTTTGGTATTCAGGCTATTGTTTACGCGAAACTTGCCAGAAATAATGAGCGGAATGAAAAGTCTGGGATTAAAGGCCTCTCAAAAGTTCTTAAGAATCTTGTTTGCAAGTTTTAGGAGCATTTTCAGTCGCAAATTTAATAACTTTGGTGAATTATTAGCCCAAAAGACAAGTTTTCGTATTTTAAGTTCATTTGACTTCAATAGATTTTGCGAAAATGCTAACCACCACCAAACCTGAGGAGCATTTCTTAATAGCTTTCTTTTTGGTGGGAACACTTCTCTAAAGCGGATTATTTACATAAGCGAGCTAAGCCCGCCGCTCTTTACTCACACGGATTATCTTGTCAATTCTCAATACCTCGACATTGTCCTAAATAAAGAGCTCTAAAAATAGCGCCCTGTAGAGGAACACCCCTTCGTCTTGACGGGGAGGATATTTTCGCATATGCAACTCATCAGCATCAAGCTGCCGCTTCGTTCCTTTCCTCCTGACAGCGCAGCTGACATGTGATGAATGACGTACCTGCCTCAGCATTTCTCCCGAGTCACATATTTTTTCGCTGGCGAAATTCCGCCCGAGAAAATCCCGCCCACCGCACAGGTGCCGCCGCTAATCCGACTTGAGTGCGGATTATGAGCGCTCGCTCAGACCTCGACTGAATGTGTGCGTCGGTTGCGTCTGTTACGTTTCTTGCGCTTGTTACGTCGAAGCTGAATTTCACCTAATAATTCCCAAAATTTATGATTTTCCGGTTAATTGCGCGCGGTGTTTTGGACTTGGCGCCTCCCGTCCACCTGGTGCCCGGCGGAGCCTTGCCCCGCGCCGCTCCATCGCGTGCCGCATGCATGGAGCGACATTGCGCGCAGTCAGAGTAAATAAACACGCGGCAGAGGATCCGCGCTAAGAAAACAGCGCGGACCACACTCCGCGGCCCGCGAAAATTCAAATGCACTCGCATAAGAAACTGCCGCGGGCCGCGTGTTTATTTTGGAACGAAGCGGGCCCAAAACAGATAAATCTGCGACTTCAAGGGCTGCATTTGGTTTCGCCTCTTTCTCAAAAAACAATGTTTTTGCTGTTCAATTCGGGGCTGAGGTGCAACGCGCGCCGTGATTACGCGACAAATGTTTGTGTCTCGTACGCGGTTAAAAATAATTCATCCATGTCGGATTACTTAGAGTTTTGTTGCGCCCAGGGGTTGCCAGGACGGTCATCACGCGAAAATTCTTGCGGTAGTAAATTTTCTGAGTAATTATAGTTTGATGAGTGTCGTAACTTTCTAAAGTACATCAAAAACATGAAAATGTGTAATGATGATTTACCATTGACTTTATGAACTATGTCAAAGCAAGCTTATAATGAATATCTAAATTTTGCAAATTATAATTAGGTCAAATATAAATTTTTCTGACTGCAATATGCTAAATTCAGTAAATTATGCACTTCCTGCCCACACTGCACTGAATCAATCAACTCTTAAAAGGTTCATTAGATTTATTTTATACCTTCGCTTTTCAATAAGTATGTTAACTTAGGTTCGCTTCTCTAAATGTCTTCAGAAAAAAAAATCTACTTCAGATTTGGTACAAGCTAAACATTACCTATATTTTCGCCATTTAAAGTGTTGTCGTATGATGTGTAGTTTTTGAAATATTCTAATTACCCAACTTGCCCCTATGCTTGCTCTACTAGCGCCGCTCTATCCTAACTAATAATAAAATATAAAGAGGCGCAATAATTACACAGGTCTACGATGAAAAATGGACAAATTTATATAATTCTTATAGATTTTTGTCTTCTCAACATAAAAGCGATTTCCAATTTTGCATATCACGTCACGTTTTCAAAATAAATAGGATTAACAACTGAGAAAGACCATTTTTGGAAAACTATTCAAAAATCGTGGATTCAAAAGTAATTAAAATTAAAGGTTTACGAATAAAACTTGTAGTTCGAAAGCTGAAAGTTCGAACTATTAATTTATTAACGTTAAAATCCGCTATGACGATCCGATATTTTTTTAAAAATTTTTAAAAATTACTTACTACTATACTCTTACTTTTTAGCACTATTTTTTTGAAAAATATCATATGATAGAACATTTACTAGTTACACTTATTTGAAGCCTAGAACTTGTTAGTTTGTACTTTTATATGCACCCTTAATAACAAATTTATAAAATTGTACTTACATAATTTTTGACTAAATTAATATTTTGTTAATATGCGTAATTTACACAGCATAAATACCTATAGTTTACGAATATATGAATATTACATGAATTGTATAAAATATTACCAAATAAATTTGATTATTACTTTTAAGCGTAGTCTTTTTTTCCTTGTATTTGCTTTGTTTTAAGTGACTTTTAAAAATTATATTAAATTTGTTTGAGATCCTCTCCAAATAATGTGCTCTTCCACTCATTAGAAGCCGACTATTTCGTGTAGTTTGCGTAGTTCTACATTGGAATCGAGAAAATCTGGTATATCCCCAAGTGTTTGAAGAAAAATAACAAAATGTTCGAGAAAGAGAGGCACTGTGCTACCAAAGTCACAAATTTTTACCCAATTGAGATTTTCGCAAAAATACTCGCCTCTTTTGAATAAGATATTTCTTTCTTTTTGTAACCAACAAGTACAGACGCATTGCACAATAAATAAATAAAAAAACTAACAAATTTCAGTTTAAAAATATTGCTTCTAAAAATATAAGGTGTGAAGTAGACATAATTATAAACCTGCCATTTCCGCCCAGGTAAGATTGCATTCTAGATTGTGGATTTAAATATAGAGTGTTAGTAATTGAAGTGTTTAGCAAACGATTGCTCTCGCATTTCGATTCTAGACAAAAAGAAGGAGACGCGTTTGACCTGTACATTTTTTCTATGTTACGTTCTTCTATATTTAACGAATGAATCAGTTTAATTTAAATTGAATGTGCCTATACAAAGTAAGTTTTATTTTTGTTACAGAATATACTTGCTTATGCGGTAAAGGTACGTTCTCTACTAAAGTGATTAACTTCACTTCTTACAATTTTTGAATTTGAATGCGAAAGCACTTGGATACATGCTTGAAATATTATTGATTTACATAGCAAATAAGCGGATTACTTAACATCTCTTCGTATCAGTTCCTTACTTTAGTGAAGTTATTTTCATTCATAACGAATATCAGTGAGAGTACCTATTTAATATTCACGTAATAATAGAGAAACCAAGAAAACGATTATTTTCTGTAAACAAAAAAAAGGATGCACTTATATGTATTGCATCAGCAGTTAATCATTACCAGACAATTTAATAAGTAGACAAAATTCTTAAATAAGTTTCTCCCACATTCTGGGAATTCTCGTTATTGTCCAGTAATTAAATAGTTTTATAAAAGCGCTCTATCGTCTCTTAGATCGAAAATGGGACAACTTAAATGATGTAAATAAATTAATTAGTTATGTATTTTCAAGTTCATATTCAAAGCTGTTTTAACAAATGGCGCCCCATCACTGTGCTACAACCCACTTAAATGAACTGCAATAGACTCAAAAATACTAAAAAATTATGCTTAATTTGCTGTGGTTTTCCACTACATGCAAATTATCTCAAAAAGCAAACATCAACTTTTTTTTAGACGAAGCACTTTAATTGCTCAGCAAAATTTTTCAAAGCGCCTTTATATCGGATAATCCCCTAAATTAAAATCTCTTCCTCATAAAAATAACGACTTACAAATTATGAAATTGCAAGGAATTTTCATAATTCAGTGATGGTTTGTTTCTACTCTTTAAATTTTCCCTTGTAATAGGGCCATACCAAGCAAAAGTTAAATTGAGGCAAATTGTAAAAGGAATTTTCTATACCTAGATATCTTTTATAAAGACAATATTTATCAAAGTGATAACAAAAATCTAACCTATAAAAATTTTACGTTCGATAACCGGTTCTTCAATACATTGCTAAGTAGTTAAAAAAATTTTGTTTTGTTTTCTTATGGTATGTCCATTCGAGCCACAAAATTTGGAAAAAAAGGCCTAAAATAAACTCTGGTCGTTAAAAATATGGTAAAGGTTTATTTTTAGGATCAAAATTTGAGTTAATGAAAACAACATAAAAGAAAGCAAAGTTGCTAAAAATATTGTTTATAAATGCTATCATTAATTTTTAAACAAGTTTTTAATGTGACCTGAAAATTTTGTTCCTCACCACACAGAGTTAATAAAGAGAAAATAGCCGTAATCGAAATTATAATGGAATGAATAATAAATAAATAAAAATATTATTTTACTAATTTGAAACATTAGATAGCAGATTGTAAAGAACTAGAACACAAACGACTGTATTTGCAAGAATTTGACAGTGGGTTACTTAACAGAGTAAGGTTAACATTTGAAAAACGAAGTTATAAAAAGGTTAAGGTATTCTACTTTTTTTTTTTTATTCTGAAAGTATATACTTTTAAACATCTTCTCTAAAAATTTTATTAAAACATTCAAACTGCTTTAGATTCTACAAAGCTAAAAGATGGGCAAAGAATACAGCATGTCTATTCTGCATTTTGATCGTAAAAATAACACTGGACTGATCTTTCTCAAATATACATATGTATATGTCGTAGACCAATAGGCCAATCAGACAGTTATCTAAAAGCCTAGACTATGTACTTTTCGCGTGCAGACAAGCACGCATTTGTGGAGTATGTTTATCATATTTTTAAAATATTTGTAATTTTGAAAATATGATATACTCCACAAATGCGTGCTTGTCTGCGCCCGAAAAGTGCATAAAGTGCATAGTGCGCCTAGGCTTTTAGCTAACGGCTATTGGCCTACGATATATGTATATACGATATGCTACATATCAATGACTATAGCCCGTAATAAATTTATTATTTTTATTAATAATTTCATAATTTTTTTTATTTTAATACGAAAAAAATAAAAAGGGGTGATTTAATAATAATAGAGCTTCGATTCAACGCCATCCATCGGGACTTTAGAAATAAAATTACATATAATTATTTTAATGCAATTTATGTTTTTTAAGGACTATATGTTTAAAAATAAAATAAGAAATCAAATCAATAGTTATTGTCTTTAATGAAAACAAAAAGTCCAAAAAATTCCGATTTTGTAATCTAACTGAAATTAAAAAAATTCTCTTGAAAATAGGGGACCTTTTCAGCCAATGATTGCATGTGCCCACAAAGGGTTTTTCGTCGTTATTCAAGAAGCGTAATTTCTTCTAAAAATTTAATGGCCTGCTTCAAAAGGGCAAAAGTTTTTTAATAAAATCTGGATTTTCATTGTGAATTTCTCGCTTGAATGCGTCTTACAACGTCTTAAAGTGGCCGCAAAACATGTTTCTCATATAGTTGCCGTATCATTCATTGTTGCCACTCATTCTCGAAGAAAGTGCTGTAGATGTATGTAGCGATTAGCGTAGAGGGCCCCGTTACGTGCTCAAAATTACTTAAAAAGAAAGAAGACAAGAGCTGAGCAGTTATTCGAGCTATGTGGATAATTAGAACATTCTTTTATGATAACATGTATCCCTTAAACGCAAACTTTTGTTCTTGGATGTGCGTTGCTTAAAATTCAAAATTTGTTCTTAAGCAGCGAGCACTTTTCACCTTCTCTAAAGCAGTAATTAAGCGCTTAAATGCCAGAAATTTCTTAAAGGAATTCATTAATACTATCCCTGTGTTAAGAAAGTAAAATTAGATATGGACAATGACGGTAATTACCCATCCGCACACAGCGGGCGCAGTGTGGGCGGGACCTTGATTATGCGCAAACACTTTCGTTTGTAAATAAATTTAGACGAAGATAAGCTTCACGATTGGTATGGCTTTGCGTTGGAAAATTGTCACTGTCCATACATAAATACATGCGTATCTATGTGTAGAAATGCCTAAAATCATTATAATCATTTGGAGAATGTTTTCGGCCGGTTGAGAGGAGTGACATCGACATTTGTCTAAATTCTAAATGAGCATTAAATATCGCTTACAAAGCAAAACACCTGAGACAGATCGTCACTAATTATTTTTGGCGGGAGAAATACCATTTATTGTTTCTGCGGTGAACTTGAAATAACGCTGCGAGCGAAGCTAAACATCAAAGACAGACTTCAGACCTCATAATCCTTAATTAATTTCTAACCGAGCGAAGACTTGTTCGTTGGAACTTTCCTTTCGCGCACATCTATCCAGACCTAGTTTTGCTCAAATTCATTAATTGTGCGATTATTCGAGGTGAAAATGGATGGCCGCAATCCATTGGTATTGTTCTATACAATACCATTTTTCAGTATTTCTCAGTTCACCGCGTGCAGCATGATGTTTCGTAACCTCCACATGCCGGCCACTTGAGCGGAAGAGCTTTTCCCTCAAAAATATTTTCCTTTTGTATGTTTGAGGAATTTCCATTAGAAATGATGCGATGTTTGCCAAAAATCAAATAAGTGAATTTTGACGTCTTTACATAAGTTCCAAGAGGCTTTACAACCAGCACATGTACGCATGAGGAGAAGATATAGTGTCCATAAATTTGACGGCCGATTTCCAGGTTATGAATTGTTTACCAAGTTATTCTATTTTTTGATGATTGGGCTCCTCGAAAATTTCGAGATTTTAAAACACCTTCAGTATTTTGTTGTGAACGAGAATAGATCTTCAGCTGTTGTTCATTTTGTTGAGATGATTAATTTGTGGTGTGAAAATACACACAAACTTCTAGAGTTCTGAAAGATACTCCAGAAATCTCGTGCATTTCATACTCCGAACATTTAGCTGTTAAAATGATAATACGAGTACATGAACTAACCCGAAAACCAAGTCTAGAAACATCTATTGAAAAATGTATATTTTAATGTAACTTACAAATTTTCAACATCTTACTTGTGAAAATTCGACGATAAATCGAAGATATAAGTAGTTATTACTTTGTACCATCGCCAGATTTTAAAGTCTAAGTAGGAAATTAGGCGAGAACATGTTAAGATCGGAATCGATTCAAGAGTTTTGACGGACAATTTTTGGAAAATCCATCAAAATGGAATTCGTGACAACAAAATAGATGATTTATATTAATTTTGATGCTGTTTAATCATTTTACATCTATTGAAATAATATTGCCTTGAAAGTTGGATTATGATAGGAAGCCAATTATTTTGTTAAGGTCATCAAACTTCTTCTTCTTAAATTTGCTTGATGTGAAAGAGTAAGCTGTATTATAATATAAAATCGGTCAAGTTTTAAGAAATTTTAATATGACTAATTGCCTTACATTCATTTCAGAATTTGTTAGATAATGATATAGCAAAAACTTCACACATCTTTGATTTTGCTGATTATAATAAATGATGTAGCCAGATTTTCAAAATGCAAAATGGGAGACGTTAAATTGAATTTTAAAATCTAACATCAGTATCGAAATCGACGTCAAAAAGTCCTCGATATTAAATTTCAAGTAATAATAAAAAAAATTGTCTCTTTTTTTCACTATATACATATGTAATATAATAAATAGGTTTCCAATAGATGAAATGGGTATTTTTGATGTTTTCTTATGCCTTGATAATATTAACAAATTGCTAAAAGTCTGATCCAAATTCCTAAAGTAGAAAACAATCAATGAAAATTTAAAGACGAAAGGGTGTAGATACACTTACTACCCTGCAGCTAGGAGCAATAGTATAGCTAACATTTTTATAAATCCAAGATAAATGTTCATCAACGACAAAAGAAGAGGTAAAATAAAGAGTAATAGGGATTTTAAAATACAAACATATTTCTACATTTTGTCTGAAAGAAATAAATTAAAAAAATAAAAGCAAGTTACCCAAATAATTCTCTAATTATGAGTAGCGCTGTTAATAGCGATTTAAATGCCGGAAATTCATTAGCCTGTCCGAAATGTTTCTTCGGATTTACATTAATGCATTGGACGCAGTGCATCTTGTTTGTAAATTATATTTAGCAACATTTCAATGAATATGGAAAGAAAATTCTCAATTGAACTGGCTCCACAGAGACGACACCGAAGCGGTGCAGTGCGAGTGACTAACTATGCTCTAAAGCTAGTCAGAATTCCTTTAATAAATCAATCAACGTTTGAAAATACGATTTTCGTTGACGCAGATGTTTCGGACAAAGCTAATGAGATCAGCAGAACAAATTTGGTCTTGAAAAACGTGATTGCTACCCCAGCTCCATTTCGGGAGTGTGCACTCGGTGAAATTTGTGCTGAAAAGTAGACAGAGCCCCGGTGTTCTGCTCACGTTTTCATGGTACGTATGACCCAATAATGGATTCCAACACGCGGTTCTATACATGGCAATTTACCTACATTCAGCAAGGCGACGACGACGAGGTATGCATTGGAACAACGGCCGACGTAATCAACACATTTTCAGCACCTGCTGCTACAGTTTTCATTATGCTCTCCGCCGCCGTTTTATGCGTTGCATAACTACTGCTCGTCCCGTGTTAGGATTGAAAAATATTTCAGCTTCTTCTGAGCTATGGGCCCATGCCTCACTTTTATCATTTTACCCCAGGCAATTGCAGCATAAACTGCAGAAAACTTTTTCGCCTCTGCCACTTAATGAATTTTTAAGATTTTAAAGGCACGTCAAGAACTTTAAACGGTGGTAACAGTCTCCACAGCGCTTTTTAAGTCAGTGTCAGAAATCAGATGCTACTTAAATTCTAAATCAACATATTTCATGATCAAATACATAGGTTTACGAAAATTCCTTAAATTTAGGCATTTTATGCTCGTGAAGCGAGGAAGCGAACGTAACGATAATATAAATTTCAAGTAAGTTACTTTATATCTATACTAGCGTAAAGATAAGTCAACTTCTGGGGGATTTTCTTTTCCAAACATAAATCTTCTGGGCCATTTATTTAATCTTTCGAGGATTACTTGCCACATAATTGACCATACACGGCCTCTGTCTTGATTAATTCAATAATGCTCTAAAATGGATTTGCTTGATTCAAGTTAACTTAATATTAAATGCATAATTTTAAAGCTCGTGAGAAGTCGAGTTCTTGCAATTTATTTCCCACGATTAAATGTGTTGCGTAATCTCGGGCTATCGGGAAACAATATTTTCTTTTACTTGTATTGAACATGTTACTGAACAAATGCTCAGTGTTGATAGCCTTTCGAGCTTTTATCAAACAAATTAATGTGTATTAAATATGAAGTCAAAACTTCTTTCAATAGTATAAATTCTAACTAAGTGACTTGAAACTCTCAGTACCTACTCTTTTTCATGAAAATCGTTTGCTTATAATAAATTCTTCTGTTCTTATGCCCTCGGTTTTTGATTTAAGAGGACAAGTTCATTATTATTAGTTAGGCTTCCAATTATAAAGAAAAATAATTTAATTCTGAACATTCAAAAAAAAAAAAAAAAAATATTGAAAAATCTTCTAGTTATTAGGCAGACTGCTTCGAAAAACAAACGATTCAAGAAAAAAGAGTTTAATGCTTAAAAAGCCATTCAGCCAACCAATTTTCCGCGAAAATTTACTATTCAATTGTTTGGACCTCAGTGGAGGTCATTATAAGAGTTGTAAAAAAAAACAAAAAGATTCCATGCAAACCAAGGTCAAAACCAAAATCTAGCTCACTAGAATTTTTGAGAATAGATACTTGAGAATTTTATACCTAAAATTATGTAAATTATAGAGAAAAATAATTAAAAAAAAATATTTAAATACTAGACGTACATACATATGTACCTCCTTAACTCCTTATCCCGTTTCGGAGTTTAATAAACAAAATTTATGATTTAGAGTTTTAAAAATCCGACTCCAATATCAATTTCTGGAAATTGTATGGCTTGGAGTACTAAAAATTAAAAATAAATCGTACATATGAATGCTGAAAACCCATATACTTTTTTTTTGCAGTATTGACAATGAATATAGGAACATTAATAAAATATTATTTGACCATACATCTCAAAACAATGAAATAAGAATTTCTGTTTTTACTTTCGCCCATTATAATAAATAAATAGTACCGAATATAAATTCGCAAGGGCAACAAAGTCTGATATAACATGAGTAGGTAAAAAAATTATGTCATGGCCTGCATTTCGCCAAACCCTCATAAGGTATGATGGTAGTACCCCTGTCTTATAAAAGTTCCTTTCTTTGTATCCATAAGCTATAGAATTCTAGAGAGTGCGGTGACCCTGAGAAGATGTTCCTTGGTTAAATGTCTTGTTGATGGTAGCAATTTTCCAGACAATGAAAATGATTCTTTTTACTTTTCCAAGATTGCAAAAATGAAAATGTATTGTATTTTCTTGATAGAGAATTAATCGAAGTATATTTGCATCTGCGGCGGGCAGGTATTAAAAAAAAAAAAAAAGAAACAACGTTTCGTGATATTTTTAATTCATTATTCATGGAGTTTATTGAGTAGTGCTATGAACATTTATAAGCCCTTCACAGAAAAACAAAGGTTATAATGGAGGCAAGCTAAATATAAATGAAATCTACAATAGAAACTCAACAAGAAAACATCTTGAGCGGATAAAGTACCTTGACCAGAAATAACAATAGGTACGAAAAATATTCTTGACGAAAGCTTTGGCCTTTTCGTCCTTTCCAAGAACTTCATAAAAGAGGAAGTTCAGAAAAGTTAAAATTCTTCTCCAGCGCAGCTAATTTCCCTCCTTCTGTGCAAGTTATCGGTTGCTGAGAAACACGGGACGGTTATCATTTGCTTACTAAAGAAGAAAAAATATTTTTCCGAAATTGCTGGGGACTTTTTCCTTTTCACAACATGACAAATATATTTGTTGTGCCGCCAGATAAAAGAAGGATTATAACTTTTGAACAATAGGAGTGCTAGCGCTTTGTTGCCATTCCTATTATACTATATATTTTTTTTAATGGTGTAAATTGTAAAATAATCGGTTGTGTGTCAGAAATAATTGCTTTAAAATAAATTTTATTATTTTATAACATGGAAATACGAGGCCACAAATCTCATAATGCACAATGTATTTTTTCAAGGCGAAGGTGAAAAATTAATAGAAAAAAATACAAGAAATTCGTGTAAAATTACTACTCTCTTGTGTAAATTTTAGGTACTCACTGTATGGTTGAGGGCGAGTTCCGTAAAGTGGCTCCTGAAGCAGTGGTGAGCGACCATTACCCATTTCCTTGGCTGTAAAAAAAATGAGCAAGTGAGAGTAGATTAGTGAAAATATTCTCTTGTCTTTAGGTGTTAGTTCGAAATATTTTTTATAATTATTTAAATTGAATATAGATACCTATACTTGGAGGATTTCATTTTTTTTGGTTAAATTCTCAAACGAAATTGCTGGAATAAAAGGGGTCGAAAATAAGGTCTATGTTTGGAGTATGACGTCTTTGCTTTTCGCAAGGTTGGCAAAAAAAAATAAAATTATTTTGTAATTTTTACCCTCCGAAGATGATTGGATTTTATAAGGGTGAAGATTTCCAGTACGTCAATTTTATCAAAACTCCTCATAACTAGATGAAACTTATTCAAAACCCGCTTGAATTCCCTTCATTTGAAAACTTTATTACGAAAAATCATAGACAATATGCGGATAACAAAAAACAAACAATTTCCTGTTTACAGTTGAAGACCTTATAAACTTGAACCAAAATCGTAAACAGGTCTGACGCGTTCAAATATAATTGTTACATCAATTAATTGAAGCAAAAAATATTCAGCATTATTAAAAATTCACTCAACTTTTATGAATATTTTAAATGGAAAAATACCACTTTATATTGATATAAAATTTATGAAGAAAATTCAAAAATCGGCATTTCCTGTGATGCTGCTTTTAATCTCGCTGGAGGTATGCAAGAAATATGGATAAAATACTGAAAAGGAAAAACTCGAATTTATAACAAATAATTCAAAAAGGGGGAATATACATTCCATTTATTTGCTTGTGAATATTTAAAATATTTTAGTTCTAATGGTGATTTAAATAGCAGAATATTTGAGAGATTGAAGATTTTCCTTTTATATTGGGCTCTGTAAGGATCAATTCATAGAAGGAGGTAAATATAAATAGCTGCAACTATAGATAGCAACAGAAAAATTTTGAATGAATCCTGAATGGTAGATTAACTAGGTCAATCATTTTACGAGCAAATCATTAAAATATAGTACTTTTCTCTCATTATGCAGAAGGATAAATGCAATTTCTTTACGTACCTACCGCGTACTTATGATTAATGTTAAGTTGAAGGAATTTCGACCAAAAACTAAAAATACGAATGCAAGGTATTGAAATGCGCTTATCTATGTCAAACTTAAAGTAGATACTTTGAAAAATTAATTTCATTCGCGTTTAAGCTTTTATTTTGTAATCGTAGTATTATGGAGATTAAAAAAGGCAATAGATTAAATTATCAATTATTATTGAAAAAACTCCAGGGGAAAGGAAGGGAAGTTTTAAGAATGGAAACAATGAATTGACATATTTTCTAAACACAAAACCTTTTTTCTTCGATTTTTTTTCCTTTCTCAAAAGTTATGTAAAAAAAAAAAAAGAAAATTGTAATTCATAAACCAAATTGGACAACCGATTTAATGAATTTGAAAATCATAGAATATGTATGTAGATACTTTTTTAGGTACAAGGAATACTTTTGAATCAATCAATAGATAATCTACAGAAAAAATATTTAGCTTTTATAAGACCTTTTTTTACTTTTTTCAAACTGCATGCTTTCTTAAGATGTCGGCAAATTTAACTTTACAGGACGGGAAAATGAATACTTACAAAATTTATTTAAATCAGATGTTCAAAGGATCTTATTGACATAAATTTCAATTTGTTAAAAACCTAATAGTTTCAAAGTCTCGTAAGTAGATACGAGTATACATATATAAAAAAATTAACTTATTTTTTATATAGAAAATATTTTTTAAGTAGAAAAACTAAAGATATAAAGAAAATAATCAAGAAGAAATGGTGTCTCGAGATCTTCTTCTATTATAAAAAATACCATCTATAGTCAAAACGTCAGACAATAGATGTCAAAACTTTAAATTTCTGAGCTACAGCAAATTTTCCTTAATCAAATAATAATCCAAATGTTTTATGAGGACTAGTCTTCAATTAAGGGAAAAATAGATTACGATTTATTTTCTATATAAGTATTTGTCTTTCAATTTGCAAAACAAATATTATGTTATCTTAAATTTTAATTAAATTTATCAAATTAATTCCTTCACTGTTGCTTTCGGACTTCGTGGCTTCTTTACGTTTATCGTCAAAGGAAGTTATAATAAAAGATAAGTACTTTAGTCATAAAAAAGTCAAATATTAATTATAATATTTGATGCTGTAGGTATTACCTAGAATAGAATTTACAGAGTAGACATTTTCAAACACTACGCTGGGAATTTGCTGGAGAATAAAAAACTCTTAAAAATGCTAAATTTCATGCATTAATAGAGTACTGAAATTAGTCTGAACGAATTTTTGCCACACTATATTCAACAGTAGTCAATAATTAAATATTGTATTTCGGAATAAAATCAAAAACTTGTATTTCACTGATATTTCCATTTCAAATATAATATAAACTTTTTCTGGTAACGAGGAATAAATTCATAATTCCATTCGATGTTTTTTTAAAAGTAAAACTTCTCTGTCCTAGTTTGGTTTCAATAATCTGATGAATGCGAATGAGATGACTGTGACAACATTTCAAACTAAAGTACGTGGACGTGACTATGGATGTTAAATCAATAAATGCGCATGAAGTGAATAGAAATAAAATTGTTGGTAAAAAAACTGAAAGCTAACTTACCTCTCCTTGAATTTACAAATTGAGTTTCTACAACGCATTCTAGCCATACATTTTAAAGTTGCAGCTATCACCGATAAACAGACTTAAACTTACTTGTGCACGGTATCTGAGGATCTGCAGCATTTAGCACAGGTAGAAGAGTTCCGTCCTTGGATGTCTTAGGTCCTCTTGATTTCACTTTTAAATTAATTTTTTTTTTTGTTTATAGATTGGCGTCTGAGTTTACCAACGCTTTTGCAATCCTTAATCGCCCAAGGATATTTAACATAATTCGTTTATGATTATTATTATTTTTTTAATCCATATTGCATCCGTCCGTGACTTTAGATCAGGCTCTTTTCTGTGGTAGGTAGTTGCCCATCGCGTTCCGTTTAAAACCACCGAAAACCCTGCACACAGACAAACAAGCCAGTTGGATTCTTTTGTATACTAGTTCAGTTCCTTAACTTAATTTCTTAACCATTGCTTCAAATATAAACTAAAGAAACTAAACAAATATTAAATTTCGTCTCTGTAAAGGAAGTTTTCTGTTGTTCAGTTTTGCATGTTCATGTTCATTCACATTTGGTGTGCCGTTTCAATGTACTTTTGTTTTTTATTAGACAGAGTGTTTGTGCTTCCTAGCTGCGCTTGCCGAACGGATGTTTGTACCTTAAAAGTTTTTTTAGTTTTTCACAGGATATGGTTTTTGAAAGAAATTACTTTTTTCATCTTTACATCCCTCTTATATGTTCCTTGGGTGTGTCCATTTAAATATATTTTTTGAGTATTTTTGATTTCATGTTTTCTTAAATTAAATTAAATCTGTCCATGTATCTCCCCGACTTTTTTCCCTGGTCCAGATGCAGCCGGATATACAGATTGTTTTATAGGTGTTCCTTTTGGGTATCCTTGCTTTTGTTCCCTATTTTATACTACTTCCGCTGTATGTACAATTAATTGCTTTCGTTTGTCGGAATTTCGTTGTTTCCCGTCAAACATGTTTTTCGACAAGTATTGTGGCATGGCAATGTGATGCTTTGCAGGCGTTTTATATCAGCTTTATATTTTGTCTCCCTCTTGAAAGCATCGAAAACTCCATTTCCTTACCCTCATTTGTCATTTCCGGTTGGATGAATTTCTTCTTCGTTGTGCTGCTCTTACCCACATATGATTCGAAAAATGACATGAAATGAGATTTCATGTTGTACCTACCGAATGAACATGAATTTATACCCGCTAATGGGATGGTCCCGCACATATCCGTGAATTAGCACTTACTCAATCGCTCGTAAAAAACGTTACGACTTAGCTATTACTTTTCCATTTTCTTAAGAAAATTACTCATCCAAAATTATGTAGCTAAACGTGAAGTAGGAAATATTCAAAAAATAAACGAGGCCTACGCCGATTCTCGCTTGTATATAGAAACGTGAGAAGAATCCTCAACGTGTAGTGCGCAAAGGCTCATTTGAAGAACTCAATTCATTAAAATCCCTAAACCGAATGTGTATCGTCTTTATGCAGTCTTTCTAACGTACGCTTGTTATGAACTCGGGTCTCATTTGTGAAAATAATGAGCACAGAGCGGGAACACTTTTTCAAGTGTCCTGTTGATTTACTTAGAATTTTTCTGGATGCTCGTCACCCTAGACTGCTGCCTCGAACCTCCAGGAAAAAAAAAAGAAAAATAGGGAGCACCACTTGACCTTCAGTAGGTATTTGAATTAATTTAGTGACATGTTGAAAAATCTAGCAAAAATATTAAAAGGCTCTAAAGAAGTAAGTGGACCTTTTCACACAAAGATCAGCTGTATTCATGCATCTGGTTAACATATTCAAAGCTGATTTAAATGTTTGAGATGCCTTAAAGAAATAGAAATGGGTGTAAAAGTTTTCAAAGACGTAACATAAGTAGTCAGAAAAGTTATTTATATTATTTCTTCAACTGATATTATGTACTAAAATATACTAAAGACCTCTAAAAGAGATGGCGAAGTTTATAAAAACCCACAGATTAAATTTCGAAGAATCGAGTCTTTAATAACAAAATTGTTCAATCTAAACGTTCAAACAAGTTAATTAACCTTTCTAACATATAATAAATTATAAAAATTCTTCAGATGTTACATCTTCTTCAAGTGTCGTGTATAACCATGAGTCTATCTAAGCCTGTCACGTTAAGATTTAAACGTCCGAGCCGATGAGTGGCGTAAAGAACAAATCCAAGAAATCTACGATAAATTGCTCCGATGCGTTTAATGTATACTACGTAGAAAGGAGCCCAAATAATGTACAAAACGACCATCAGTCACAAGGGAGACAACACCCAATATCTTCAGATTGAAGGCGTAAGAAAAAACTTTGGAATAAGATAGGATCCGAGAAAGGTCTTTAACATAATGGAGTGAAGCTTTTATGCCAAACGTATTCTGAAGCATTTCTGATAGATTATTAAGTACATAAAAGAGAGTTCAAAGAAATAATATTCGCCCATACGAATGAATAAAGAGCTACTACAAGGGCTAATTTTGTTCTCAATTCAAAAATTTTAGGAGAATAAAATAGAAAATTATGAAATCGTCCGAAAGTGAACAAGATTGGGTTTATTTGATTAAATGGAAAAAAGGAATTTTGAAAAATTCTATTTTTTGGAACGCATAATGTATCTTTTTCCCTAAAATTTCCAGCGTTTGATCTGGTAAGGCAACCTTTTATTTAAAATCGTTGTGTCCAGTTCAAACAGACACTACAGGTTGTGGCAGAAGAGTGATACCAAACAAGCTAAAATTTGTAGTCTTGAGTTTTGAAATATTCTGCAGAAAATTGAAGAATAAGTTAACTAAATATACACTCTATTTAAGAGGTTTAGTTGTTGGTTAGACGGTCAATCGATACTAATATCTTTTAAGAACACATTTCCATATATTCACTAAATTTTTCGAACGAGTATGTTAAACTTTGAAGTTTTACATTTTCCTACAATAAACTCCCAAAAATGAGTAAGTACCTACCTGTGTACATATTAAGGAATCTGCTTTTCAAAAAAATCTCAAAATGGTATTTCTTCGAAATTGAATTATGTAAATAACGAAATACCTACATATTACATCTCTTTAGTATGTTTTTCTAGTTTTTTGTCTGCGAATTTAAACTCTGGTTATCTTTTCGTTTTAGTTTTAATAGTTTACGTTATAATACAAAAATCTGTTCGAAATTAAGAGGGATTTTATAATAGTTTATTTATGATCTATTTCTTCGTATCCCCAAAAGGTTAGACATCAAATTTACTAGCATTAGCAGATCAAATTTGAAATTTAACTATAAAGATGCACTCCAATTAAAAGTATATGTATAAAACCAGCAATCGTTGTGCCACTAATCTTCTCAGAAATCAAGCAATCCTAGAAATGCAACGTCTCACTCGCCTGAGATCAGATGAAAGGCAGCTTTATCTTGAGAAAAAGAAGAGCCCCAAACAACTGCATCAGGGTAGCGCTTATTTAAGTCAAGATAGGATTGAAGGACTTAACAACAAATGATGATGTAATAGTGCTTCTGAGCAAAAAGGACACAGCACCGGTGTGTTTAACCTCATTCTTTCCCACCCCCACCCTCTTCCATTAATGCTGTTTACAACTTTTGAGAGCCACGAGCCAAGAGGCATTAAAACCCTGTGCAGCAATCGGGCGACCTATGCATATACCAAGATACAAAGATACTTCATAGGTATCGTCGAGGTGGCGGGGCATGACTATGATAAATCAATACCCTAAAAGCTATTTAAAAAAACGAGCAGGTGATAGAAATTAAATGGGTCGCACTTTGTTTTCGTGCTTTGTATGCACCCGTAGCTGTCTTATGCTGGGACAAGAAGTCTAAATCTTTTGTGCTCCACGTGAATGAAGACCATGCAACAGGAGAAGCTCACAAGCTTGGGTGCTCCCATTGCACCAAGGGTGGGGGCGGATTTCTTAATGAAATAGGAACAAAGCTGCTGTTGCACCTGCACACCTTCACACGTTCTGGCGCCCTAAAACCAACTTTAAAGGTTAAGTCATTCGCTGGAAAAAAAAACAAAAAAAACTTTTCCCCTACAGAACTCCAATTAGAGTTGCTGTCGATTGATCCGAACTTTGAATTTTCAAATGTATGTAGGTAATTAAAACTTTCACCTGATGGGCGGAATATGCAAAAACGTTCCATTCCAAGTCAGTTCTATTATTCAAACTAGAGATTTTCTTATTAAAGTAGGCCGAAAGGTTCTAACTATGTATATAAAAAAGTTACATCAATTTCTTAGTTATTTTTATTAATTTCGTTAGACAGAAATACTGGTAAAGTTTTACAAACTTCATTAAGACAAGTGACCTGGGGCGGTTGCTCCATTCCGACTAACGCCCACCTGCACCGACAGGTGCTCATCGCAAGAGTGGTTGGAAAGATTTCTCAATTCAATTGCCTTAAGCATCCAACAAACGTCTGGTGAATAAAACAAACATCTTTCCTGGCGCCATGCAACTTTGCAAATAGTCTAAACGCGGGGGGGGGGGGGAACTTAGTAAAACCCGAAAAGGGTGGAAACCCTATTGTTTTTATCTTCGCGAAATTTCGTGAGGTATTTCGCTAATGAGGTGCATCGACGCAAGAACGGAAGCATACAAAGTGAAACCTTTCACCAATTTGTTTCGCTCATGCATAATGCGTTACGCTCCGCTATTTGTGTTATGTTTGTTGAAATAAACTTTGATTACACCCGCGTCTAAGGGAAGAGGAAAAACTCTTTGTTTTGTTTGCATTCATTTTCTCAGTTCCCTTTTTATTCGCCGCTCAGTTTGAACCAAGAAAAAACTCACGTGACCTCCTAATAGCTCCATAGAAAAAAAGTTTCACCTTCAGTGAATGCTTAAAGACGACTTGAAAATCTTTTAACTGAAAGCAAATAAAGAAGTTCAAGTTTTTGCAAGTTGAAATTTATGTCTCCATATTTTGAGTACTTTTGCATTTTTCATCTGAAACTGATAGTACTGCTGAAGTCGTTCGTCTAAAAATTATTTTTCTTAAGAAGTAGGTACAATTTTCAAGCGGAGTGATGAAGAAGGTCTTGAATGCGATAATAGATTTTCATCTTTTTCTAGAGCAGTAAAATGAAGGTTAGGGCTTTATCCTTATCTTAAACGAACCAACGAAAGATAAAGAGAGAAAAGTTATAGTTTATTAGTTTTAAGGGTTAAACTTGCCCTAAAGGGTTTGCGGCGGTCTTTCCTAAGTAAAACAATTTCAACCATGTAGCATGAAAGCCCGAAACATCTATTCAAGAGGCGTTAGTCGTTTCCTCCATCTTTTCGGGGCATAAATTTTCTTCTATTGTAATGGTGAAAGACGTTTTTCTGATAGAGTTTTCGAAAGGACTTCTTGCATGTTTTCTTATCCAAAATTAATCTTAAATTAACTGTTGAAACAGGATCTAAGAATATAAATTTCAAAGATGTTTGACTGATCTAATTTATGTCCGGTAATATCGCTTCTCGTTTTTTTATATTATAAATAAATGGTAAGTATCAAAACCTTTGATATCAATAACGGTTTTACACATTTTTACATTTTTATTTCTCATTGTCTTTTATCCGAGAATTAAGTTAAATCCACATTATATCCTGCATAAAGCTGCTATTAAATTAAAGTCTTTATATGTATGTTGGAAAATCGATGAGACTTTAGCACTTTATTTTTATGGAAGGTATTAACTTTGACGGTAAAAAGTCGTTTTGTGAAATTCTTGATTAACTTAATAACGCGGAATGAGGTCAATGCTTTTGCATATAGTATCTATCTATTATTAATGCTTTGAACTAGCGTTTCTTTCAAATTTTATGTATGTAAATAAAATAGTACCTAGAAAGTTTGAAAACAATTAAGTGACGATCCATCGCTACTTACAATAGATATTGTGTTAATGTTTAAAATCGACGAGAAAGCCAAACTGATATTCGATTGTTGCATATAGTGTGGAATTTAAATCAGTCGATTCAAACATCTAACAAAACTTAGTGAAAATTATTTTGCATTTTTTAGAACTTCGGTTTTCTTGAAAGCGATTCAATTATTTATTTCACACTTTTTAGTATTAATTGATGAATAATTCTGCATCTGCAAAAAGATTTTGCGTACACATTTGTTATTTCTAACCAAAAATTTGTGTACAACGTTTCATCAAAATCTGTGAGGAGATTTCAAACACAATCAATTCCGAGCTAACTATGTTGAACCAGAACTAGTTAGCAATTACAGTGACACAATTTCTAATTGCTAACGCTTGCTGCAATTAACGACAGCGACTTAGCCCGGTTCACTATAAAAGAATTTTATAATCCACTAACGCTACATGATGAGTAAGTTAATTGTTTGTACTAAAATGCGCTTAATGAACTTGGCGTGTTTTTCTGAAATTCTTGTTCCAAGTCTACAAACTATGTAAGTATTCAATGAGAAAAATAGAGTTGAACAAATAAGTTCTTATTCTGGTCATAAATGCTAACATTACTCGTCTAAAATATGAGTCATAATCACCGCCAAAAGCAGTATTTTAGTTGATAGAAACAAAATTTCATTTCATTTTGATTCTAAAAGTGGATCTCTTAATATTTTGCAGTTGTTATTGCAAATTTGGTAGTCACCAGAAGGATGAAGAATGAAAACCGGGGTCTTAAACTTTTTCCATTAATTAAGTGGTGTTCGTTTCGATTGTAAGGTGACTATGAGAATTTTAAAACAAGATTAAATTGACGGTTCGTTTACTTAGTTAAGATAATTTTTAACCAGAGTTCTTTGGTGATAAAGAATTGAAATTGCCTCAAACTAATGATTCATATGCAGTATCAAACCACGAAAAATTGGTTCCTGTTCTTTTCATAATAGACTTACCAAAGCGTATTATATATTTATATCTACCGTAAAATGAATAGACAAAATTGGCCTTTGAAGTTTGATAATCAATTTCTTAAGTTCTGTTTTGAAACATATTAAAATAAAGATCACAGCATTGCAGTTCATCAAACTGCAGTCTATTGTGGTCGCCTTCACCTGCTCGTTTCATAGAGCTTCAAATACTTATTTATGGTGATGCCAGTTGGAAAGACTTGGCGCTGCAATATGTTATTTTAGTGTTATCTATAGACATAAACCTAATCCCCGAATAATTAGTCGCGGACTCGTTATTGTACTGAATGTATTGCAACAAGAAAACGTCAACTTCCCGATCATCTAAACATATTGCAAAATAAATGGCTTAGAAGCAAAATCAACATATATTTCAAAACAAAGGAAAAACTAGTTAACAGCCGAGTTTATTACGCTGGAAACGAAATCCTCGCCAAATCCCTGGCACAAATCCAAATTGCCTGTAGATCAATCTTTCACTTGAGTCATTAATTTATATATAGCAAATACAAAAAATTAGCTAATGAAGACCTAGAGCGAGTGCTGTATACATTTGTAATTAATTGCACATTCCGATGGTATTGCCACCCCGCAAATGCATACGCTATTAATTATTGAACTTTAATACAAACCGATGTCGCCGAACAGAACGTCACGAGCGGATGTGTATTTTGGCTGATTTGAAATTGCTCGGACGCACTTCTCGAATTATGATGAGGAATTTATTGATTAAGGAAACGGCAGTGTTTTGTCTGGATCTGTTCAAATCCCAGCTTTTGTGTTCCTCATGTAAATCCACCACCATCTTGAAGATGTATTGCTTTATTAGCATATATCATTTTTTTTTTCTAGTACACCCTGTATGCCTGAATCTCATATGTTGGTTGTAAGGTTCTGTATGCCTCCGGCTTGTGCGAAATTTGGATGTGAGTTGAGTGAAAATATGTAAATGCAAGAATTCAAATAAAAAACTGTGCAGGTATTACTTTCCAATCGGATACAGCCGCTTAAGGTTCTTCAATGTGTCTTGAAATCCAAATAGTGGACAACGTCAAATAAATTTATTCAATAATTTAGTATTTACTGGACATTACATTTACTCTAAAAAACGCATGCATGGACATAATATAGATATATAAAAATAATCTGCTGTTGTTTGTCTGTGTGCTTCAGGTATAAAGTAGATGACGTATTACGGTAGGTATCGGTTTGCGATGTTGTCTTATAATATTAAATTCAACAAATTCGTAAATGCTTAGCATATCCACCGTTTGAGCAATAGACACAAATAAATTGTTAAGAATGACGATGGAGTATTTTCAATGAATGTTTCTAATAAGTGATAGGCGTGAAGCATTGAATCGAGTTAAGTTTTTGATAAGACCACTCGTATTTTGACTCATATTTTTTTATTAAATTTAAAAATGCATTTATTGTTCTCTACTGTTCATAAATACCAGTGATCTCCGTGTTTCTATTTACAACATTGATTCACTTGTTCGGACGGAAGTGATGACAGTGATATGACAGAAAAATGAGCATTAACAAAATTAAAATGTTCAAGCAAATGCAGCGAGTCATGATAGTTTGTCACATGTCTTATTTTTGCTACATTATTTGGTTAGACATATATTTCAAATAAAAAATACAAAATAAAACTATTAGTTAACACGAAAACTTAAGTAAATTACACTTTTTTAAAATTGTAGGATGGAAATCTATTGCATTGAAACAAAAAAGTTCCTAAATATATTTTTTTTTTCGAAAAGTCTAGATATCATTGATGAGAAAAAAAAGGTAATCCACCTATCACTTTTAAAAATAGGCGCAAAACTTGAAAACAACAAGTATTTTCATTCGATTTTAGCTCAAATCGATACATTAAAACTGAAAGATTATGTTTAATGGCCTAGCCGAAAATGTTATTATATCAAAATGCGAAATTTTCATAGCTTTGATTTTCTATCCAAAATGAGAAAAGAGAGAATTGACAGAAAAGCGGTTTATTACGGAATTAGTTGTCATATAACCAGAATAACAGATATATTTTTAATATGCTACAAATAGTGTGGCTTAAAGGCCCATATTTTGAAAGATGAAAGCAAAACGCTAATACAGTCAATGTCGATCATTAAAAAGACGAAACAATGACATAATATGGTTCAAAATCATGTTTATTATATAATTCCTTTGGATTTATTTTTTTTTTTTTTTTTGGGATTATGTAACGCAAATAAAGTTTATCCGCAAACCGAATACGACTGCAGCGCTGAAGCTAGTCAACATAAAATATAATAATAAAGTTTAAGTTTTACTACAGGAGTCTCCGTGGCTTTTCCATAAATAACTTTACCAAACTTTAAGATATGGATCCTTTTAAATATTAATAAAAAACCAATGTGAACCCAAGTCATAAATGGCTCGGATGAGCGAATAATTAGGTTTATATTGAAAACTTTACTTTAAATTTTTAATTTTTAGCGACAGCTTATACTAAAAAATAATTAAGTAGTAAGAAAGGAAATACCGCGGTATTAGTGGAAATTCGAATATTTTCTACATAATTCGTAAAATACCTATAGAGTCAAATATAGTCTGCATCAAATTACACTCTGGAATGTAGACGTTTTTAATTAAAAATGCAAAGACTTCCAACTGTATTTCTATTGAAAAAATATTGAAACTAATATATCTGATTTTTCCAAACTGAAATACAGAATAATTTAGGAATGTTTCATTATTTAAATAGCATTAGACACGATATAATACACAGCATGCAAGACACGATACACTTAGGACAAATGTTGTTCAAACATTGACTTATTCAAAGCACAATTATTAGCAACATCAATAAAGACATCATGCTTTTTTACAAAACAGTTTTAGGAGGTTTATAATTAGTGCCAAACTTTTAAAATACGAATTTTATTTTTATTTATATCAAAAACACTGTACTTCAAAGCTGGGTCTCTAATTGACCTATCAATCTGATATCGAGTTATAAAAATTTAGGATTTTTAGATTCCTCCAGATTTTGATAGCAATTCTAGTTGCCTATTTTGATCAGAAGATACCTTTATAATATGTGGTTTCAGCACGGTGGGGGAGCTATACGTTTTCTAAGGTTTTGCAATATTTTCTCAGGTTTTGTAAAACCTCAAGTCTGCAAAAGCAAAATCAATGATTCCTAAGTTCAAGAATGAGATTAAAATCGTTCACGATTAAACAATTTTTCAAAAGAGTAGGTACCAGTGGGCGTTGCTTTACAACTTTTCAGACTAACGTTTTCAAAAGAAGGACGAAGTTCAAGATGGTAAAATATTTTTCCATGAGGAATACAATTAATGCCCAAAGATTGTAAAAACTCATATAAAAGTATACAATTACTCAGGTATATTTTATTTAGAAAAGTGATAATGCCCAAAAACCTAACTTATTAAAAATATTGGTTTTATAAATAGGTAAAGGTAGTTTATTAATTATTCTGTATACTGAAACAAAATAGTCAAATACTTCATCTTTATAAAGAGGCTATTTACTCAACGAAATTTTTTACAATGATTTTAAAGAACATTTCGGGCTGAAATTCTCTTGTACGCTAAAAAGCAAGGAACCGATTCAATTCGTTCTGGGGTTTTACCCACACATATCTTTCTAGAATAAAAATTTCCGCCACAAAGGTACGAGCAATTTTGGTCGTGTGCGGCAATACATTTTATGTGGCACATTTAGTGAAACTGGTGTGTTCATCAAAGGAGAAATATTCCAGTGCGGTTAAAATGTGTATTATATCCATTAAAGTACTTCACTGAATGAGAATCATTTGCATCTATAATCAACAAAATCCAAATGCGAATTTTGCTCATTCCATAGTGCGGATTGCGCTTACAGCGAATTTAGGTTGGCCAATTAGTCTTTTATTCGAAATATACCTTAATTTCCCTATTGTTCGTGGACGGCATTGGAACGCTTACAAAATGCATTCATTAATTTTCACCAGCTCTCAGTAGAGCTTCTAAAGTTTTTCATTCGATTTTGTTTTTCGTTCGTTTTCTCGCACTTAAATCTATACTTCGGGGGATATTAATTGCGCTATATACTTTAGAAAAATTCTTTCTTTAGTTTTGAAATTAGATTAGATCGCGAATTTAAAAACAAAAATGTTCCATCATATAACGTCCACATAAAAAATAAGTAGAGTAATTATGGGCGTATTATTTTTAAACAAAATATCATTGAATATATGTAGATGAAAACAATTAAAACTATTCATACAAATCGGAAACAAAACATTTACGGAATTACTTACAAATGCAAAGTATAAATGCATAATAATAAAAAACATGAGATGCAAAAATTGCACAGAAACACGAAAGGATTAAGACATTTGACAAACCATTAATATCTCATTAAAATGTTCAAATAGATATAAAATAATTTAAAAACAATTGTTTTTGTATTATGTAAGTACCTACAACACAGCCTAGTGAATTGATAAGTCTTGCTCGTTATAAAATCGTATGTTGTATTTGCTCAAATATTCAAAAATATTTCTCAAAAAGAAACATAACACAAAAACATTTTATAGGAAGAACTTAAAGATGTGATGTCATGAAGCACAATGAAATGAATGTACGTCCTCAAATTAGTGCATTCCCGTCATTACGCGAAGAGTAATTAACTCCAGGACAAAATGTGTGGCAGAGGAGAATATTATCTGAATCCTAAATTTGAGGGATGTAAACATTGCAAGTTCTTTCTTTAAGTTGTGGCAAATAACATTCTTTTTTTTTATACATTATACTTTTCGTTTTACTTAAATATCCTTTAGAATGGAATGATGTGAAATTTGGAAAGAAAAACGTGAGTGGCGAGTGAGAAATAAATTTTGATATTTTCCTGTAGCAAGTATTTACTAAAAGAAAGGAAACTTAAAAGTCCATGGAGGAAAGTAGTTTTGTCGTATTTGAATGAAAATTAAACTAAACGTCTTAAAAACTTTGATTCTAAAGTATCAGTAAAATTAGTTCCTACCTGTTGTGAGTGTGTAGTCCCAACTTGAGTCCGTGTCATTTTTGTAAACATTCAGTTTTTCCGGCTGAAAAATGAAAATAAAAAGAAGATGAGGAAATTAATAACAATACTTTAAACGAGTTGAATTTAATTTATATGTTGTCAAATTTTATATTTAAAACTCACTATATTAACATCTTAAATTATACTTGAAGCACGAAATGTAACGAAAATAATTATAATTATGTTGTTGAAAGTTGAAAAATAGATATATTGGAAAAATTAAATAATAGAAAAGTTGTATTTTCTTAAATTCTTCTAATTTTATGAGTTGTGTTACTAAATCACTTAAAATATTTTCGCATAAACGAATTGCAGTGTTTTCTAAATTTGCAATCAACACCAAATGTTCAATTTTTGGCATCGATTGTAAAAAGAAGTGTGCAGCTGCTTTGTTTGAATTCAAGCGTCAATCAATCGAGAGTTTTCATGTCAATTTGCTCCTCAGTTTAACATTTTGAAGAGTTTGGGAGTTGCTTCGCTCATTTTGCGGTACACCCGTCGAACAGACAGATGAAATGAAATTTGGAGGAAATACTCTTGAATCAATAACCTTGTTGTCACTTAATGCCTGTCGAAACATAACCTTTGGGGCAAATGTTTTGTGTTAAATTTTGAACACGATAAGATATGATCGGCATCGAGCCTTGTATTTCAATATTAACCACCATTTCAAAGTTGACTTACGTTTTCTTTAAAATAATTACAATTAATTTAATCTGTTAATACATATTGGAAATTAATGCAAAATTTAGTAAATATTCACTTTCAAGTGATAGTATAAACCCTTCATGGGTATGCATTAGGTTTGTAGAATGTTTACGCATTTTTATTGATGCATGAAACCTCTTTCTTAGCGATAACATAAGAGCAAAACTTAAAGGACAATGAATTTGCAGTGTATCACTTAGCAATTTAAGAATGAAATTTCAGTAGACTACCACTAGACAACGTTGCTTCAAAAAAAGGAATGTTTATTAACCTTTCTCCAACTTTTCATTACGAAAATAAAATTGAAAAAAGTTCGAAATTATACTAACCTTTGCATAATCAATTTTTAGTGTGCAACAGCCTGAATAAATGTCGGCACCATTTAAGTTGTCTCTCGCTCTGGTTGCTGATTCTAAACTGTCAAATGTGATGAAATAATATTGCTAGTTAAGGAAAATATTCGGTCATTTTTGTAATTATGAATGAAAAAAAATATGTAAATGTTATTTGAAAAGGATATTCAACCATTGCTTGCACTCCATTTTTCTTGAAAATAACAATTCGCTGAACCTGGCCGTGTGGATGACAAATTTTGTGTAGAACATCCTGAAAATAAAATTTAATCATTAGTAATCTAAGTGACACACTTAAAATATTCATATTTATTAAAGAATTTTTCCTATAATTACTATTACACAAGCCTGAACACCAACACTTTCCCTGGTATATAATAGATATTATTTAATTAAGCGTTTCTCAAATGTTTCAATATTATTTTTCATCCACATTATTATTTCATTTGAAAACAAAAGCTATTTATAAAAAAAATAAATTCTGTGATGAATTTTATGAATTTTTAAAATCCAATGATTAGCAACCTTCGTAATAGTTGATACCATTTTTTTTTTATCATCCGGTAGATGTGAGTAAAAATACTCAATTTGATCGTATTTATTAATTTTTTTTCGATAACTCAAGTAATAATCAAAATTACTCTTTCGTTTTCTGAGTTTAACGATTCCTAGCCTTATGATACCAGTTTATTTAAATTTGTTGGCAGTAATTTCTAATATATTCGGGAACAAACATAACTTAACATATGTATATGCATATAACGTTAAATTTTGAAGGTAACTTTTTTGTCAGTCAGCCTCCAATCCAAAGTATTTAACTTCATGATTGGGCAACTTATCTTTATTTTAATTTTATTGTAAACGTATTTTATGCGAACGATTTTAAATAAACCGAAGACTACAACAACTGAGTTATGAGGTAAATAGCTACAGCGAAATGAATACCACGCCTAATTACAATGAAAATTCTCAGCGATTACAAGTATGCTTTCGCAATTTATCGCAGGATGTTGGATCGATACTTTTCCGGAATAGAATCCATCAGACACAAAGGAATTTTATTTCCTCCCGAGGAATCCATTGGCTGCGAAATCAGATCGATTACCACTACTTCAATGGGAGTTTCTGCCACTGCACTCAGACAGCTGTTCCGCGTGTACGCGGCTCACCTACGAGTGCACTGTGGCTACGTTCGGAGAATAACTTTCTAATTATTTCGAGCCCGGAGCTCTTGTGGTAGTGACGGTGGCACCAAGTCGCTCATACACGAGCCCTAATTGAACGTTATTGAAAATGGATAATTGCGGCATTAAGCTCTACATTTCGCCCGATAATAGCCTGCGGGGTGGTAAGAAACCTGGAGACTGTAATTGCCAGAAATTCAACATTTGCAATCCACCAGGCCGTACCAACTTACTAATTGGCTGACCATATGCCAGGCGTAATAAATGCGCGTATTCCTCATTAATTAATTTTGGAAGGTTTAATTACTTAAACAAATATGGAAGCAACGAGCCACGAGCCTACAACATGATGGAACTCAATTAAATGTATGATTCAACAGACGCAGTCACACAATCCTTTATCAGGAGGCGATAAAAGAGCAAAAATTTATTAAAGATCTACCTATTTATAATAAAATTAAAGATAGATACCTACATATTTTCATCGAAATATAAATGCATAAATATTATGTTATTTAAAATTCTTCAAAACTTCATTAAAAATAGTAACTAAATACAGGAAAATAGGGAATATCTTTCGAAAGGATTCAGATACATATCTTTGTATATTATCAGTTTTTAGTTGCAAGTGACTTTGTAAGTCGTTATAAAAAATAGGAACACTTAAAAAATAAATCGGCATATGTTAGAACTTAGTTATGAAACACCTATACACCAAAGGAATTAGAAAAATAAAAAATTTATTAAACTAGACATCTCGAGTTCTTAATGAATTCAGGAGTTATGATAAATTAATCGTAAATATTAAAATCAAATAATGGCTCGCCCAAAAATTAATTACAGTTTTTGGAAGATTTCAAAAATTCTATCGCTAAGTAGGTACCTATTATTTATAAATTTTACAGAAAAAAATCTATTTTTTAAATTTGTTAAATGAGTATAGATATCTCAGTAATGAAGAAAGAAAAATAAAGACAATTTTAGATTTTGAAATAATTAAGAGATAAATATTTTATACTGTAGAAATTTTTTACACTTTATATTCTATTTAGTTATCGGAGTTATTGGAAAAGAGAAAAAAGTAGGAACTGATAAATTTTACAAAACTGGCTTGTTTCATTGTTCTTTTAAACAAGTAGTTTAATACAACCAAAATTAGGTTGTGGCAACCAAAACGACAACTTACTTTAACAAAGCCCTAAAAACGGATTGTTTCTAAACGAAAATGAAATGATTAATTTTAACTTGTCTTTTTAGGTTTTTTGTAACTATTATGGGTTAATTCCTTGTAATTTTCAGCAACTAAATATAAATAAGGCTAGTTATTTGTTCTATGAACAAAATTAAGGATTATCATATACTGCTTTGAAATTAAAGTGTATCTACCTAATTAATACCAAAATCTTTGCCTGGCGTTTCATAAATTCATAATCTGTCTAGAATAGAGTATAATTTCTAACTATTACATATTTTGTCATACTTTAACTACTTATACTACTGCATTGTAAAAACTAAGACAACGCATCAGAAGAAATAATCAAGAAATGGTTTAAACTAGGTACAAACAAGTTACAATTAATGAATAAATCTCGATCAACGAAAGTAAATCGAAATTAATCGTGGGTTTGGTTAAATATTCGAACGAACTGAGAGTTTGATTAAATATTTACCTACCTGAAAGTATTGTATATCGATCTAATTCTTCTTTTGACAGAACCTAGTAATATTGGTTGAAAGTTATTCTAAATTTGGTCAAACGTATGTTAAGTAAGTACATGGCTCAAATTTAAAGAAAAACTCCGTGTATTAACTAAAATTTTGGTTGTCAAGATTGTTTAAAACATTTAAAAATGAACCAAAAATATTGGTTAAAGTATAATTTAAACCAAATCTTGTTTATTTGTCCAGTGAACTCGATTGCTGTTAAATTAACAAAATTTATTTGTTTATTATAGCCAAAAACACGGTAGACTAAAACTTGTCAAGTATTTGGTAAGTATAAATTTGATTTATTAATATAGAAATATTTGGAGAGCTCGTGGATATCAAAAAATATAATTCATAAATGTCTATTAATATTTTAGTTGTCAATTTTATTAACAAGCGTTAATTAGCTCAAATATTAAGTTACCAAGTTCAACTAGAAGGAAAAACTTCGCAATTAAGTTCAGCTTCTTTGAAGGCTACACTTTCCCACCATAAAGTTTCATTTATTAGATTAACTACTGCTTTTGCCCCAAAAACCACTTTTAGTCAATATTTATCAGCCTTCCCAAATAATAATAATCGGGTTAACGTTGAAACGCGCTGCGATCCAATTGTTTTTAGAATACCCGCTGAACCCATGACCCAAGGAGAGGAAGAAGAAGATAAAACGGAAGAAGTGAAGCTTTAAAAACCATGAAACTTTTCACCTATTCGCACCAGTGCAAATTACATTTTCTTTAGACTAACGCGGAAGGCACTTGCGGCGCACATTTGGGGCTTGCACCCTCTAAACAAAACATATCAGATACTGGATTTAGCCTCATTGAATACTTTTAGAACCTATATTTTATTTTAGACCTATGCTGTGCTGTCGTTTCGATATGTAGAATCTCAATAGAACTTAAGAAGCGCGAAATTATGGAAAGAAAAAATAGAAGGGGGCAACAAAAGGAAGAAGTTTATGCGGAACTATGACGTTTTTTTAGTGTATTTCATAATTTTTATAAATATAATGATTTTTGATTAATATGGTTAATTGATTATTGTGCATAGGTAATGTATGGTATTGCATAATTACTTTATTTTTGTAACATTGTATCTAATCGTTATTGATAACCATTAAATTAAATAGTAGTTTGAAAAAATTTATCTGGTTTATGGTTTTGAAGTTCTGATGGGTAAATATCATGGTAATGTGATGCACTTTTCTCAATTTCTAAAATCTTGATATACATTGCTTTCTAGTCTTAACCAGATAAGAAAATTAAAAAAACAACGCTAATCTCCACATATGCGTTTAAGAATTTATTATTCACATATTAATTAATCAAAATGAAATAAGACGAGCCACAGTAACTCATTATTATTGCTCTTATCAACAGGCTGACGTATACGTTGCTTGTTGTGCAAAAATAATGAATAACTATCATATGGTACTTGGATTGGACAAGGCATAAACCAGAAGAAATTAGATTATCGACTGCCGGACTAAATGATGTCGTTGCAGATGACAGAAGATAAAAAAATATAATACATATCTATTAAAAAGCTGTATTCTTTTAATCATCTGCAGATATTATATGAATTTATTTTTACTATATATTTAGACTTGTATATGAAATGTCAAACCAATATTTGTTTGGATTGTAATAAGCAAATATATAAATATTAAGCTTATATTTAAACATATCATAATATCAAAGAATCTTCCATAACCCTTTTCTTCTATGAAATTAACCACCCATAGTATAAAAATTGATATACATATTTATTAATATCTATTCAATGAGACTCATAACAAACGTCGTCGCTGTAGGTCCAAAATTGCTATTCTCCATTGAATATTATATTACATATTTGTAATGATAAAGTACGTACTAGTATTCATAAAATAAACTTTTCTTTGTCACTCTTAAAAATGAGTTAAAAGGACTCATTAAAGCTTAAAAGTTCATCTTAGAAGTTTGCAGCTGCTGAAAATGGAAATAAGCAATAGTTAGTATGTAGGTCTAAAATAGGATCTTATCTAAATGTTAATATGACCTAAGTACTGGAAAGTCAAGGACTTGTTAGGTTCTGAATAGAAATTTTTTTTTTTTTGGACGCAATTCGTATAATAAAAACCGCGCTTCTGCATCGATTTTCCTTCATCAGCTGGAAATCGCGGCCCAACTCAGAAGCTTAACATCATAACAAAACTGCGATTCCGGCCAGGGCCTTACTCCCCCTCCGGCGTGGGCTCGTGACCCACCGGAGCGGGGAAGGGGTTAAGTCTCAACTTTCGCGCGAGTACTACAAGAACCGTTTGGAACCAAAAGCAATTGTCCTACCTTTGGAGCTGCCTACCTGGGAACCTGTTACTTCTGCTACCACATTTTTAGTCAGCGGTCGAAAGTGATTTAGTTAGCGTTTCTCGAACTGAGCCGAGCCCGAGCGAATGGCCAGCGCTGGTGCTGCATGACCATTTAAAAAATGAACCTCTTGGAGCAAAAACCCCTCGACCAGCAGCTCCGCATGGCTTAACAGGTATCCGCGGCGATAAACCAGTTTTAATGGTTTAGCTGGAATAATTCTCTGGGCTGCGCGGAATTTCATTCGAATCAACGAGCGAATTTCGTGAAGAAAGGCAAAGTAAAATAGCTCACTTGCGTATAGCAATTACTTTTTGCCCGCGTTATTGTCCCGGAGCTTTGTGGAATTGGAGAACGGAGGAGCGCGTTCATAGACCCGAACTGGACTTCTTCGTCGGTCTCGAAATACAGTCGAACGTATTTGCCTTAATAAGATTACAATAAACCACCAACAGCGTTATTTAGCCAGCAACGCCGCGAATCTGGCGCACCACTATAAAATAAAACTCAAGAAGAAAGCCAGAGGAAAGAGATCTCTCCGGACGGCGCAAGACCAAAGGTACGGAACGGACAATTAAGAACTTAAGCAAATTAAGGCTGTGCACTGACTGGCACAGTATCAAGCACACCAATGCAAATTTAAATGGGTGTGGAACCAATCGAGTTCGATGAAGACGGCAGCGGCTGGCCTTTCTCCATCGACTCCAATTAATGCAAACTACGATTAAAAATTCTATCTCAGGTGCGGATGATTTGCCCCATATTAGAAACAATGGCTTGGACTAGACTTAAGCGAAGTGCCCACGTCCGCCGCGCCAAGGTCTAGGCCTGTGCTTCGAGCGGGTGCGCAGTCGCAGCGAATGTTTAATTAAACAGATAACCATGACAATGCTTTGCGGCTGACACTGGATGCACTCGCGGTTTTGAAGCGGCTTCGAATTGCTAGCCAAACCTCTTAACCGGCTTCGGCAAGAATCCTACAGTCACTCGATGCATTTATGCTATTCACAAGTTCCTTCGCCTTTCCTCGCTTGCGTTGCGCAATATAAGACTCAACTTAATCGGAATTGAGCTTGATAAGATTTACTATCTGATTACACAACTGATATGATTTGATTGCGGATGACTTGATAGTTTTCATTTTGTAATTTTGATTGTGGTTCACAAATCAACTCGTTATATCTCTTTGAAGCAGTTTCAATCTTGATACCTTCTTAAACAGAATTTGCCTTGCTCATGACACTAACAATTCCATTTACAGGCATCAGTGAAAGGTTATCGAACCGTCCAAATCTTATTCTGCTTCGGGTTCAAAACTATTCGCAGTGAATTTCGTTTTTATCGGGCTCATCTTGCCTTGCTATTTCTTTAGTCTGCTTCTCTACAGAAATTCATTTTAATTAAGGTAAATTTACACTCATAATAAAGTCGTTTAAAAGCCAGAGTTTGTTCATTGCAAAGCATTTAATAAATTGTCTTTTATTTGTTTCAACAGTTTGGATGACCACGAACCAAAACTGTAGTTTGTTTAAGGTCATAAGTTGTGGATTTGGATAGACTATATTGGTTATTTTACTAAAACTTAAGGTACCTTCCTACCTACAAACCTACTTTTAATTTGAATCTACAATAGTTCCACCAAAATTTATGATGAGACTTCAAACACTACTTTGATTTAACTCATTTATAAAACTCCGTAAATATTACGAGTTACAATTTACAATTTACCAATCTATATTGGAATTTGCTGACATTTAAGAAAAATGGGAATCAGGTCATACTAAGCGAACGTCATATAAAGCAGCATAAAATATTTGTATGAAATGCAAACCTAAGACAAGTGGAACAAAAAAACTGCTGAGGGATTATAAACAGCAATTCTAGTTTTTCTATTTCTTATTTATTTTCTGTTAATTGATCTCAAGGATATCTCTACAAAATTCCGTAAATATCAGAGCACTGATTCAAAAGTTATGGACTCGAAATTTGATTATCTCGAAACATTATTTTTTCAAATTTTAAGTGGTCATGATAAAAAACTATTATCGATCGGTTTCAAATTTTGCGAGATCTGAACGGAGTTTTTGATATCAGAAAAAAAAAATTTTCGCTAAAAATGTTATTTATTAGGTATACTTATATGTAAATTTTTTTGGAAATAGAAATTTAATAAAACTTTCGTTCAGATTCTTCATAAGGTGATAACACCATCAAAATCTTTTTGGGATTTAATTTACGATATATCTGTTAGGAGTAAGCAATGGTGACCACCGCAAGCGATGCCGGAAAAAAGACGTCGTCGCTGTATTTCGGCGAATTTAAAATATTTTTCGATACAAAAATTTTTATAAAAATACGTAAGTCTTTCGAAAAGCATTACTTTTTCAATTAGGTATGTAAAAAAATCATGAAAATCCCTTCGATATTACTACACCGGACTGTATGTAACCTATCAATAATAATTAATGTAGATATTAAATTAAGGGGTGGTAATACCTATGTAGTTTGATCAAATTTTGTTTATTCTTTTAGCAGCTATGATATTGGTTTAAAGAAGTGAAGTGATTTGAAAAATTGATTAACCAATTTGATACATATCTTCTCCATATAAACAGCTAGTTCGTTAACATAGCATTACTGTGGGCGCCAAAAGAAAACATTGAGACGTGGTAATATTAACTATGAAAATAAACGGATTAATGAATAACGCCATAATAACCGAACTAATTTTAGTAACTATCTAAAAAAACGACATTATCAGACGGATTCATAATAAGCGAATTCCACTGAACTTGTTTTGTTATTTAAGTATGAGTATTCTTTCAGTAAATGTAAAAACAAATCGATTTGTTTAATCCGAGAAGGTAGAAACACCTCTTTTTATTTTTTCAAAACGAATGAAACTGCAATATAGTACCTACATGAATTCCATGAACTGCAAGAATTTAATTACGTCGTTGTTTTAATTGCCAGTCCGAATTTTCTGATTAAAGTTAAAATAATGAATCTTCCATTTACAAGTTAATAGATTATGCTGCACGAACCACACATCGAAAGTAAACCCACTTTCTTTTCCGGCAGGATATCAGTTTCAACCTGACTTTTAAATTTAATTGCAAATTAACGTTTTAAGCGGAGCGGTTGAGTGCAGAGCATTTTCTATTTTGATTGCCCCATAAAAGCCCCACATCGGGCGCCACGACGTCTTCGGTTCTCTTTGCAAAGGAGGAGGGGCTCAAGAACGGCAGGGAACTATAAACTCGATTTTAATCGCCTCAAAGCGTTCCGCGAGCAATTTTCGTTCAAACTGATTTTGCGCCAATTAACTTCCTTAATGATTCCAGATTAGGCCAAATAGTCATAAGTCAGCGAGTGCCACCTCAGAGGTGTTCACTTTTGGTCCCTAAGGAAGTTCCCTGGTGCTGAACAGCCTTGTTATCATCTCGAGAAAGAGGATGAGGAGAGCTGTTATCACCAAACAGTCTGCCACTGCGGCAGGGATGCAGTGGTCCTTCCTGACCGAAGGAGTCTTCTTTTTTAAAACAACATCCTACGTAAGAAAATTAAATTTGAGTTTACAAGAAACAGCACACCCAAGGACACGAAGGCAACTTCTTCTGTAAACACCCGGCACAAAATTGGCAGGAGATATTAAGTCTGAAAGTTGGAAGAGCTAAATAGATAGATTCTCTGTAATCTCTTGTTGGCCTAAATTCCCATGCCGCTCATATGGATCCGGACGAGGCAGGTGGGCTCAGCAAATAAGCCAAGAAGTTTGCACACAGGAAGATGCTTGATAAGAGACTTCAATTCCGCCTTACAAGGCGACGTCTCTGATTAATAAAATGTAATCCTGGGAGGGTATAGTTGCTAGCTTGAAAATTATGTGACTATTGTCGATGGAGAGCTGTCTCACTTTATTGCAGAGTGCTCAAATTCCAAGTATTTCTTTCAAGATCTCCGATCAGCAACTCCCTCCCCTTGCGGCCAAGTGCATTCTCTTCCTTAAGCACCAACTTTTATTCAATTTGAACGGAGCACTGATATTAGAAAAATTGAAGATAGCTAGAATTTGTGTGCGCTGCAAGCACCTCAAGAAACGAGTTCAATATCTCGAAGGAAACACTTGACAGTTTTATAGACGTGCTGCCATCGTACCTCGATTTAAACTCGAACTGAAGGCTTCTTGCACGTGTGGACCTTTCCCACAGTGCACCAGGGAGCCCCGAGAGCCCCAAAGTCGGGTGCTTTTCAAAAACTCATGAATAGAACCAAGTTTCCCTTTGCGCGCCATTCTGACTCCCGCTGTTCACAAAGTAACCAGAAATGTACTCCCGGCCCGTGTACTTACCACTGTAATTGGATAAAACGGATTTATAATGGTGAAAAGAAGTATGTGATTCGGCCTTGTGGCCTCGGGCCTTTTCCTCCGCAAGTCATCGTTGGACTTGTTCAGGATCGTTTGCTGCTGCTGCTGGGCCTGGAATGAGAAATTGAGAAGGTGAGTCATTCAAATATTTCACGTGGTCCTAGTAGAATAGATGGAGCAGGAACCAAGTTGGGAAAAGCGAGCTCTTTTCAGAATTATGTCAAACTTAAACGCTAATGCCTTCCACCACCCGTGACTGAATACATTCTTTTAATATTCCCAAGGAAATCGGATAGTACCAAACCAGAATATGCACTACACATTTCCTGGACGTTTGCTCGTATTATAGCCGCTTAAAAGAAATTTGACTGAAACGTCTGTTAAACTTTGATGCAGAATGTTTGCATTTTAAAAGCAAAGTTATAAAAGAAGGAAGAAGAATAAATATCGAACTTACAACTTGTTTCCATTATCTATTGATTCTTAGTCCTCACAATTGCCTAATAATGTTTAAAATAGTTTTTTAACCAATTTAATTCTGGCTGTATTTTTTTTTATGTATGTTACGCGATATTTCCGCCATTTGTGAACCGATTTTAATTATTCTCTTTTTATTTAAAAGGGTATGCCGCCGGATTGGTTTCAAATAAATTTAGTTAAGATCTGATGAGTAATAGATGTTTCACAATTTTGATTTATCCAATCTTAATCTATCCACTGGATATGTTAAAATGTACAGTTTCCTTATTTACAATGAATTTCCTCTAAATATAATATAATAGCTATGGGGCCGTCCTTAAATTACGTAACGCTAAATTCGATGATTTTTGATACCCCCCCCCCCCCCACCCCCCTGTAACGGATCCGTAACGGGAAACCAAACCCCCCCTGAAAAATTACGTAACACGCTAAACCGCCCCCCCCCCCCCCATCTTATATTAAGACTGTCAAATTTTCTAAAAGCAATTAAACATAGAACAATAGAAAGTTCTTTTATGATAATGGTTAGAAATAGATACAAATATTTTTACACAGAACATTCGAATTTCATAGATCCCACATAATTATCCTTTTTGTGTAGAATTCTTTGTATCTATTTTTAACCATTTATCATTTACAAATGACCATTTTCTGGAAAATGCTGTTCTTTCCACGGTAAAAATTTTTACAATGCGATTATACTAAAATATATTTATCCCTTATGAGCTGAAAAAATATTTTTGGCGGTACGTAACTTTTAAAAAGACACCCCCTCACCCCCCTGTAACGCTTCATAACGATGCTACAGACCCCCTCCCCCCCCTCCGAGCGTTACGTAATTTAAGGACGGTCCCTATATACTTCGTCATCTTCTCTAAAATGGAAGTCCACCAAACCTCAATGCGAAATATTTAAAAATAATAATATTTATCCGCTAAAAACTTCATATATAATAGTAAAAGTTCCAAAGGGAAGGAAATTGCTTTCGGACGAGTATACGATTTTGTCGAAATCAAAAAAATTTCAGTAAGTTTTTTTTGGTTTTCTTTGTAATAATTAATAATTGATTTTAACTTCTTACATGACTTTTTAAATTTATTCAAGCACGAGCCGAATTATAAATCTCCACTAAAATTGATTTTAAAGGTTTCGTAAAATCCTTACAATTTCGTTATTTCCGTCGGAAATTGCAAAAGGTGCGAGGATAAGGCTTTTTATAAGGTAGATACACGTTTTGAATAATTTTTCCATTGATGAAATTCTCCTGAAATTCAACATGCAATCCACGTAAAGATTAAGTGCCCTTCTTTTTGTGTTTTATTAATACTTGTGATTATTTGAATTTCTTTCGTAACAATCCCTAAAAAATTGAAAAAGTGAAAACCAATTCATTCTTTTTTTAAGAAAAACTAAAGTTCAATTTCGATCAAATTAATATATGGTTTTTAAGTCCCTCAAAAACCATCCAAAAAATAGAAACAATAATAATAAGTGCCTCTTTAATACAAAATATTGCGGATAGAACGGATAGACGATTTACAAAGCAAAACAGTAATAATATTATCAAAACTACACTCTGTTTCAAAGCTATAAACGAATTTGAAATGTTCCGTTTTCTCGAGAACGAATACAAATTGTGGAAAACGATTTTTATAATATCGAGTTATCCTCAACACTCTTCTAATGCACTGGGTAATTTATCTGGTCGTAACGGTATTTGAGCTCAGTATATGAAACCTTAAAAAATTGGCTGAAAACATTGTTTCATTATTATAAGCGAATATAAATTTATTTCTAAAAACTTTAACAAAAGTCACCTATTTCACTATGACTATTTCAATACTTTGTGGGTCCGCCATTATTTCGTAACACCTCGCTAAACCTTTTGAACATTAATTCCCAATATGGCTTTAGGATATCAGGTGTCAAGAGGTCCCAGGACTCTGATGGCGTTTTTTAGCTCGTGAGTTGTATTGAATTGCCTGTTATCGGCATATACCCTGCGAACTAGCCATCCCCAAATGTTTTCTATCGGGTTTAGGTCAGGAGAACAAGCGGGCCAGTTCATAACATTAATATTGTGATTCGAAAACCACTCCCGCGTAGATCTAGAGACATGAATTCTTGTATTGGCCTGCTGGTAAACCAAATTTTCTTCAGGATAACAATCAAGAAATGGTAGCAAACAATTCTCCATGACCTCCTGATATTCCAGACTGCTCATCCTGGTGGATAGAATCGCGAGCTCTAAGGTGCCGCGCTTATTGAACGCTCCCCATACCATCAACGATCTTCCGCCGAAATTACGCTTTGAAAAATAACGAGGATCTTTCCTGAGATCACGTCAGTACCCGTTCAAACCATCTCGGCCATCCAGGTTAAACTTCTTTTCATCAGAAAAGATAACCTGTGAAGATGGAGCTAAGTAAAGATGCGGTTCCTGGGAAAAATGTTCTATACACAATATCGCCGAACCTGTGACCACAGCCGTTCCATGTTTTCATGGGCGAAAGCAAGCCGCGCTTCTTTATGGCGGGCTTCCAGATGAGGAGTCTTTTGCATTTCGTCCCTTACGATGTCAGGATTTCGCTTTATGCCCTCCAGACAATTAACACAGACGCGGCAATGTTACACTGTCTTTTAACAGACCGTACAGACGTTGTCGATTTCGATATTTTACGGCATATCCTTCTGACGTCCCTATCTGCAAGTATTTTTTTCTACCGGAATATTCTCTGCAACCGTAATTTTCCTTATTTTTCAGATAATTACGAATAACGTCCTCCGACCTCCCCAATTCTTCTGCAATCTGCGTTTTTGGAAATCTTTCGTCAAATAAAACATCGATAATTCCTTTTCCCTCTTAGTTAGAACCTTGCCTCGTGGCATGATTACGCTAAAACTAATCACAACCTGGAATAAAAGAAGAATTTTAACTACTTGCAACGTGTTACACTCACAAAGTTCGTAAAACACTGCACTTTCCAGACTCGTTTATAATAATGAAACAATGATTTTTGCCAATTTCGTGAAACTTCATTTACTTAGCTCGAATGCCGTTATGACCAGCCAACTTACTCAATACGTTAGACTAGTCTTGAGTGTAACTCGATGTTATAAAAACCGTTTCCCACAATTTGTATGCGTTCTCAAGAAAACGGAACATTTCAAATTCGTTTATAGCTTTGAAACAGAGTGGATTAGTAGTAGAGAAGTTATAAGTACTTGGTCTACATATTAGACTTAATAGCCCTTTGCGGTTTAATTATTTTCAACAGTCTGGACCGAATTCACTTTCTACCATACCTTTAACATTGGATTTATTATTTATATTCTCACATGGGATTTTTTTTTATATAATAAGTACATACATATATGTACCTACGTACGAGTATAATGGAAGTCAGACTACACTTTGGAATTCGATTTTACGCGGAAAAAGCAGTCAGATCTAAATAAGGAATAATGCGCGGGAAAGGATCCATTCAAATAATATTTATTGTTAGAAAGAAGCCCCCGATGCCCGGAATTAGTAAATGTTAAAGTTACATGGGTTCAAAAAGCCACACAATTCTCATTTCGTTTGATTTATAGTAATAATTTTAAGGTGGACTATTTCAATTTAATAAAAGCTAATTATTTAAATCTAAATATTTATTCCTAAATAACATCAATAACAAGTGCTGTTCTTAGAATGCCATGCATCAAAAGAATTTTATACCGATCTGAAAATAATTTCCTCAGTCATCTTGATCTTGAATCATTGTTCTAAAGTTGTTCCTCTTAAAGTGCACTAGGTGCAACGAAAGTATGTGAATGACATTGAAATAAGACTGGCCGTCAATTTGGTCCATTAGCTGTGAAAACAATTGCAAGAAGGAATCGCCTCGGCAGTGGATGCATTAAGGATCGCGGCTGCTGACTAATTTATTGACGGCTGTCCTCACTTCCTTCACAAGTCGGCCAGAAAATTCCGCGATAACTCAAGGCGTTTCGACATGCTCGTCTTTATTGTGATTTTTGTTAAGAGCAGAATCTTCGGATTAGTGCTGGCAGCATTGAGGAGCTCCGCGAAAATGGTAAAATTTACTATGGTTTCTGCTAATTAAAAATGAATTGTATTAAATGTGATTGCCCAAGTCCTCAGATGTCCATGCCCATCTATCAATGTCGACATGACGATTTAACGAAGGCAATTTCGCTATAAAAAATGCACTCCTCGAGGAGGTCTCAATGGACCGTCCCATCATTTTACCGAGCCTCGCCGTGCCGCGCCGCCTTCAAAGCTGCGGCAAAGTAATTGTAAAAACGAAAACTCTTCAAAGCGTCTCAAACCTGAACGAAACACCAGGCGAATTTCAGAGTAAAATTCAGAAATGTGTCACTTAAGACTGATTACCTCTGAAGAGACATTCACTTGAGTAATAGAGCTATTGTTTGGCACCTATTTCACCTGATGAACATGTAATTAATTGCGACAGACCAGAATGATGAACATTCGGAAGCGGACTTTCAACGGTCTGCACCGCAAGTTTTCCTCTCATATCCACAGCATTTTGAGAAAACTAAAATGTGCGAATTTTATGAAGTGATTATTTAGTTTCATGGTACAAGATAAACGAGGTCATATTTGCATAAAATCGGGGATAATTAAATCGGTTATAGTGTCAAAGTCTGCACCAAACTTCCTCTCTACATAAATTTTGCAGAGACATAATTACAAATGAAACTTACAAATTTGTTATTAGTTATTAAAACACATTCTGGGTTTACAGCCATTTCAAAAATTTATATTTACTTTGTAAGTTCAGTAGTTTCAAAGTAAAAGCGGTTTGAAAAGTTCCCAAGGTCGTTTTGATGCTATTTAATTTAAATTATATGTTTCTTCTAAATTAACTAAAAACAGTAATAATTTTGGGGCAAAAGTGACGAATGCAAAAAAACATTCTTCCTATCCCAAAATTGTTATCTTTAAAATTTCGAAATCTGCCATTTTCCGTCAAGACTTTTTGTATATTCCAATTTGCAAATTGTGTGATTACCCTGAATCAAATCTTTTGATCTTTTTACTCTAAAAATTTGTCCAAGAATCATTTAAATGAACTAATTGAAGGTAAATATTTTTTTTCGACTTATCTTTATAGTGACAAGCACGCATTTGTATTGTAAATTGACAAATTGAAGGAATATATTTTTTTTTTAATTTGCTTATTCAGAGCTCGTGTAGAATTATTTATAGAAATAACCAGGTAGAAAACATCTTTGAAACAACTTGATGGAAATATGGGAATATGCGAT
Organism: Eutolmus rufibarbis; assembly: GCA_963920795.1. NCBI lineage: Eukaryota > Metazoa > Arthropoda > Insecta > Diptera > Asilidae > Eutolmus > Eutolmus rufibarbis. The sequence continues at coordinate 40,971,055 of OY987205.1, forward strand.
ATATCATTTTCGTTTTCGGATTAAAAAACTCCGAGACAGAAAAATATCAGAGAAATGCAGAAAATTTTAATCAGTGAAAACCCCCGAAGATGATTTTTAAAGTTTTAGTTTCGATTAAAAATACATGACTTTTCGTCCTTTGTTCTCAAGCACTCAGTTGACGTAGTTTTTAATTGATTAATTATATTACATTGAGGTGAGTTGAGTTAAATTAATAGTTTATAAATGATCTGAAAACATTCTTAAGTATTTGTCGAAGAATTGACCTCTTGATGATCACGTTCGAATCGAATAGTAAACGAACTACTGCCAAATTTTGTTGAGATAATTTATTTTGATGATGAAGCGAATTCTCAAGAAAAATTAGGTGAGAACTGTTCGAAGATAAATGCCATACCCACGCAAATATGACATCCTTCTAAAGCTTAACTTACAAAAATAGTCCTATGAGCCTTTTGTAACAATTTTCAAAATAAAAAATTCCCATCTGCTTTTCATTTCAAATTGTCAACTTTGATAAGCTCTTTTTGTCTTCCAAGAAGGTGATTATTTAAAAATTAAAAAAGGTCACGAGGGTATTACACAAATTTACAAGTTTCTTTGGTTTTACCAAGTAAGTATGTGACTTTTGGTTATTATTTCTGACTCAGAAGCAATTTGATTTAAAATGAGTGTGCAGTCATAAATCTTCAGAACTTGCAATTTGTTTATAAATTTTTTATGCTATTCTTGTTGGTTTTCATTCGAAACGAAATTCGTATGAAAGTGAAATTTTACGAGTCTGCAATTTCACTCAAAAACTAGACAATTTGAAAATAATTTATTATGATCATAAAATATTCAGACTCTTAATCAAATATCTGATACTACACTATGAACACAAATTTCAGAAAACGTTGGCGGGGATGACAAAAATATAAAGTTAACTAATGATTTATTATAAAGCAAAAAATTGGAAATTCATTTGTAATAATTTCCCAATTCTTGATTTGAATTTCATTCATTTAATTTCTATTGATGAAAACTGGTTAAATTTACTGGGCAATTAGAAGATAATTTTACCAACTTGATGAGCTCATAGTTAAAACTTCAACCACACTATTTTCCAACAATTAGTTATCTATTAATTAAAAAATTGTGCGTCCTAATAAATTGTGATTTATGTCTTATCATAATTAAAGAAAGAATTCTTTTTATAGGACAAACAAATCTTTAACATATTGGGAATGCATTGCAATACTCTACAGTTTACTTTTTATATTTGATGCTAGCTTTATTTTATTTATGTTAGCTATTCATAAATTTTTATATTTTATGCTATAGTTATTCGTAATTTATGAAAGGTTTATAGGCAGTCTCGAAGGCAAATTCACTATCCTACAAATTTAAAATTTAATACTAGATTACAAGACCTTGAATTTAAAAAATATTTTATTGTTTACGAATACTGGATATAAATTGTATGTATATTTACCTATTGAAATATTTTAAAGGTTTGTCTAGATTTCATTGAAATTTAGATATTAACCATGTGCACTTAAGAATTTTACATATCTTTAAATTTGCTTGCGAAGCTAAATCGATCATTGACCTGATCAGACTTAGTTTGAAAAAAAAAATCTATTGTGGTAGGCAAGCTTTTTTAATTTTAAAAAATAAATGTTCCGAAAATAGTTGGAGGCAAACATATGTATGTGCCTGATGAGAATTCATTCCGTTCCGAAAACAAAATTGTTTAAATCCACTTTTGCCGCTGAATGCGGGAGCATTGCTGTTTGCAAATATTATTGCCCGCATGTACGTTGGGTTAAGCGTTCTTTGCATGTTGCCGGGGATTTATGTGCGTTTTTATAGACACTTTTGGTTTTTAAGATGAAAATAAATAAAAATAAAACAAAAACCGTGTCGGTTTAAAGCATGTGCACATATACGAAGCGGAAGACATGTAACTGCGGCTGCGGTGCTTTTTTTGGATCAATTTCACCAAGCGAAACAAAAGGGTCGCAGCAGTGTCGGGGGCATTATTTTCTTCAAAATTTTCTTTTTTGAACGTCTCTTAAGAAAACCCGAGAATACTTCAAAGATTAGAATTTCAGTTTGGCGTTCCATTCTTGGCATGTTTGCTGCGGATACGTGCACACGATTAACGTGGAGGAAAGTTCGATGGCGCACAGCATTATAAATAAACGTAAACTAATTAAAATTTGCTTGTCTCTCAATACACCTATTTGATGCGAGTTGGTCATGCAGCTACATGACTAAGTGGCCTCGTGTAAAAAGAAGCCGTGCACTCCTTAAAGACGTTACTTCGCACTCGCTATCTTGGCAGTTATTCACGAAGGAAGAATGCCGACAAATTGCCAAAAGACAATTCAGTATTGTTTTCGGGCTGCGCCAATTATTCCCCGGCCGCGCTTGTTATCACTCTCAGTTAAACGTATTTTGGTACAGATGCTGCGGGTACACGAGGAACACATGAGGCGATCTTTTAAGATGATGCTGCTATCTGTCCTCCTACTTGAGATCGCTCAAATGGAACGCATCTTATTTCTTAGCGAGACTCTAGCAAAACCAACTAGAAATTCATTTCGGGTAAAACTTCAGCTGCAATTTAAGATGCAAGCGCATCTTATGCACTGCAGTTCATCACTCGTAGATGGGTCGACATAATTAACGCGAACTTGTACAGCGAAATCAACGAGCATGTTAAAAATCTTTTTATTTCTTTCCACTGTCTTCGGCGAGCGAATGCGCCTTACTTTTACGGCTTTTATTATTATTTTTATTTACGTGCCAAACCGCATAAATGCTTATGCGCTCATGTGCACTTTCACTGTTGTTCATGCAGTCGGTGCAGTGAAATTAATTTCAATTATAGCTCATATCGAAAAGGTAATTATCGCTAAAATTGCGCACGCCAATTAATCAAACGGGCTTCGATCAAATAAAAATTAATTAATATTGTTTTTAAAACAGTAAGACAAAGTAACTCTTTTATTTTAGAGATGCATATTTTGATAAATTTTCATAATTTTTACTAGATTGCTCTACATAAAATACTTTATTCATAGTGTGAAAACATTTCGCAGTTTCACAAAGAGTATTAAGGAAATATGTAAGTAAATCAGTGTTCATATTTTCCGTTTCTTTCTCTTATTATTCACGTAAGGGTATTACACTTTACTCATAAAAATGCACTTTGTTTTCGCTTTCCTTTCAGCTCTTTCGATGAAAACATTGCTCAATCTTTCCGCTTTCTATAACATATTGCAATCTTTGGTGATTTCAGACTTGGTGAATTCATTATGCTTCAAAAGGAAAGATTTCTCATCATAAAAGCAGAAAACAGACATAATTAGGAGGTTAATTGAAGCAGATGATGCGGTAATTCATTCAAATGCATTCAACATTGCTGCCTTGGATTAACGTTCGTTGAACTTTTACAAACTTTTGAAACAGACTTTATTCTTTGTGCATCTGCAGAGAAGAAAATGATATTCTAAAAAAAAACAAAAAACAACAATGAAAAATATCTCGATAATAAAAATGAAGAAGAATTTGAGTAACTAAAGGGCATATTTCCAATTATGGGAATTATTTCTTATTATTATAATAAACTCCGGAGGAGCTGTTTTTTGTTGTACATCTTGATATTATCGTTGTTACAGACATTTTAAGAATAGGTACTCATCGATTGGTAAGTGTGCCTCTAAAAGTTTTGTGCGGAATCACAGATTAGAAGAATTTTTTTCTATTTATTGATAAATTTATATCTTAGAAATATTCTGTAAAAATTGTATATGTATACTCGTATATCGAAATTCGAATTTATTTAGTTTTTATAGCGAGTTTTGTTTGAAAGAAGAAAAATTAAACACCCCTTTTAGGGTTCAACCGTAGAATGTCCTCTAAAACATTTAAAATAACATAAATCCTTCGATAAAAACGATCTCGAATAACAAAAGTCGCGGCAAAATAAAATATGTTGTCCTATAAGGAATAACGAAATGTCTTCTCGGTAGACCAATGGATAGATATTTGGCTTGAAAATTCAGGAAGGTATTGTAGATTGAAAACTAGTAATGAACTGCGGTTACTTTCTTTTACAATATACTAGTTTGCCCATTCCTGCAACGTTTAGGTTAACTTATATTAGCATAACTTTTTCAGCAACATCTACATATAAAACTATCTTACACGAAATACTGAAATAATATTTGCTGATCATCTTCATTTGAAGATGTAGTTTTCGGAGCGAAAATATGCAGGTCGATAAGCTTAATTTTTTGTCGCCAAACAATTTTTACAAATAACTATACTATTATTATTGAATCTAGTTTAAAGATTAGCCTCGTTTCTCATCCCCATATTTACCAACTTTCTAAAAACATTTTAACTAATTATCTATAATTTCCGAAAGTTCCTAAATTACCATGCGTTAATTTAATTTAATCGTGTTTTTTCTACCAGTCCAATGTTGTTAATAAAGTTTTGAAAACTCGGCCTAGAGAGCACCCAAAAGGTGGTTTTTCTTGGAATTTGGTCCAATTGTTTCGGCAATAATAGTCGATCATTATAAGTGGAAGTATTTTTTTCTTTTTATTTTGAATGTGCAGTTTATGTTGCTGCAAGCGCAGTAAATACAACCTGCCCAATAATTAATCCAAGTTTCCGGCATTTTATATTGCAATTCAAAGGCATGTTGATTGATGCGCATGGCGAAATCTCTCTAACATTTATGCGAGATGAATATAACCACCTGCCAGCGGTGCACATCTGATCTATAAATAATTTTCCAATCGGAAATGTTTGTTAAATTGACCGAATGAATGGGTTTCTGTGGGTTGTATACTGGGGATTTTATACGCTAGAATTAGCCAATTTTTGATAATGAAAATTCAGAACTCACTAATCGGATCAAGTTTAAAAGCTTTTTGATGCATGTACATACAATTGCGTTCGTTTTCCAATATATGCAAATTTTCCTCAAGAATGAAGGATAAATCTGCGATAAATTAATTGGAAAGAAACTTGGACACTTTGAAACGAGAATTTGGGGGTTTTTAGGTCACTGAGTTTTTAAACTTTTTTCTTTAAAATTGTTTAGTGATTCGTAATGAAAATGATAGGTATCTATCTCTTATAGAATTGCTATATTCATTTGGTCCACCATATTGGATCTGCCATTTTGTTATTCGAAAATATGAGGCCGGTTTCGTAATGAGCGACCCCGAAAACACCTACATATAGGTACACCTTACGTAATTTCACACAAATCTTCCAAAAATAACTTTTTGACCGAATTTAGTTTAAAAATTCAAAAACTTTTCATCCTCGATTTGCTTATGAATAATTGAAAAAAATTAACTTTTTCAATTCTTTGACTTAGAATTATTATTTGTGTAAGCATTCACGATTGATGAGTGATATTGAGATGGAAATGGGAAAATTTTGAATAATTCTCCAATATAACTTAAACCATTAGTGTTAAATTCTGATTGGTTTCACTAGAAATTCAATAAATTTCGCGAGAAATACATTAGTTGTGTTTTTTTCATAATCGGATCTGCATCAGATTTAGCAGGACATTTTGCATTAAATTGAAATTTATGAAGGGTTACCCATATAAAAACATTTTTTATTTCGTGAAAATAAAATCGAATTGGTTTGATTTATATCGACTTTGCCTAAAAAATTTAACCCAAAAATTTGTTCGGTTCAAAATTTGAAGTTCGAATGAATAAAAATCATAGCAATTTGATGTGCTTTTCGCAAATTTTAATATCTTTTCATATAGGATACGGCTTATAAAATCCAATTCAATGAAAAATTTCCTAACTAATCTGATCCAGATCCGATTGTGAGAAAAACGAAGCTATTATATGTAGGTATTGTAAAACTAATAGGTACTGTAGTAACTTCTAAGTGGAATGCTGAAAATTCAATCAAACAAGGCAGTATTGAGCGGTTCAAAAAAAACCAAAATATGATGGACTTAATTGTCCAACTTAATGCACCCATGTAAGAGGAAATTTCAGTTAATATCGTGACCCTTAAAACAACTTCCAGATTATTAAGTGAATTTCACTAGAATTGCAATAAAGAACTAGATACTAAAATATTAGGGTTTTTCACAATGTTCTCGAAATTCAGTTTTAACGGAATAACTTCTAGTATTTTCAGTTAACATTAGGTATTGAAAAAAAATTAAAATAATTAACTAGAGGTCCGTCTAGTTAAATTTCACTAGGAAAATTTTTTAGTGTGTACGGACCAAGTTTGGTCGATATAGTGAGAAATTCGAAAGATATTTCATCGAAATTAATTTCATTTACATACATAAGGTAACGTAGCTCAAATTACCGTATTTACGAACTTAGCCGAGATATTGACCCAATTGTTTGGCAAAGTTTTGAGGTAATTATATGACAGTCAGTCTAACATGAATTTTGGCATCATTTTTATGTATATTTCTATGGAATCTACATAAAAGAAAGCATGTCAGTCAAACATTATTTTGATCACGTAGACAAGGTTGTGGTGAACAAGAGTTAGTTTTGAATAAGTTATTCTTTAGGAAAATTAATTTTAAATAATGATAAACATTAGATTTCTAAATATGTAATTATTATAATATTCGTGAAAAAATCATAAAAAGCTTTAGTAAAAGATCAACTAGTTTAAAACTGAGTTTCGTGTTCCCTTTTCCAATATTTAACATTTAGAAGATGCGCAAGGGTAGCTCATTTTCGCCTGTCATCCCGGTGTAAATTCTTACAACTCCCAAGGGCGGGAATTAAAGCGAACTGAGAAACCCATGGGAATAAAAGTGACCTTGTCCGCGCCGGCGAAAGACATGGTTTCCTCATCTACTTTCAGCAAAAATCGAGTCTGCGGGGGAGGGATTCGCATTTCCGTCCGTTCGGTTGTTCGCTTTAATGTGTCAAGATAATTACAACTTGCAATGCCGCGGGCGACCGTAAAAATGGGTTTATCGTCGGGCGGACTGACAGCGAATTCAAAGCAAACGGCCACTTCGAGTCTCCTTTTGTTTACACATCTGGATTGCTCGATGATGTCGCAAAACGTCGACAAAGTTGTGTTATTAATTGCCGCACTGAAACGGAGGCGATAAGCCCCCCGGCAGTTGCCTCCTCCGCTGATAAGGGCGTACCTGAGCCGCATGATAAACCATATCACCGCGTAATTACTTTTATTTCACGCATGTGTGTGCCTTTTCTCACTCAGCGCACGGTCATCAATCATACGAAAACGAATTTTCCCCGTCGCGCCACATTCACACGTTCAGTCGCGTGCGTAGTGAAGCGGCGGGATCAACGCTTGCCGGATTCGCGATGACGACGACGACGACGGATCGATCCGTCGATTTGCTTCGATTTCCAGCGCGGATTGAGGTGTTCGCAGCTGGCCGAAGATTATCGCACGAACAAGTAGGAAACTCATTTACGAACCAAACTATAACCAGATTTCTACCTCTTTCCTACAGACGTTCAATTGCGAGGAGGCAGAAAGGAATCCAATCAAGCGATTCATTTTTATTTTCGACCAGGTGAAAACCGAGCATAACATCCAATCTGCAAGAACAAAGTCAATCGTCAGAAAATGACTAGGTAACATTTAAGTAATTACTCTGTAACTTACTATTAACACTCCCGATGACCTTAGTTTATCTAAATCTAATAGAACACCTCCCACATTTTAACTGAATGGCCAACTATTTCTCTTCTAGACATGCACTCAAACAAAAAATTACTAAAAAATCAGCATATAAAACATTTCGATTTAAATATGATTCAACTGCGAAATGAATTTGATCTTTTCAACTTTAATTTCAAAGCGATATTAACACTGATTAGCATTTTGTTAGTTTGTTTATGTAACAGAAAAAGTATAATAGAACATCTATAGCATTTTTTCTATAGATTACGAGTCCGAAAACTGAAAGTTTGCAGAACGTCAGGTTTTTGGGAAAAAACATTTTAAAAAATTTTAAGATCGTTATATGAAAAGGTATAATATGACTCAAATAATTATTTCCATAAAATACGAAATTGTTTCAAATTTTACGAAGTTCCTTAAACTTCTTCCGCAAAATTTAAGACATCTAAAACTTCAACGAATTTCCTATTCTGGGCTGCTATTAGATAACCTCTGATGAAAATTGTACACCAAGAAAATTGCTAATCAAGTTTTATTAATTACTTACTTAACTTTACAATAGTGCCTACAGTTCTTCCATTTATAAAGAGTTGTAAAATTTTATGACGTTTTATTAATTTTCAAATGTATTTAAAAAATGTGTTGATCTAATTTTGTTTAAAAACTTGCTGAAGAATTTTAGTTCTCATATTCGCAATTTTAAACATCTATCAATAAAAACTCTTCTTTCTTTTGCTTTCAGTTTAAATGGGCAAATACTTTCAGAATTTTAGAAAGTTCAGGTTTATTCTTTCCATGAAAGTGTAGTGTAACATTTCCAAAATATTATACGAAAGTATATAACGAAATTCGAATTGATGTGAGCCATTACTCAAAAAATAAATATTTGAGCGATCTTGTTGAATTTCTCCACACTTTTAAAGCGTAGATATTTATAATGGGACAATACAGTAGAGCAAGACATTATTGTGAACAGTCTAGAAGGCAGGACAATATGAAGACAAGACAATAGTATTTATAATAAATTATAATAATAATTATTTATTTCCTCGTTGTTCGTGTCAAATCCTACGTATGCTAGATGGTTATTGTCTCCTTGTTTTGTCTTCAGCTTGTCTCATTTTATTGTCATCTGAATTGTCCCGTGTGAACGTGGCATTAGATAATATTATAACCTTCTATTTGAACCTAAAATGTTCAAAAAATTATTGAAAAAAACAGTTTTTAATAATGAAATTTAAATGTTTTGTTTAAATGTGTTCTATTTCATTGATTGTTTTTTTTAGGTTTATGGACACTGCATGAATGTAAGAAATTCTAAAATTTGGGATCAATCTGTCTTACGCCAATATAACGTTAGATAGAACTTACAGCGTTTTAAATTCAGTTATCACGAAAAACCTTAGAAAGAGTTTTTTAGTTTTGACATACATAGATATTGACAAATTTATGGCTTTCTGATATTATTTAATAGCAACTTTTAGTCTTAAATTGCTTATTCTCTTTTTTTTATATTTAATACAATTCATTTATTCAATTTTTTCGCTGTGCAAGAATAATAATGTGAATTGTGTCCCATGTCCATGAAATAAATACATAAACTAAACTATTATAAACAAATCTTTAAACGACCTTCAAATCTACTTCAATTTTTATTGAAATATGGCGGCAAATCGCATTAATGGAAAATACAATTGCTGTAATTTCATTACGAAAACAAAGAAGACACGAATCATCACCTGGCGAATCAGGAACAAATTAAAACAGCTGTCCAAACGTAGAAAAAACGTAAACAGAAAATCACTAAACAATTTTAATGAGTTGAGACATTGAAGTAGTCAATTTTGTTCGAAAATGACGCATTCATAATACGACTCTGGTGAAAACACAGAGAGAAACATTGGATGGCAAGTTTTTTAATAAAGATTAAGAAATTTTCGAATTTTTTTAATGAATAATAATAACCAGAACTTCTTTGGGGTATATTTTGGTGTCTTTTTACATTAGTAAAAATTATCTTCAAGAAAGTATGCATCCGCTTAGGTGAAGCGGTCACTTTTATACTTCAAAAGTTGGGAATGGTAGTCGCAATTAAATTAGTACACTTTGTATGGTGTAATCTTTTGCTGCATAAAAACCGAATAATCCATTTTCACCAATGATCTGAGATAATGTGATAAATTGGGGAGAAAATATGTATGTGAGGATATTACTCTTGCAAAATGAAAGTGCCTACTATGGAAATTTCAGCTTTAATTGAATCCCTTTCTTTTTCATCAGACCAGGGAAGATATTTTGGTCTTAAATTTAGTGCAGTGTTAAAGCCTTGTTCTGTTGTTTTAGAAATCGTTTGATACCAAATCGACTAGTCAGAACAATTTTGATGTCTTCATACAATTATCCAATACTTCCACTAAAAGATCATCGTTATCACTGTCTAAAGGAAAAATGAAGACGTTAAAAACTATTCCTCATTAAATTGAAATTTTTACCAGTCAATAAATGGTCTATTAATTTCTTTTTTTTTTTTGCGAGGCATTATTAGTTATTCAAATAGACAACTTTTATATATTCAAAACCTACTTTTACAGTAAACAGCTGTTTTAAGTTCCTTTTGCATTTTGCTGCTACACTCAATTAGGCTAAGCGTGATAATAGCATTTTTGCATTTTTGCAAGACCAAGACTACAAAAACAAAATCGATTTTGCTCATCATTACATAAACTCAAATATTTATAGCATTAAAATATACATCAACTCATAGTATTATTTTGAAATATCCTATGTAACAACTTTCGAAGTATCCCAAAGTTATGGGTATACCACAAAAGTTGGAAATGAAATTAAGAATTTTAAATTTTTATATTTGATATTCAGTGAGATAATATTCAAGGTATGTAGCACTCACTTTAGGTTTCTTTCTTTCAAAATTCAATTGTACTCTTGTCACCAGAAGTGAAAGGTTACAGGTTGCAGCCTTGCATTGTACCACAATTGTAATTTTGGGCAACTTAAAATCGCTTGAAATTAAATTGTTCCAACTAGAGTAGTTTAAAGTATTACTTCTTAAAAGTATGTCTTTGTTTTTAGAGAAATATTTTCTCGAAATATATCTAAACAAAAAGAATATCTGCAAGTTTATTTTTTGAAAATATATTTAATGCACCTATACAGAATAGACTAAAAGACATATACATATCTCAATAAAAGTTCGTTTCACGAATAGACAAAGACACAAAAGCCAACGCGACTGAATGCACCCACATTGTTAGTGTGCATGCAAATTTTTACACCTGCATAACTCGATATGCTGTGCAGAAACGGTAGACTGCTCCATTATGCACGCGCCCTTCGGAGCAACCGGAATGTGCATAGAGTTCCTTTAGACAGATTATGCAAACGGGCAAGGACGGGACGGTCTAGCACGACAAGCCAGAAAAAGAATAATGTATTCGTTAGGATTTATGTCGGTCCTAAACATTTTTTATACCCCCGACCAAAGCACTTACGTGCTCACTTGACATTTTCATATTTGAAGTTTTCGTGATGTCCAGCTCCGCGTTTTTGGTCAGCTAGGTCAACTTCTATGACTACTTCATATTTCATAAAATTCGATGAGACGTGCCCCTCTTGGAAAATTGCCAATTGTATTCTTTTCCGCAATGAATCCTAGACCAATTGTCCTACTGATTTTCGTCGAAATAATTTGCTTTCCTTTCAGTGTAGAAAGACGGATGAATCGACATTGTGAACGTATCTATCAGGTAGGTAAATAATTTGTTGGCTCCAAAAGATCGAAATTTCGATTTATAATAATCGCTTTGAAGTTATGAGCTGTGAGTACAGACATTCACAAGTTTACAAAGGCTTTTCACTACAATCCTCGGAAATATTTACTTTCATTTTTTCCCTGATTTAGACAAGAAAGGGGAATTTGATGTATGGACGATTTGTAAAAGCTAATTTTAGCATTTTACGAATATATCAATTTACACTTTTTATGGAATTGGAAATTCTTTCTTATTTATTAACATATTCAGACTGAGTAGTGAATGAAATAGGTACAAATCAACCTACTCGAGAATTATCTTGAAAAATCATTTCTAGGGAGTTTTAAGAAGAAATATATCTAGTTATAAAAACGTTGGTTTAATTTAAAAACTTATTTGTAAATTCTATTATAAATAAATGTATCAACTTTAAGGACTAAAAACAATTTAGATTTAAAAAAATTGTGTTTTTTTATTGGGCCCATATACGCCTTTTAAATGAAGTCACTAAATATTTCGGTTAGCTGTAGTACGACGATTTGTCATAAGTAACTTATTATTTGAATTCTAAGAAGTTAAAGTTATTATAAGTTCCTGATTCCAAGGACTAATTAGCTTCATAAATACAATTTTATATACATATTCTATAATTACTTCTATAATAACGAACGTTTGTCTAAAAAAACGACTTATAGATGCTACTGAAAAAAGATTGGTGCAGTTGTCTCGATCATCGGAATACACACTTAGGCCATTTTTAACTCATTGTGATACGACTTTCAACCAGGCATGTCTCTAGTAATAGTTTTTTTATTATAGAAATTATAGCACTTCAAAATAACGATATGTTTCTGCTAGAGACGACAGCCATGGGTCTGCAGAATAACATATTAAAATTTAAGTCTAATAACTCCAGTAACTATAATAGTTGTTTTTTAATCACCTGTACCAGCTTGCAAAATGCTGTTTCAAGTAAAAACGCGTTTAAATTTTTGCGAATAAACTCATGCGTAAAATTTATACTTACGGCTAATCTGCGATCCATGCTTCTTATGAAAAGACACAATTAGCCATGCATCATTATCGAGATACCCTTGAAAATTGCAATGAAAAGTGAAAAAAATGCTATAAAAGCCAAACTAAGAAGAGTAGTGTGATGAAATTTTCACAGCATATTTTTAAAAGTAGGGTAGAGTTGGTAAATGGCGCGAACTTAAGTCTATTTCTTCGATTTTTGTAAAAGACTTTAAATAGTTAATTTCATGTTAATTTTTTAATATTTTTAGATATATATATAATTTAGATATTTCAGTTAATTAAACTGGGTTAGTTACAATTAAAGGAATTACTTGATTATATAGTCAATTATTAATAAAGTAAATAATAAATATTATTTTAATCTTCGATATAACTTATTTGTCATCTAAACATAGGCGCGGTATTATTATATCAGTTTGATTATACCTCGTTTTGTCATGTTTCCTTTGTCCTTCATGGACTTTCGTTTCATCGAATCTTATTGATTTTTCCGTTTGGAAATTTATTTAATTGCTTTTTTTCCTTAAGGGCGCCAAAGTAGGTACCCCTATTTAAGTAGAGTTAAAATATGTAAAATAAAATTTCATTTAATAACCCTTAATGGCGCCCTAAAATGACTCTCAATGGAATTCTGAATTTTTAATGCAAAAACCTAAAATGCGATAGGCTATAAAAGATACACCTACTAAAAGGTCTCTGGAATCATAAAATATCGTGAAAAAGTTATACCAGTTTTAAATAGCATAGTATAAGTTTTAGAGGTTATTTGCTATGTGCTTTCAAAACCTGTATTTGTAGCCTCAGTCTCCCCCATCTAGCCTAAAAACCAACAATTTTCGAGCATAAAACCTTAACGTTTTATGGCATCCTTTTATATTATAATTGTATTATTTAAATACATTCCAATTATAGTTGCATCAACAATTTTTAGAATACTATACCAAATTTGATGTATGTGCACATTGTTCAAAGCATAGTAAAATGAATGCGTTCGTAGTTTTAATGTGGTATATAAATTCAGTAAATCCATTCATTCCGTTCTTTATTAAAAGCCAGGCAGCGGACAATGACCATTTGATTACCCACAGGTACGAGCGCGTGCATTCGTCAGATTTTGAAAGCTTCGCAAAAGTTGGCGCAATAACGTGCGAGACGAGTTGGGCGAGTGAGGCGAACTTCAGGTGCGGGGCAATCGGTGCGTCCACGTTCGCAGCACTTCGCCCAGTCAACTCCAACTCCCGGCGAAACGCAGTCAGGAGCTTCGACTCGCTTTGGAGTTTGGGCGAAATCCACGGAGGTAAAACATCAAAACATGGAAACGCGCCGAAAGTGCACTTGCCCGCGTTTTTAGCTTAGACGGCATTTGCGAGCAGCCCGCCCGGTCAGTGCACGCAGCCACCGGCTGGGCTGGTTTCTTTTCGATCGCACCTCGACGCAAAGTTGCTTAGTTTCGCTTTAATCTGATTCCAGTGTTGTAACAGCCATTGGGCACGCAATTTAGTTAAAAAGTGGTTTATGGAAGCAACAGGCGGCGGAATATGGCGGGAAAGCACATTCGCACTGGCTCCACGCCGTAATTTCATTCCTCAATTGAGGTAATCGGCCCAGCTTCAGAGACGTTTACATTTGGTTAGTTATTCGAAATCGAAAGCGACATGTTGAGATTTTCGCGACTTTCCTTATTTGAATCGCGATTACAAAACTATTTACTAAAAGGACTATGACGCTCAGTCGCTAATTTTACATACCATCTTAAGGAGTTTGGTGAAAGTCTCGATTGGGTTTTGAGTTGCATTGCAGCATAGCATAACATAACGCAAATACGTCATAGAGCATTAACTTACGAGTTCGACACTACTAGCGGCTGAGCTGAGTGGAATGTACCTGTATTATATACACCTGAAAAACTATAAACTGGTTCGGTGATTTAGATTGAAAACTGCTTAGGGGTTTATGCTAGAGCGGCTGATCGAAAAGCAGAACATGTACCTTTTTTAAGCTCTTTTTTAGGAGGAGTATGTAATTTTATGCAGCAATTTTTATGGAGTATTTAGGTCTGTGAAAGGGATTTTATTTTAAACATTTTTCTATCAGAGAAACTAAGGCATAATGAATTAGGCAGTAATTAATTAAAATGAAGCATTTCAGTATAAATGAAGCTGATGCTGAAAAACTCAATATAGGTAGTAAATGAATAGGTAAGTTTATATCGATTTTCATACAAGCAGTATATTTTTTTCCACTGAAAGCAATATCAGAAATGATTGATATCATTTAAGTCATATTAACTCATTAACGACCAAGAATTTTAATTTTCCGATATACTCAAGCCTCATTCTGACAATTAAAAAATAATTCTTAAATAAAATCTATAAAATTGAATAGTTAGCATTCATTTTAATTTATATGCAATTTTGGCATAAAAGTGGGGTTATGTTGCAAAACAGGGATAAAAGCTTGATTATTATTTCAAAGTTTAACAAAAAGCAAAGCTTTCATGAGAGAATTACCAACATGAAAAATGGCTTTTATTTGTGACCCGTTTTTTGACACTTGACTCGGAACGTTTAAATTTCAACATAGTCATAAAAACTGTCAATTTTCGCGGTATTTTTGTCAGAAATCCATGTCAACATATTTCGTTTTTATTTTCATTCACTTAATTTATTTAATTATTATAACGCATTCTTATTGTTAATCATGCATATGTAGATCGTAATCATTCCTTTAATGTAATTTGTAATTGATTTGGTAAATTACTTGGAAAAGTTTTCAATTCCATTACGAAGAATTGTGCAATTATTAATTTGGTTATTCGTCAATTCAATTACAAGGACTTACATAGTTATTTGTAATTTTATTTTTCTCCATTCTAAATATCTACTATCTAATCTTGGAAGTATTTGAAATATAAGAAATAAAATAATAAATAAAAAATTGTTTAAACTCTTTATTTTGCTTATTTCTTCCGAATAATGTTTTACCATAGCGTCGTACATTCAGTTCCTATTGAAATATTTGAATAACAAAAAAGTGTTCATCTCACCTGTTTTTTGTTAAATTTAACAATTTGGGTTGTAGGTAGGTAGCTAGATTTAGATCTTTAGAAATAATTTTAGATAGGTGTAGTTAGTGGGATAATTAAGAATCCAAGGACAATAAAAAATTAATAAGATATATTTCCTATAAGTTAAATTAAAGGAAACATAAATGTTTTTGTGAAACAATGTCCTCAGTACCTAGGTAGATATTATCAACTTTGAAGGTAAAAAAATTCTATTCATTTTTTCTACTTCATATTTAGTATTATAGTTGCTTTTACTATTTTAAATTAACAACAATTCTATAGTTTCCCTTTTTTTTGTCTAATAAGAAGGAAATCAATTTTCCGTTGAATGAATCTTTGTTCTCAAAGGTCCAAAAATTTTTGAATGCATCATTTGCTTTACTTATCAAAATATTGATTCCAACTGAACATCATCATAACGATGCAGCATAATTATAGTTGTGTAAGGACCCAAAAACCAAATTTTCTAATAAATTTTGATGATGTTACCCAGCAGAAAGCAAAACTACATTAGATAAGGTTGTTGTTCGACACAATCAGCCGATTGAATGGAGAGGGTAAGGAAAAGGCGCTATGAAAGGAGCCTTTTCCATTAGGACAAGCGTGATATAATCAAATAAATACCCCCATTACTACAACTTGTGGGCTGTAGATAAGATACCCAATCCGTTTTTCCCTAAATAGTCATGTTAGTCAATAAGGACATGCAAAGATCAGATCCTAAGCAAACACTAAGCCATTTCAGATAAAGCAGAAGCAAATAAGAAAGCCGAACCCCTCCCAGAGCAGCCTCTGTAGTTGATGAATAATTATAAAATGATATTCTAAGATTTATTTTAAAGTGCTCGCGTTGTGAGCTTCCAGTTCGAAATTATGTTTCAGTATTTAATACAACGTGCTTTAAAATTAAATTTTTGTTTCTGCAAACTTTTCAAATAAGTAAAACTTCCCCATTGCCCAGGAGCAGGTATGTGACTTCTGTAGTAAAAACCTGAGGCTACTCTTTGTTTACTTTGAAACAAAGCACTTTATGACTTTTCAAGATCCGACACTTCATGTGTGAAGTTTCTGGCAAAACGATTTATGATTATTTAGTTTAGTTTAGACTCTTAAAATATTCTCTTATAAATAGAGAAAGATATTTTGACGTAAATGCGTCTTTAAAATCAGTGCATCGGTGCATCTTTGAATACGAGTGAGAATTTATTTCGCCAATATTCAGAAACTATAAAAGCGAAATCAACGGCTTTCCTTTAGATTCGAAAATTTTTTTGGCGTTCGACTACAACTATTTCTAATCCAAGACCTTTGTAATTGAATCAGACTAACCTTCCTCTATAATGTTTTATGCTTGTTTTAAGCTTTTACGTAATCGAGTTTTAGTTTTTAAACTTTTATTTTATTATCACTAAAATCGATAAAAATTAATATTTCCCACGAGAATTTAAAGCAAAATTTACTTTTCAATCCTACTATCACTTGAGTCTGATATGAAACCAGAAAATTAAATAACATTTTCCCATCACATTTGTTTACACTGCATAAATGAATTTTTGATCCAAATATTGATGCATATTTGAATTTTATTAGTAATAAATATGTATGATAGATGCTGCATCGATGCACTTCTGATTTCTGAATTTGCTCATTGATTTTTCAGGTTAAGCCGAATTCGAATCCTACGTATTAAAGTGTTATAAACAATTCAATATCCCACATTAAATATGTATTCACATAAAAACTAAATAGCAGTTAATTTAAATTTGATCGAATTCCTGTACTAAAATATCAAAAATCTCGAGAACCAAATAAAGAAAACATATTCAAATAATTTCTTATCTTATAAAACTATCGCCAAACTTTTTTCGTAGTTATGTAAAGAGTAAAGAAGTTTTTATATAGATTGCAAGACTCACATTTATTTTTATACTTACTATAAAATCCTATTTGCCATTATTATTTTCGCGGTATTGAAGTATTATCAGTGAATAAATATTCCGAATTCCTTTTATGTTGCCACAATCTTTTTCGATGTCGTCTAGAGAGTTTAGCTTGAAGAATTTCTTAATTGAAACCTTTTCGATTTAACCCCGTATTAAATGTAATTTGAGTAAAACATGTTTTCGCCTACTCGCTCTCCTTCTCTTATTTATTTTTTTGTAAAAATTTCTGCAACCCCCACCATAATCGAACAGTAGATTTTGTGACAAATTGATTATTCAACTAATGGGATTTTTATTTGTAAATTAGTATTTGCATTCTGAGGCTTTATTACGAGAAACAGAACGAATCATTTTGATTTGTCCTTTATTGCTAAATTAGATGCAGGTAGTTAAAATTTTATAAGAAATTTGTCATGCAATTCAGCTACAAAAGACGAAGCGAAATAATTCGATTCGCCTCTTATAAAATGATTCTTGATTTACAAACAAACTAAACGAAAGTTTGTAAGACTTCCAAGTTATAAACGTCAGTTATGAAATTAATAACGAAATGATTTACGAAAAAATATGGCCTAATTTGTTTTTAAGAGTTGTCGATCGATTTATAAATAATGTTTCCAAACATGATGAGTTCCATTTTAGTCTTGGGGTCAGCAGATCTACTAATCCTAACCTACAAGTAACCTGGTGTTATTATTTAGTGTCAATTTATTTAGAAAAATAACGAAAAATGCAGTTTCCTCTAAAAATAATTTAAACTCAAATGATTTACAAGAAAAGCAAGAGACTTGGTCAACATCTACGATAAAAATCATCACGTTATTCCTCATGAAAGTTGACCAGTAGAACAGCACGTGTGCGTCACGCATCACCACGTGATAACTACAAGACAGGTTCTGATAAAATGTTGCAGTTTTGCAGTTAAAAGACCCGATCACTCTGTCGTTTCTCGGGGAAATCAATCACCTAGGTCCGCTGATCTTCATATTGTCCCACCTCCGCAACGTAATATTCTATCCAGTTTTTCATTTTGATAGTCACCGCACTACCTACGGTAACTTCGAGCCCATCACGGGAATGTTACGAAAAGTTAATAATTCTGCATCCTTCAACCTTCACTTAGATAAAAAATTTCCTCAAACATTGCCCTTTACCAACTTGACCCACTATCGTAATTACGACGTATTTTTTTCTCTTAACATATCTTTTGTTGTTTCTATCTATGTTAATTTTTATATTCAAATCGAACAAAATCTGGAATTATTAGATTGTAGAAAGCACATTTAGCTATTATTTTTGTGATCACATGAAACAGCTGCTAAAGTTTAGAAATAAGTACGTTGATATTGATTTTAGTAAATTAGTACATCACCTTAAATTTTTTACGTATGTAATAATCTTTTTAACTACTTAATATAAAAAACAAAATTCCACAGAATTTCGAATTATTTCCATTACTTGTGCCCTCGTGCAAAATTCCAAGATTCGAAGTCAATAGAAAGTACCTACCCTATAGAATTTGTCAGCCAGTATGAAAATACACTTTGAAAGGCCGTATCTTTTTATTGCATTGAGTTAAAAATTTGAATTTACAGGACTATAAAGCTGCATGACTTAAGCATTTAAAAGGACAATTTTTTCTTTTGTAAACATATCATACTATTGTGTACAATAGTTACTGTGTCAGAAATCAGACAATGTATTCTTTTTCGCGACATATGTAAATAAAGTTGGAAAAAATACTAAATATCACTATAAGAACTAATTATTAAAATGAACACAATTGGTAAAACTAAGGCAAACAATCAAGTGCTTTCTGCGATTTTCTTTTTACTGAATTGCTTGTTAAGTTAAAATCCTACTTACTATCAAACTTACTACCTACTATTTTCTACTTAATAACTACGGTCGACAAGTTGTCGGATTATGGGGTTTTCTGACAGAGAGCAGCGCTTAAAATATTTACTAGCTATAGCATTTTAATCTAGGACTTATTTTATTTAGGTGGTGCAAAAATGCTCAGGCACATCCACGATCATTTTGAGAATTTTGGTTTGGGCGATTTGTAATTTATTGATGTGAGCATATTGATACCAACTTTATACAACACGAGATTATTTCCCTGACTTTTTATTAATAAGTTTATTTTGCTCTGTGTACATATATGTAGATGCTATACTTGTTGGTAAGCGTATTGTCTAGTTCTATTTTTAAATATTTAACACGACCTGGTTATTCAGTTTAAGCTTTACCTACATTTGGTAGAAAACATTGTTTTCTCTTCTGTGTGAAAAACACGGTCTGTGTTTTGCTATAATTTAGCTTTATCTTTCGTTTGATGGAAGTATCTCAGAAAGGGTGTCAATACCGAGCTGTAAGTTTGCGTAAATATGTTCCATCCGCGAATGTAGAATATGAATAATTTTGTATACCTATATTATAGGGAATTGGTCCTAGTGCCGAACCCTGTAGCATCCCAGAAGAGTTTTGTTTTGGAGTCGAATACTGTTCCTATAATATGGTATACCTCAAACCACTGTTCGTTCAGGAATTTACGGATTGTTTATTATGTGGAATCTACCTGGTACCTATTCCTTTTTCATTCTTGTTCATCGTGTGCCAAATTTTGCCAGTTACTTTTATGTTATAATAACCTTAACGAGATATTAGGAATTTTTATGTATATACTCACATTAGCTATTTTCTAGATCGTTGTCGTCTAAAGTGCACACTAATCA
This sequence comes from Eutolmus rufibarbis, assembly GCA_963920795.1. Taxonomy (NCBI): domain Eukaryota; kingdom Metazoa; phylum Arthropoda; class Insecta; order Diptera; family Asilidae; genus Eutolmus; species Eutolmus rufibarbis. The sequence continues at coordinate 40,991,291 of OY987205.1, forward strand.
TGAATAATACAACGACATAATTAGTTAAGCGCCCTTATCGTCAACGCAATTTATTCCTGATCTCGAATTAACCGTCACCAAAATTACAGTGGACAGAGGACGAGCTTCTAAATAAATTGCATACTAAAAATGGATTTTATGTTTAGTGTGGTGCATAAAACAAGGCGATGACACGAGGCTTGTAATTAGAACAGCGCTGTGAGTGCACTTCCCGGAAAACATAAATCCGAGAATCGGGATGGCTGGCAACGCCGTCATGCAAGGGAGTGCGCACATCAAGCGAATTCCATCGAGCATTTGTTGAACACAGACCCAGGGCCGGAGCATAAGCTTTCGGCCATGGAAAATCAATTAAAATCGAACCGAAACTACCACACTCTTATTAAGATGGGATAATTCAATGCGCGTTTACCGATAAACGTTTCACCAGTGGCACCATTCCGGAGAAACCCTCTTAGGGCCTGAAAGCCCCCTTTCGCCGTAAAAATAAATAAGCCCTGACAAAATGTACCGCCCCCGAAGGGAGCAGAGGGCGGCGGTGGGCTCCGCTCGGGGTGCGAGTGGGGCCCAACCACCAGAACAAGCACGGAAATTTTCATCTGAGGAACATTTTAAGCCTCTCCAACTGCCTGAAGAAGACCCTGCGAGGGGCGCAAGTGGGGCGAAGGGCTGTGCTTTCCCGCTGTGGACGGGGCTTCCCCGGGATGAGATGCAACAAATCCTGGGGCTTGCATCTTCCACCACTTGTATAAAATAAAACGGATTTGCAGCCACCTCGCTCCAGTGGCACTCCTGCTCCGGGTCGGATATATACAGGGATAATTCGGGATCAGCCCGACCAGTGCGACTGGGTGGGATTTTTATTTATTTTAAATTTTATGCGCTGCGTGCAATTTTGGGGGATGGTTGGCGGACGGACAATTGGTCATTTGCATTTTTCGCACCCCGTGGCCTGCACTGCACCACACATCGGCGCGACGTAGCCACCCCCAATGTCCCCATCATCCCTTCCACCCACCTCCCCTCCCTTCAATCCCGTTATGTTGACACTCCCGCCATTTGGAATTATCACCAGCAGCGTCACTTTTGTGTTTTTTCCCAAAGTTGCTCTTGTTTCCCACTGCCGTGCATGAAATATGAAAGTTGCCTTCGCGTGTTCTGGGAAAATCGATTCTCTTTGGGGTACACTGCTAAAATCAAAGTAGGAATAAGTTTTCCCGGCTGAGCAGCAAGTGTTACCATGCTCTCGCTCTTTATTAAGTGCGGCTATACAAATTTTGTTAACTCTAAGAAAATCGATTCGTTTTCTTAGACCAAGCAGTCTTAAAAAAAAAAAATATAACTATATATAATACCTATCCCCAAAAAGGGTAAATGAATTTCTAAGATATCCAAACGGATATATAGCAGTCCCGGATTGATTTATGCTGTACGATAAGTTCCGGGAAAACCTCAATAACTTCGGAAGGGATGAAAATACAGAAACAAATATTTTGGGTAGGCAACAAAACAAAAAAACATGCGGCTGGCAACAACTCCCTTACGCGTGGTAACAGAGGGTGGAAAAGGAGTAATATTTCAAATTAAAGGAGAATGGGCCCTTTTTTCCCGTAAGATAAGGTGCCGTAAGAAGGGCTGAGCCAAAGTGTTTCATCTTAAATTTTAAATAGGAGGATTCGAGGCCTGCTCACTAGAAAACACACAAAATCTTACGAGGCGTTCTGCTATAAACTCTAGGCAACAACTATTAGAGCATGTCAAATTAAGCAGGGAATTTTATGAGGGGTAGGTCAATTGCCAACTGGTTTCGATATAACGCGCCTTTAGCACGTTTGGATGCTTTTACAGCCAACCTCGTAACTTGATAACTATGCGAGCTAAGAGCACAGTTGAAATATTTTATCCAAAGTAAAGATTTTCAATAAAAATAAATCCTTACATTCTTTCCTTAAAGAGGTCGTTCCAAAATGCCGATCATGTACCTAATATGCTCCAAAAACCAATTAACCATTTTTGGATATGACCAAGTTAAATTTAACAATTTAAAATAATAAAAAATGAGAATTAATAACCAACATGCGATTCCCGAAGTATGACAAGTTGAAAGCGCAGAAGCATTGTCTTTAAAAGCTTTCGTTGAATGTAGGTACGGCAGCATTGTCATGCTGAAAAATTCAATTATCTTCTATTATATTGTCATCAATATTTAAAAGAAAGTCGTCGAACAAATGTCTATAATTTTGGCTCTTCATTTTTGTAGAAATGAAACCATATTGAAAACTTTCCAAGATACACACCGCCAAAAATTTCGTGCCATTCTCGCATTCAGATAAAAATTTTTCTCACTAACCTCTTTGTGCTTTTGCGTTAACCTGCGTTTAGTTAGAGATTTGTTTCACATGTTGAAGGTTATTGTCACCTTTTAAAATCTGTTGTGCCTATCGCACAGTGCCTCCTACATAGAGCTCGCGTACTTTACCCGCTGGACTTGTTGACTTAATTTACATCAATCTTTTTCTTCCCGTAATTTTCTTCGGTTGTTTTACTGCTACTCAATCGAACAGCAATTTCTCCTATACTTAATCAATCTATTTTCTCTATTCTGTTCCCTACTTTTGTTAGTTGCTTACCACAACCTAGTATGTACGCACACTATTGAGAAATTTACAATGTTATTTTAAGACCATATACTTCTTATAGGTTTTCCTGTAATCTATAAGTAAAGAACTATTTTCTGTATTTTTTTCAACATTTTAGGCTCTGCACTTTCAGAGATAATGGTTGGGGAATGGTCAATTTTCATCTAGATTCAGTAGATTAGGAGCAAATTGGCTGTGACAGACGGACAGACAGACACACGAGTGATCCAATAAGGGTTCCCTTTTTTCATTCGGACGTACGGAACCCTAAAAAGCGAAACTTGTAAACAATATCGTTTATAAGTCTGGCTAGGTTTGTTTGTTGTATAACTATGCATACGAACACTATTTTTCATAGGCACTCCAAAAATGCATTGTCTTGCGAACAAATTAGTCCAATACCCCAATATTTTTGATTTTTTTTCGACAAAAAGGCGTTGTCTCTGACCTTCCTGGAACCATAAAACCACAAAGAAGAAAATGTTTAATGCGTTCAGGAGTGTGTGCACGAAAATCCAACAACGCCACAAACAAGACGTTCAACCCAACTTGGGAATTGTCGCGGAGGTCAATTCAAAAAATGTTGGCCACATTACAAAAGTTTTCTTATTAAATGCAGCTTGTTGAATAGCTAAAACCCTCTGATTACCAGCAGCAACTTAATTTTGCGACTATCTCAAGAAATAACGATTTGCCGTCACGTTTGCCAGATTTAATCACTCCGAATTTTTTCCTTTGGGGATATTTGAAGCAACGTGTACACGTGAAGAAACCAGAGACCACCTCAACTAAAAAATAACATTCGAGAAGAAAGTCGAGCGATAACTTCCGAAATCTTGGGAAGTCATGGAAAACGTCTTAGAAGAGCGCGACTATGCGAAGCTGACAACGGGCACTACTTACGCGACGTTATTTTTCACGTTAAAATTTAAGGAGATTTCCCATTGATGTGGTAACTATATTTAAAAGAAAACAAATATTGAACTCTTTCTAAAATAAAAAAAATAAATTATTCAAACCCCTTCGATTCTTTTGCACTACCCTGTACAAAAGACCGTATTTTATTTTAACCATTTATAAGAAATCATTTAAAAATAAAGACAGAAAAACGAACTGGTCGGAACGCTTTTAAACTTTTCAAAATAATTCGCGAAACTTACCATAAACCGATTATTTGATACTATAGAATACAATATAGATAGTAAATAAAGGTCATAACAGGTGTACGCTTAAGAATGAATTGTTTGTAAAGATATTTAGAAAGATTAGTGCTATTAATTTATATTTTTAGATTAGAAAGTTACACGTTACATGATCCTATGATTTTTTTTAAATTACAAAAATACGGAATGCAGGAATTTGTACGTCCAATTTTATGAAAAAAATACCGAAAAATTACGGATTTATGGCGTTTGGAGTGGAAATAAATAGAGCGATTAATGCACGTTATTTGGAAACGCTTACCATGTCTAATGTGCGTTTCTTGGAAACGCTCAGCATGTCTTTTTCATCTGTATACGGCATAAACATAAAATGTGGTCGAATTTTTTCCAGTTTTTCAGGTAATAGGCATTTAAGTTCTTTCCCTGAATTTTCTTTTGTCATTAAATGTTCAATAATTAAATTATTTTGTATCCAAATGGGGCTTTCATGAGAATATAATTTGAACATTAAGATGAAACATTTCCCTGAGCCAGTATTCAAAATGTTGGGGTATGACCAGAAACTAGATTGATGGTTTTCTTCGGTTAAGCCAAGATATAAACGAAATTCTTAAAAACGTAATGTGTAACTTGAAATCCAATATAGTTTAAGACTATCAAAAGATTTGAGTTTTTCTTAAAAGTTTTAGATGAAGGATATTTCTTTTAACTGGATCACCCTGTATCGCTTGACTCTATTATACTTCAGAGCTTTGGATCTTGTGTTTATTCAAAAATGTACTTTGACTAACAATTCGGTAGCGAATGTTCGTAAAAAAACAAATTGATCCTAAATCTGAGGACGTTTTTATTTTGTGTTTAAATTATCAGATTACTTTGGTTACTATTGTCTAACCAAAAACCCTACCCTCTAATACAATACGGCTTAAAGTACATTTTTTATTTATTTTCATCCCCCGATGTGAGTTCCGCAAGTCTGAAATAGCGAACTGATTTTAGGGTTAAAACCGTATACTATAAAATTTTTAACACCTTCAAAAGGAAGGTGAGCTTTAATGCACTTTCGTGCGCGGAACTCATAAAAAATTCTCCGCCAAAGAGCAACTTTTAAATCAGCATTTCCATAATCCACTGTTTTGTTGTCCCAGATCATAAACTTTTGATGTTTTTTACTTTCTTTCCTTTCACTCTTAAGCCGTACTTCAATGATTTCGATTTTACGCGCTCGCACTCGTCAATGAAGGATGTGAATGAATTTCACGAGAAACCGCGAAAAAAAACTTTATAATGCGTGGGTAGATTTGTTGACCAAAGCAACCAAAAGTAAATATTTTTAAACTTATTCCTCGTAACGTTTGCTTGGAACGTGTCAAAAAGCGACAATTAAAATTAAACAAGCGTTTTATATATTTCTTAAAGTAATTTTATGTACAAACAGAAGTCGTTATATATTATATTTAATTTAGATATATAGTCCGTGAACAGATAGTACCTACTTTTATCTTCACGTTAAATCATTAGCGTGACTGTAAGCAATATAATTACCAAGCCTAATGAGACAAATGTCGCTACACTTTACGAAAAAATTATGACTGATATAATGGAGACTAACTTCACATCACTTATTTGGCTTTTTGGAGATGATTTTATATCTTGCTTCTATAAAAGAATATTTATTTCATACCACGTAATTCCCGATAAGACCTAAAAATTCTTTCAATTCTTGATAAATACTCTTTTGTAACTTTTGCAATTACCTGTGGCTTGATTTTTCCATGATTTTGTTATCTCTGATATTTCCCTCTCAATTGAGGTTGAAATCACGATAAAATGTTGACACAGGCATTTAGAATCGGAGTACTTACAATTTGCCCAAATATTTGAAATTCCATTTTATTCCTATAAAATGAGAGCGTGTAAAGACTAAAGGTAGGATAACATCTAAAAATACTGATGTATATGAAAAGCCCTCAATATTTTATAAAATACGATGCCTAGTGCTACCCCTAAAGGTTAATGCTGACCCAAACATAGAAGAGGAAAAATCTTAATTTGCAATTTAAAGGATTCTTGGGTCTGTGTGGTATCAAATTAGAACATTCCTAAAATATAACATTTATTTATACCGGGTGTTTCGTAATAAATCGATTCTTGGGAGTGTTACCCACTCTCTGCCTCTTTTAATCAATCCTTCAGGCTCTCGAAATCGTAATTGAAAATTGTATGTCCTTGAATGGACGTTTTACTATAATCGTTACAATTTTTCTCGAGGACATTAAAGAACATCGCATTAAATAATTGCCACACTTTACCGAACAACTAAAAGGTTATAACTAATAATTTAATTATTTAATTTTAATAGTTGTACTATTCCTATAACCAAATCGTATAAATAAAATTCAAGCTGAAGAATTAATTTATACTTACTTCGGAAAAAATGTACAGAGCTTATATAACTATTGTAAGTATAGTAATTTAGATTAGTTAGTTAGTGTCATTGTTAGGGTTTAAAATTAGAATTCGAAAGTAGTTATCTACTATAACTATAAAAAATTAATGTGTTATTCGAATTTTTGCCCTATATACATACATATGTACATATTTTCAAATACTTATTAGATGGAAAAGTAGATCTTAAATTTCTTCTAAAAGTATAGGTACTTGTAGTCACTAGAGAGAATTTAGGAAATGGGTAAATTCAAATCAGAATTGTTTTAATGTAATAAGAAAAATTAGACCTCATGAAATTTGTATGTCGTTTCTTCGCAACCGACAATAAAAGCAAAATTCTTAAAATATTCACGTACAACGCCGCTTGTAGTAAATGAAAGTAAAAAAACAAAAACAATTAAACTTTTATTTACGCAACAAGTAAACAGTGACATGAGTAGACGAAAAGATATTTGAATTTTGTTATCTTTCAGTCTGAACCACTGATAAGCATCAATTCATCGATAAGCGACACCTTCGCGTATAGACGAGCAAAGACAGACAGCTGGGAAAACGTAAAAATACGCGATACTATCTATTAAAATGACAATCTAATATCACCTTATCATTAATTAGAGGAGTTAAGTTAAATAAACTTTAAATTGTTTGTTTCATCAAGTATAATTGGACCAACATTATAATTGCGTTTTTGCTAAAGTTTGTAAGTATTCTGCTTCGAAAAGTTCAACAAATCAAAAAAAAATTTTTCATTTTCAGAAAGTTTATTACTTTTAAAAATAGTCAGTTTAAAAGAAGTCCTGAAACTTTAAACGCGTTTATCGTTAAATGATCTTTTTCACCTGGTATTTAGAAAACTACTGAGTTCTTTTTCAAAATTTTGCACAATGTTCTAAACATTGGTGATTTTCGTCCATAGCAAAATTACAAGCTTTTTAATAACAGCAAATTCTGACTAAAGTTAGACTTTGACAGATGTTGACTAAATTGTTGAAAATTTTCGGAAATGTAATTCACTTCCAATTTGTCAAATTTACTCAAAAAGCAATTGGCTCAATTTTAATGTTTTTCCAGCTAGTCTAAATTAAGATCATTTGACATTATGGACAGTGAAAACAGAATTTTTATTTAAAATGCAGTCCACTGGAAGGGGATTTGCAAGTTGTACGAAGAATATTAGGCGATAGGGAATCCTTAAATTTTAGATACCTACTATAAAAAATATGTATAATAACTACCCATACATTTTTGTCTCATTTTTGGAAAAGTTGTTTAAGTATTATTCGAATAACGTAGATGAAAGCAAGAGAAATTTTGTAGGGAAAGAAATCATCATTTCTTTAAATTTCATTTCACGGTTGAGGATAAAAAATATAATTCACGTTAATTCTGGTTTTTCTAACTCTTTGCAAATTGTAATTGTAGATAGAAACAGTATTCTAGAGAAGTGTGTGGTTTAAGGATTAAGTGAGGACAAACCACCTGCAATGGATTAAAGTAGATTACATAAAGTCCAAGCGAGTTCTATGGAATTTTATTGTTTACAGAAGTATTTTATCCACCTACTGATGTTATCCTAAAATACACAGGATTTAGATCTATTTTCAGCACTTAAATAAAGATTCTGGGATCTCATTGTTGTTAGTATATTTTTGAGGATTAGTGAAATTCACCCAAGCGAAATTTTGAATAACTAGCTTAGCGTTTGTATGTTTTTGGATATTATTCAGATTAGCTAGTAGAATGGTTAAAGTCGCTGTATTTTTAATGCATCGGGAAGGTGTGTGCCAACGAAATTACAGAAAAAGGTATATTAGCGTTAAGTACATGTCTATGTTGGACCAGACTTTAAAAGTTTGGTAATAACTGAAAATTCTATATAATATCCTTCGTGGTCAATATGAATCACTTTCTCAGATACTTTTGAAAAACTGGGATATCAACTGATCAAAATAATATAGGTACCTAATATAAACTACAACATGATGGAGATCCAAAACACACAAAGAAAGTTGTTTGTAAAGGGTTATGGAGAGATCCCTGACTTAAAACTTGGTATAATGCACCCCTATTTATTGTTTGAATTTGAAAGGTTTCCTACTTTTTTTTTCTACCTAAACTCAATAGATAATAATTAAATGGACTTGTTTTTATTAATAATTTACTTTTCTTAGTTTTTACCAAATAAAGAAACAAAAATGTGTCAAATTGAAGTTCTTTTAAATTTTCTTTTCTTTAATAAATTAAATTTCATTCAACTACGATATTAATTAGCTTTGCTAAAAGAGGATTTTGAGAATAATGTGTAATTACCTGGAAACATTTTTTTCCAAACCCAAATAAAATAACTAACCAACCTAGATAATATTCTATTCAATAAATATAATACTAACTATTAAATATCATAAAACTAACTAGACAATAGTTGCCGAATTAACGGATTTCCAGAGTACAAACATGACTAAAAATTTATTTGTTTTAATATTTTTTTTTTTAGAATACTTATGGTTAGAGCTGGAATCGAATTCATTCATCTACATGCATATGTATGATGGTTTTTGTAGCCTAGCAGAAATTATTTTCGGTTTTAGTAGATTTCATATGAAATACTCTTATTGCAGCTTACCCGATGAAGATTTCGGAAAATGAATGATGCCAAAACTCGTTTTAAAGGCCCTAGACTTAAAAAATAAAATTTATTTGTACATACATATATTATATATATGTACTTATATACCATATTGGAGCGCAGTAGAACAGATATGTATAACTAGCTGTGCCCGCGACTTCGTTCAGGCGGCGTTTTGGAATTTGAAAGCCAGTTTAACAAATAATAATAATATAAAAATATGTATTTCTTTTTAATGAAATAATAATATCACTGTCTTCGACATCTTATTGGTGAGTGACAGAAAAATATTTTATTTCATTCCATTGATCCTCGGGATAAAAAATAATTTATACATTGATCCATGACATAACACCAAGTTTCATTTAAATCAAGAACAATGTTAAATGAAAAATACAAATGCTCTGTGTTGTTGGCTACAATATGTATAAGGAAGAAAAACACATTTTTAAATACATAAAACATTTATAAAAAAAAAAAAATTCGATTTTCGTAAGCAGACAAGCATTTGTGGAATATATGAGAGTTTTGAAAACAAATCCAAGAGTAAAATAAGACAGGTAAGGGTCGAACCACGAAATTCCTGCAAAATTTCATCGAAATCCGTGACTTTTCTTTATTGTAAACTTAAACCAAAATATGTTTATGAAGATCACTCGGCATTATGCAGTTATTTCTAAACATTTCTGGTCAGTGTATAAAAATGGCTCGAGCAAAACAATATTTAAAATTAGCCCTACTTTTCTTAGAATTACTCAAGCAGAAGAAACTTCAGACTCCATCCCTCCCAACACCGCGAATGGAGAAAGGGTTAATTTGATGAATGACTGGAAGGACTTTGTGCGAATTTAGCAACAAGTATTGATCACGTATTTCAAAACTGCTGATTCTTAGAACCCCGAGCGGACCTTTTACTCTTCAAATTTCGCAGACGGTGAAATCAGGTGGAAGGCAGTGGAGCCCAGCCGGGGATTTTCGTGCCAATTCCAGTAAAGGGCAAACTTTGCGTAACAACCCTCGGCGAGGGGCTCCTGTTTTCCGCTATGGTAACGCTGCTACCGAGGAAAAATTGTCCTAGAGGGTCGTTCTGGGAAATCGCATTCAGTCCAGAGGAAGGGTGGGTGGCTGGCACCCTGGGAAAGGGGATAAAGTGGATAACTGTGGCCGACTTACCCGGTTGTTGTTTTGGTGCTGTGTGTCATTTTGCTCGCCAGGCTGTTGACCTGTGCGAATTTTTTTGTTTTGGGGACCGTCACCACCGCCGCCGCCGCCGCCCCCGCCGTTGAATGCCATCGTGGTCGCCGTTGCGATGCTGTTCGTTGTGCCGCCCGGATTTGAAGAACAGGTGGATGAAATGATGGGAGCCCCGGCCTCCGACACTGTTGCCGTTTTTACGGTAAAATCCTGGCACTCTTGTTTCAAACAAAATTCGAAACTCCTCTCAAGCAAACTTCCACCCCCCGCGCACAATGAGAGCCCCGGGGAAATGGAAGAGATTTGTGTTTTCGATGAATGCGGGACAACCGACGAAGATGCAACCTTCGAAACCACCCCCTAAACGAAACTTTAGCGGATCGCGAATGCGGAGGATTCGAACGCCTCCCCTCGCACAAAATCACGGCACACGACTTGACTTATATTTTTTCTTTTACTTATTTCTTTTATCATAAAATATCACAAGTAAAATCCCTAAAAAAAACAGCTGCTCAAACAAATTGGGGAGCTGGATGAAGAAGCATAGACACCAACCAACACTTAAACACACAATTGGCGAAGGCACACCAATACTCTTGCAGCGGTACTCCTTTTCTGCGACTGAATTTAGGAATTTTTTTTTTTTTATTTCCCTAGCCCCCGCTATGCGCCCTTAATTCTTCTTTTATTTTTTTTTTTTACTTTTGCACCATTTATTCAGAAATTGACTTCATCACAAGGGCATTCGCTGAAATCGAGACGCGAGTTCGAGCCAAATAAAAATCACCAATCGCGGAAAAACTGTGCACGAAAACGGTAAAACAACGGTGGACCGAAAGAAAACAAGTTGCGGGGAACTTCTCTAGCTGTCAAGTTTTCCTCGTTTTTGTTTCTTCTGGATTTTCTTATGTTTTTTATGATATATATATATATATTTTTTTTTTATTTTATTTTACCTGTATGTCAGTGTGTCTGAGGCGTGTGGAGGATCTTTAAAATGTTTAGCCGCAAGTGCAATTTGCGAGCAATCGAGCAACCTCGGACCAAATTCAAACAGATGGTTGGTTGTGCAGGGTGGGTAGCTGCGTGTGCTGTTTTTCTGTATATTGTTTTTATTTTTCTGTTTAAAAAAATCTTCTCGTGGTGAATAAATCTGTAGCTGTTGCTAAATGTCTGTTTTTTCTGTTTTTTTTTATTTTCCTACAATCTTAACTGGAATATATAATTTTCCGCTTGTTTTCAATTAAACCTCTTTGATTTGTGTAGGGGAAAACACTGAGCACAGAACTTTTTAGGCACCACTTCCACCTCCGAATCGCTTCAAAGTACAAATCGTACTGATTCTGATGCCAAGTGCACAGCCGAACGCGAACGCATTTTCACACACTCACCCGAGACTTGGACGAAAAATTACAAAAAAAAGAATGAATAAAGCTGCCATGGCTGCGAGAAAACCCAACTTCTACTACAAAACGCGAACGGCACAACACGCGAAAAACGGGAGCACTTGGGCACTTGCCGACTGGCGCGCCGCTACATCGAGGCAGGTGTGTGCGCGCGGTAAACAAGCACACACACACTCACCGGCGAGCACTTCGACGTCTAATTGGAACCCTTGCGCTGTTGCGCAGCCGCGCGCCCCGAGCTTTCATTGCCAAACAACGGCCCGCTTCTCGTCGTATTCGTGGTTTGTTGTGTTTCGTTTCGCACAGTTCGCCTCCGATTCCACTGAATTTAAGCTCGCTCCTCTCCGCCGCGGCCAAAGCACCGACGGAGGAGTCCGCCTTGGTCGAGGAGCGTGTGCGGGGGAGCGAGACGACGACAGTGCGGCCAGGAAAAGTTGTTGCCGGTGAATTAGAAAACACTTTGGGGATGGGTGGGATTTTCGCTTCTCGTCCGCGCCGTGGCACTCGCCGACGAAGCCCGAAGGAGGCAAGCGGGCGCATGCGCCCGGCACACCGCCACATGACCAGACCACGTCGCATGGGATCGGATCGGATCGGACCGGACGGACCCACTTGCTCCGGTGCCCTGCCGTTGCATTTACCGTTACCACCGCACCAGGCTCTGCGGGACGCTTCTTCGGCTTCGGGCTCTCCTCGCTGCTCCCCCTCTCCCCGTGCGGCAGGGGCTGTGTTTTGACAGTGTGCTGTGGGAGCTTCAGACTCGGACTCGTGGGAAAATCCGCTCCCGAGACTCCATGGCGCTTCTCATTTCAGTTTCAAGTGCACCGACTGACGCCACGAGAGCCGCTTGCTGGTGGCCTGGACGATTTTGAAGCAGTAAAAATTTGTCTTAACCCTAGATAACTAAACATTAATTTATTCAAGGGTAGGTTACAGATTAGAAGGGCAAAAAAATGACAATTTTCAAGATTTTTTTTCTAAGCTCCTTTATTAGATATCTACGTAAAACTTTTTGTAAAACATTTTTATATCCTTCAAGTATGCAAAAAAAATTTTTTTTTCTATTTTGATGTTTCATTCTACATGATAGAGGGCGGCTAAGTCGAGCCCTTTAAAAAATCTTGTTTGATGGCGGACAATTAATCTCGGAACTGGCATAGCTGAAACAAAAAAAAAAAAAACAAATTGCATCTGAAAGAGGAAAGTTTCTTACATGGGAACTCACCACATTTAGTTAAAAAATCGATTTAGAAAAAAAAATGGCGGTTGTTCAAAAAAAAAAGTTGCAAAAATCTACCCTTTTTTCAGCCTTTGTCTGTTGCTAAAAAATAATGTTAAAAGATTTTTTGGGTATATTGTGGTGAATTCCCATATAGGACATGTTAATAAACAAAACGCGGAAAGATTCATCAAAATCGGTTCAGGAGATTAACTGTCCGCCATTTCAAAAAATAGTGTTTGGAGAAAAACGCGTTTAAAGTTTTAGGACCATTTGGGACATTTTTATAAGAAGAGCTTGAAAACGCGCCTGGATAAAAACCGGTGTATCTTCGGTTCTATTACGAATTTCTCAAAAAAATTTTAGCACATAATTCCCAAGACTATAAGGTTCGAAATCAACAAAAAAAAAAAATCGATTTTTTGAAAATTCTAATCTGTAACCTACCCTTAAGTTTTTATTCAATATTCATCAAAACTGATTATTACATAATAATATAAATCGCTGAGACTTCACACTCATAATGATATCAATTTTAAGTTCTGATTAATAACAGTAAGGTTTACGAAAATACAAAATAAATCACGTATTGGAAACATGAATTTTCGCTTGACTTTTTGAGAGATGTATAATAAGTTATAAGTCAATACGTTCAAAGCAGTTATTCAAAAATCGAGACATGATGAAGTACAGGGAATGAATCGTCCCACAAAGGTAATTAAAAGCAAAGACAATTCTGGCTTTATCATGTTTAATTTGAAACGATTCGAAGGATGTCAAATTTGCAATGCAAACCTCAAAAATCTAGTTATGTAAGGATTGTTGCGCTCCTTGGTCTAAGAGTTACCCAATGTCGCATTAGTTTTGGTGACGTTAGCAGTGATATGCACGTCGAAAGAAATTTTAGTGTTGAACCAAATACCAAGATCCTGGATTTTGGAGACCCTAATCAAAGAACAGCCATCAATAACATAATTATGAAGTAAATAATTCTTTCTATGCATGAAAAATAAGGCTGTACATTTTCCGATATTTAAAGGTAAAAGATTGAAGCAGCATAATTTGTAAGTCATAAAGTCGTTATTACAAAGGGAACAGGCATGGTTATTAGAAACAATACGAAAAATGTTCGCATCGTCAGTCGGCATAATATAAAATCCTTGAAAGAGCTGATACAAGGGATAAGTCGTTAATGTAAATGATAAATAAAAGTGAACCCAGATGGCTACCCTGCGGAAAATCAGATATGTTTGAATCCCATCAGAAACGGCGTTACGAAAAACGACACGCTGTATCCGATTAGACAAATAGGACAGCAACCAATCAATAAACAATGAGGGAAAGCAAAAGAAGAATAGCTTGTTTTATCCTAAAGGCTTTAGTGGAGTCAATAAAAATACATTCAATCTGCTTGGCCTCGTCACATGAAACACAGTACCTAATTAGAAAACTTCTTTCGACTCTACCAGTTTTGCGAATTCGGATGTTTTTTTCATAGTTTTTAACATCTGCTGAAATTTTTATTATTCTCCGTATTATTATTATTATACTTCTCTATTTTTTAATTTAAATATTATAATACTTCTCTTAAGTTACGCTAATTTGTTGGAAATAAATAAAGGAAATATGAAAATATGCATGTTTTTAATTCGTAGTATACATATGAGTCGAATGACTAGTTACCGAGCAACGATAATTTAAGTTAAGTTATCTAGTGTTAGTGTTAAAAAACTAAAAATTTCAGAAGCCATAGCAAGTACAAACCAATTTTCATTTTGAAATTCTCCGCTGCTACAAAAAGTAATTCATTTTCAACAAAAGTAATCATTTTATAATTAATTATACGCTTAGAATTATTTGACCCTGTTCAGATATTCAATATTTTAGCAGTTTTTTACGAAAGTAATAATAATGTTAGCTTTTTAAAAAGGGTAAAAGTTGACGATATTTTTCGACAAACCTACACTTCGTTGTAGAAAAGTTTTTAAAAGATGAAAGATCTAAAATTAAACAAACTTTGAATGAATGTTAAATTTTATACACAGGTAACATTAACTTTGATATTTTTTCTGGTCCATAAACATAAAATCTATACTTACATTACTAACATACTTGCGTGGCGATTTCAATAAAAAATATAATAAAGCTTAAACGTCAATTTTGGTAAAAATATGACGAAGCGTTGGGATTTTTGAAAAATTATTAATATACTTCTAACTTTTTAACCTCTGGAAATTGAGTAACGCTTATGATGACAGTAAAACATTTATAATTTCAGTGAAACATAAAAGTAAGTTACATTTAACATTTACGTCTAACTTTGAAACGTTCTTATGACCTTAGGACAAAGGTGAAGTTTGAAAAGTTTTTTTCCGTTTTAAAAAATGTTAGGAATACAAAATATTTATTATTTTTTCTAAGAGTGACTTTATGACTTTAAATAACGACCATGAAAAAGATTCCAACAGATAAGTCCTGCAAGAG
This sequence comes from Eutolmus rufibarbis, assembly GCA_963920795.1. Lineage (NCBI taxonomy): Eukaryota > Metazoa > Arthropoda > Insecta > Diptera > Asilidae > Eutolmus > Eutolmus rufibarbis. The sequence goes on from OY987205.1 coordinate 41,006,473, forward strand.
TGAGTTGTCTTTGTTTTAACTATATTTTGATTTCAAACCAGCGCTTAAAAAGGGACACCCTATAAATCCTGTGTCATTTATGAAATTACCATCGATACTTTAAATTTTCGACAAATATTTCAATTTTACACAAAACGAAAATTCATAGAGTTCAGCCGAAGCTAAGCATCGGAAAAATTCAATGATGCAAAAATCGATCTTTTGGCTTTTCTCCTCTACTTGTTTTACCCTCCGTAAATAATTCCTCCTTTGTTCTGTTTAATTGATGATTTTGCCTTGTTAGGGTGAATTAATTAATCAATAAAATTGTGTGGGCATGGGAAGCGACGGACACACTTTGATACCACCAGAGGACGGCGATTGCTCGAGAAGGCTCTTCAAAAGCGATTGTCAAAACGCAGAGATCATTTAATGGGGTTTTTCAGAAAGCAATGCCATCTCACGCCTTTTCTCCAGTAAAATGAGCATGGCTTTCATTGCAGACGTTGAAATTTTCATGAAGGATTTCCCCTTTTCAGTTCGTTTTAATTTAGCACTAAAAGAAAATTAAAACGACGTCCCTCCCGCGAAAGGATACGCCGGGACTGGAGAGTGGAGAGATCCTCTTTAGCGACAACGGGCTCATGCTTTTAATAAAACACGACATTGCAGGCGAATGAGTCCCGTAACGAGTGAATAATTCCGCAACCACAGGATCCGCGGCCGCCGGAATAAAGCCCTTCGATTACAAAAGAGCAATAAGTTCCCGGTTGACTTCACGACAAATGTGTTAAAAAGTCAGGGCCCGGCGTGGGCGGCGGGTCCTTGATTAACAGAGGTCCTTTCGGGGACACCTGCGAGAGCATCCAGGGCAATAAATGTCTTGGCTTTATATCGACCTTTTCGTGGGGCCGACCACCGACAGTTGCGAGATTTCTGACCATCTGCGGTGGCGGAGCCTTCCACCGCCCAAGGACGAGATTTGAAATAAGCTGGAAAAGCACCTCGCTGTTTTCTTTTTCGTTTTATTTTATTTGGCCGCTATTTGGGCTCTTGGGCTGGGAAATTCGCTGGAGCAGTTTCGGCGTACCCACCACTGTAATGCTTCCAAATATTTTTTTTCGTAAATGAGTCAATTTACGAAAATCCTATTAGTACAAAGTATGCTTGTGGCTGCCAATCTGTTTATGTAACTTTCCATCATTTTTATACAATGTTTTTAAAGTAAAAAAATGTATCGTGTCCGAAATATAGTAATTATACTAAAGAAGAATAATTAATTATCTTTAAATACATATATGTAGTTTGTAAGAAAAGCTTTTCTAATAATATAGCATTTAAAACAATATTTTTTATAATGTTTGTCTGTTTGTTCACGTATCATAAGAAAAACACTAAGAAGATTTGGATGCAAATGCGGAGTTCTACGCTCGATCTTTAACTTAGGCTTCATATGTAAGTATGAAATATCTACTATAAAATTAAAAATGATGGGCTTTTAGGTGATCGGGTACCAAGCACTACATTAAATTAAACAGCTAGTAGGTATGCCTTTACCGACTTTACATTCAAGGGAAGCGCACTAAAATAAACACCAGAGGGATTTCGGAGATTTATTTTGAATAGGTATGCTATATCAACATTTTGAAATGCAACCAATTAACTAGCCAACTGTAACTACTGATAAATACCATATTTTTCTATTTTAATTTTTAAATGTTTTTCATAATTGATTGATACATAATACTTCGCTGTTTTGGGTTTTACATTTTTTGGTATATCACTGAAATTGCTAAAGTTTTTCAGTTTAAAAAAAAAGTTTTTTAAAATGAATTAGAAAATTTCTTGAACAAATTATAAATAAATAAATAAAAAGTCGACTACTTTTGAGAAAAATCTATATGACTTAAAATTATGAGAGTTGTATTCTTTAAATAACTTAAGACATCAACAAAGGAATTTTTTTAAATTTAATCCCTAAGAGGAAGAAATTGGCGTTTTAATTTTGTATACTTATCAATTTATAAAGCTGGAATTCAGACAAAATATATATGCTTTCAAAATAAATGTATACGTGTATAAGGGTTTTAGCTGCATTTCGCACACAGCACAAATCTTTTTCGTTATTCTTCATAAATATATATGTACACAATACAAATACATGTACCTACATACCTATATCCGATTTTTTTTCCCTTTTAATTTAAACTCTAAGAGAGTGAATAGAGTCTGTATCGTCTAATCTATATCTGTCTCGATAATTTCAAGAACGACTAAACCGATTTTACTGGAGCTACTCTACTTAGATTTATAAAACTCATACAGGGTCTCCTGGAGATCTATAACTGGCAAAAATAATGCTTTTAAGAAAATTGCTTCTCATGAAGTAACCATTACAACATCATCAATTTGCCCTATATCCACCCGCATTTCACCTTATTTTTCCTGTCATCTTTAATACCAAATTATTTATCACAGGCAACATTTTCGAATTATTGCTAGCCAAAAAGTTTGTAGATATATTGGAAGGTAATTTGTTTGAATTCAGTTCTTTTCTATGAAACTCACCTTTTATTTAGTAATCCATATAAGTAATAGTCCATATAAAACAATTATTTTGATTTCCCTAAGTGAAAATTAAGGTTTTTGTACTTAAAGTCTATATTTGGGCCAACTATGAGTTATTACGTTTAAATTCAGCTTTCTACATTTTAATTTTTGAGAAAAAAGATTGTGGCAGACAGACAGAGAAATGTACAGATGGAAAAAAATGTGTTGATTCCATAAGTGTTCCAATTTTTGTAGGAAATACTAAAAACGAATAAACCTTAAACGCAATACACTTTCTCATATTTATGTAAATAAAATAGTTCATAGTTCGAAACTCTTTATGCACGATTCAAACTCGTACTTGACTATTTCTTTTAATGTAAGTTAATAGTACATATCGATATATTGAAAATTAAATAAACTTTTCTTCTGCAAGTGGATTAGCTACCTGAAAAATTCGATTCAGATCGCAACTTTAAGCGGTTTTATTTAAGGAAATTGAGTCAACTTTTTGTATTAAAAAATTTAATAAAAAAATATATAAGTAGCCTGGGATCGAACAAGCCAGGGGGGGATTGTAGAACATATTCGACAAGTTGGTGCACTGAAAACAAATCATAAAAATAAAAATCTTTTCATGGATGTTTTCCATAGAAACTTGAAAACTTCCATAAGTGGAAGATTATTCGTTGTAAATGTGCTTCACTACTGGTTATAACAAGAATAATTGACGTAATTAGCGAAGAATTTTGGAATGCTCTTGTTATAATGACTTGCGGTTTAGTGTGCTGTTTAAGAGGTAGCAAACTGTTTACTCCTGTCGAATCGATTCTTGAACAGGAAACTCAATTAGCCACAATCGATTTCAATTTGAGGTTATTAAGGGCAGTAAAACACTCCTAGGACTCACGTTATCTGCCTTGTCTTGTCTCCTTTTCGAGCGTCAGCAATCCGGTTTCGACTGGTTGGTAATTACAACGATTGATTACCTGCAGATAATTTGTGCCCGCCAGAGGGTGAATAAGCTCTTTAGTTCTACCCCTTATTGGAAATAGATCTCTTTGATCCTTTTCTGCGGGCTCGGCTTATTCTGACGTGCAATTTTCTTTATAATTTCTTTATAATAAAAAAGAGAAGTCGCCTGAAAAGCACATTTCGATGACGTAAGGAATCTGGACCCGTGCATCTTTTACCCTTTCTTAAATTTTTGCTCTGTTTCGTGGTCTTTTTGTTAGGCCTCCTCCATGGCCCTTTCTTTTGGATTTCAAGGTGACCTTGTAATTGTTTGGTTAGGATTATAATTTGAAACGTAAAACGTTGAAAGCTAAATACTGTATTGAGTTCTTTTCTCTATCAATGTTGCTTAATCTTTATTTCTTTTTGGTATGTAAAGTAAATGCAACTTTATAAATCATAAGTGTGTAAAACATCTTTTTTTCTTGAAAACTCATTTTATCGTAATGGTCAAAAATAAACATCACATATACATGCAATGATTCATGCCAAACAAGCTGAACGAAGTTTTATGAAATATCATATTTTGCAATTGTGTTTCTTAAATTCAATACTTCATATGTACTATACATGTAGAAGGTTTAGTCCAAGAATTTTGAAACAACAACATAATTTTTTAAGTATAAAACATTGATTAATACATTGAATTGGGCCGGTTAAGTATTTGCCAAGAAAGTTTGTTGATTTTATACAAACTCGGTTTAGTCTATTATAGCCCCAAAAAAAAAAAATTAATTTTTCTAAAGAGGAGTGTTGATAGAAAAGAAATGTTGTAAAAGTAATGTAAGAAATTAAAATTAAGAATTTGCAGTTTGACAACAAGAAGAACTGATATGTATACTGTCGGTGTTTCCACTGCTGAGATAACATTCAAATAAAATCAATAATATTCAAAAAAGGGGGATGGAGTGTGGGAGGATACATTACACGTTAAACAAAAATTTTTTTAAAACATTCAACGATTCGCTTCAAGACTATCAACAGCCCGCCTTTGCGTATGTACACTTTTTTTAACCTAGAATATGTATAAAGTTCATGAGAAATGCCTTGGTATCCCCACAGCACTTGTTACTGGTTCTTTCCGTTGTAACGACCGACTCTTTGTAATATTTTAAATAGCGCACCAGCTTAATGCCACAAGGAAACGAATAAAACGAAATAGAAGGTTTCTTCTTTGAAAACACACTATTATTAATATTATCAAATATATGAAGTAAACGTGGCATTTCTTAAAATCAAAATTTTCCTATTGTCAACATGTTATCCGAATGTGTAAGTGGAGAATTAAAAGATATGAATAGAGAGTGGACCTTTGAAATTAACCTTCCCATAAATTGACTTATTTCGGCAATCATTTTATTATAACGTTGAAATCTTTGCGTCCGTAGTTCAACTGTTATTTTCCGCTAAAAGCGGGCTGTTGATAGTCTTGAAGCGAATCGTTGAATGTTTTAAAAAATTTTTTGTTTAACGTGTAATGTATCCTCCCACTCCATCCCCCTTTTTTGAATATTATTGATTTTATTTGAATGTTAAATCAGCAGTGGAAACACCGACAGTATACATATCAGTTCTTTTTGTTGTCAAACTGCAAATTCTTAATTTTAATTTCTTACATTACTTTTACAACATTTCTTTTCTATCAACATTCCTCTTTAGAAAAATTAATTTTT